>BSUD01000004.1:143428169-143441159 GCA_033239045.1 Fagopyrum esculentum
ATTAAATCCAAAGTAAAAAGTAAAAAAATATTGTAATTTAAAAATAAAAAATATATTTATTTCAAAAATAAAAAAAATATATAAAAATTATTTATGTTGTAAATTTATTAATTAAATTTTATGAGGTGATAATCTATTTTAAATTTATTTTTCTAATTTTTTAATTATTTTTTAATGAATTTTAATGTAATATATTAAGAATGAGTATAAAGAGGAAACAAATGAAACCTTGAGGGCACCAAGAGGAATTTTGAAAGTTAGTGGATACCAAGAGGAAAAGTCCAAACCTTGATGGCACCAAGAGGAAAAATCCTAATTATAACTATCAATGGTTCTTACGATTACACGATAAGGATTGTTCTCGTATATATATATATATATATATATATATATATATATATATATATATATATATATATATATATATATATATATATATATATATATATATATATATATATATATATATATATATATATATATATATATATATATATAATTATAATTATGTTTTTTCTTTCAAATTTCTTTTGATTTTCTATGACTTTATCATAGAAAAACATAAAATTGTAATCCGATTATAAAATGACTTTAGAAAGTAAAGTCAATTTATTAAAATATTGTAAATGCAAGAATCAAATGACCTTTTTGACACAGTGAATTGTGAACAAGACGGGAAAGTGGAGGTGTAAAGGTAGTAGTGACACCAAGAACCAGTGTGGAAGCTGCAGTGGTAACAGAGTGAGCTTTTTCAAAGCTACCTAATTAAGGCTAGCTCATGTTTGCATATTATTAGCTCCACGATCATCCTAAACGCTTGCCCATACACGATGGTTTGGTCTGATTTCAGTTCCGACGGCCAGGATGCAAACACTGCGTCGTCTTCTGATGATGATTCTGTGTACAGTCCCCGTCACCACCACCATGATTTCCTGGACATGCTTGAACACCAAAAAACAAACAACGAAAAAAGGAAGAAGAAGAAAGGTAAAAGGTTCCGACACTTTCAAGATCTCATCTTAGAGAGCTTGATGATGAATTCAGTAGACGAAGAAGCGGAGGAATCCTTCAAGATCAGCTGGGGAAGTTTTTGTCGGCCTTACAGTTTTGATCAGAAGATATTGTTGGTTGGGGAAGGCGATTTCTCATTCTCTACTTCCTTGGCCCGTTCTTTTGGTGACGCTTCTAACATGATCGCCACTTCCTTTAATTCCGTCGGTAAGTCCCATCCTTTTTTTGCTTTCTTCTTTTACCTGATCATATTTTTTTCATTTCCTGCTTCTTCTGTGCTTCTACAGAACAATATTTTTGCTTTCTTCTTCTTTTACTTGATATTTTATGATAACATTATCGTGAACACAGTAGATAGTGTTTGAGTGGAAGGAAAGAGAAGAATGTGTATATGTATTTGATGCATCTGTTACAACCTCCCTTTATTTACACAATCAACCCTCTTATTCTTTCTATTTACAAACATACGTATATACTCTATAATTATATATAATTATGATAAAAACTAGGATATAATTTCTTTTTTTTTTTGGTATATTACATTCTTTGTAACGGTTTTCAGTTAGTTATTTCCTTGGACGTAGAGTTTTTGATAGGAAATTACAGAAGTGCGGCGAGCAATATCGAGGAGCTAACAAGTAGAGGATGCAAGGTATTGCATAGAGTGGACGCTACTAAAATGATGAATCACCCTCAACTGCGCTCCTTCAAATTCGATTGCATAGTCCACAACTTCCCCTATGCCGACTTTACTAATCGTGAAGCCACCCGGGATGGTCGAATCAGGTAGTATTCATGATAATTAAGGTTTTAATTCATTTACGAAGTAGATGCTAAGCTTTATTATGAATGCCACAGCTTGAACCAAGAGCTAGTGAGAGGATTCATGGCGAACGCAAAGACAATGATAGAACCCGAAGGTCAGATACACATCACTAGTAAGTTTTTAGGGTTCTTCTCGGAATGGGACATTAAGCTATTAGGGTATGTAGAAGGCCTTCGACTCGTAGAAGAATCTCCCTTCAATTTCCGAGACTATCCTGGTTACCGTACCAAGTATGGACGTGGTGGTGATCAAAACTTCAGATCCGATCCTGCCAAGCGGTATACATTCCAGCTTGATCCTGACGAGGAACGAGAGAGCTGGATGATGGATTCGGAAGACGCCGAAGAAGAAGAAGAAAAGGAATTCGACAACATCAGTTGGGAAAGTTTGTGGCCTTACAGTTTTGATGAGAAGATATTGTTCGTCGGAGAAGGCGATTTCTCCTTCTCAGCTTGTTTGGCTCGTTCTTTTGGCGATGGTTCTAACATGATCGCCACTTCCCTAGACTCGCTCGGTAATTCAGATCCTTTTGATCTTCCACTTTCTTCTTTGATTAATATATATTTCATAATATAATTGGAATAATTGAGTTAAATACGCTCTTTTAAGGTTTTGTTTTGTAAATCTCTCCTATTTTACCCTTGACGAAAGAATTTGATTAAATTGAAGTATAATTACTAAATGTATTTATATTATGTGAACTCTTAATAAAGGCATTGTGGAAATATATTTAGTTAGTTATTTTACCCTAATAATTTTTTGTTGCGGTTATACAGAGTTTTTGATAACAAATTACAGAAGTGCGGCGAGCAACATCGAGGAGCTAACGGGTAGAGGATGTAAGGTGATGCATGAAGTTGACGCTACTAAAATGGCGAATCACCCAAAGCTAGGCTCCCTCAAATTCGACTGCATTGTCTACAACTTCCCGCATGCAGGATTTGTTTCTCGTTGTGATCCCAACATCTCCCGTCAGGTTCAAATCAGGTATTCGTGTATAAATTTACTTCGATTGGATTTGATTATTTATAAGCTCCATTGTTACTTGACCATGCCGGCGTGAATGACACAGCATGCATCAAGAGCTGGTAAGAGGATTCTTGGCGAATGCAAAGACAATGATAGAACCCGATGGTGAAATACATATAACTCACAAGTGTTGTGGATTCTTCCTGGAGTGGAAGTTGGAGATGTTAGGAGAAATGGAAGGCCTTCAACTTGAAGAAGAATCACCGTTTGATTTCCGAGACTATCCTGGTTACCATACCAAGTATGGATTTGGCGGTGATAGAAACTTTGATTGCAATCCTTCTAAGAGGTATATATTCGGGCTTGACAAGGTCACACAAGAAGGAGATTGTTGGGATAATTAAATTTTCTAAATCATAAAATCAATCATGCCAGATTGGCAAGGTATCTAGAATTACATACGTAGTTTCATAGTAGTAATTAGATCAAACCTTAGTGCGGTATCTAGGATCTGAATGAGCGCCGCAAATATGTAGTGTTCCACAGTCAAATCGAAACTCATTAAACTTATTTGGTCAATATCGATATTCACCCATTAAGCTGATACCGCTTAATTAAAGTGTACGAGCTTTACTTGAGATCACTTTTATTAGCCGTTCAAGGTGTTGTACGGAGGAATATCGTTGTTGATTGCGGAAGTGTTGGGGAGCATGATGCTATTCTGCCTCGAATCATCTTTAAAAATCTTGGTTCCGTAGATTTTTTTTTCTTGTTTTTTTAGTACCAATCTCCAGTTTTCGCTTTACTAGCCAATTGTAGTAATTGTGAGAATAAGATAAATTTCCCTCAGGGTTTCCATCGACAAATGGGTCATATTAATAACCAACGTATATATAATAATTACAAAGGGAGCCCGCAATTATACTCTATATACATATGCGTTCTATCATACCCCCACAGTCGAAACAAGAGGAGACGTAACAGTAAGACTAAATCTAAAATCTAGAAACAATTGTCTTGGAAGGCCCTTTGTAAATATGTTTGCATACTGGAAAGCCGATGGGACGTGGAAAACTTGAATGTGACCGCGGGCAACCTTATCTCAAACAAAGTGAATGTCAATCTCGATATGCTTGGTTTGTTAGTGTTGAACCGGGTTGCTGACAAGATATGTTGTTGAGATGTTATCAGTGTAGACTACAGATGCCTTGGAAAGGGGGCAATGAAGCTCAAGCAGTAAATTGTGAAGCCATGAACATTCGGAAACAACATTGGCAACCCCTCTATATTTTGCCTCGGCGCTAGATCGTGAAACCAGAGATTTGCGTTTGGCAGACCACGAGATTAAAGTGTCATTGAAGAAGACACAATAACCTGAGGTGGAGCAATGGGTATCAGGACATCCAGCCCAGTCGGCATCTGTATAAGCAATAAGATCTGACTTCGGGGAAGGAGAAATGGTGATACCTAATAAAGTTGTGCTTGATATATAGCGGATGATGCGCTTGAGGGAAGCAAAGTGAGCCTCTCTGGGATCATGCATGAAAAGGCAAACTTGTTGTATTGCATAACTAATATCAAGGTGTGTGAAAGTCAAGTACTAAAGCGTGTGCTCCAGCTAAACTTCGGTATAAGGTCGGTTCACTGATTGCCGGACCAGATGAGGCACTCAGCTTCACAGAAGGCTCAACAAGTGTAGCAGATGGTTTACAGGTGGTCATTTTGGCACGGTCTACAATCTCCTTGGCGTACTTATCTTGTGCTAAGAATAAACCAAAGGAACTCCGACGAACTGAAATACCCAAAAAGTACGATAAAGCCCTGAGATCCTTAGGGGAAAACTCCTTACTCATAAGCATGATTAGATGGGTACATAACTCATCAGAACATGCAGTAAGGATGATGTCATCAGAAGATGCGCAGGTGGGCTGGTATCAATCGGCGGCCCAGAATTTGGGAAGGGAGGGGGATGTGCTTGACTGGGTAGGGAGGATTGTGGGCCAGAAGTCAATGGGCCAGGGCAAGGGGGGTGCGCATGAGATGGCGTCAAAGAGGGAAGTTGGGACGGGCCACAGGAAATTGGGTTGGCAGAGTTTGGGTCAGGCGAGTGGGGAGCTGGGCTAGTATCATGCACAAGAGAGGAAAGGATTGGGCTAGGCGAGTTTCTGTTTGGGGCTGGAGCTGCCACACGTGGACCGGCAACCTGAGAAGCCATTTCTGTAATATGGAGACGAATCCGTGTCACCCGGAAATGACGGGAAAGAAGACACATGAGAGATGAGGATGCAAACGGAAAAATAGACTCGTCGAATGTGACATGACGAGAGAGAATAATTTTGTTTTTGGCTATATCTAAACATTTATACCCCCGATGATGAGATGAGTACCCTAAGAAGACACAATGAGAGGAGTGGTGTTGAAGCTTGTCTGAGATGGTGGCGGTTTTGTTTGGGTAACAAAGACAACCAAAAACTCGAAGATGATTGTAGGAAGGGGTTGTGAAGTACAACATTTGAGTGGGTGACCGATTTTGAATTGTGGTGGAGGGTAAGATGTTTAGAAGATAGCAGGATGTTTCCAAGGCATGGGGCCAATAGAAAACCGGAAGTGAGGCATGAAAAAGAAGAGAACGTATCATATTTGTGATCGTACGTGTGATGTGTTCCGCTTTACCATTTTGAGGTGAAGTGCATGGACAAGAAAAACGGAAATTGATGCCGTGAGTGGTGAAAAAGTTGTGAAAATTTGAGTTGTTGAACTCTTGACCCATGTCGCATTGGAAATTTTTAATAGTCCGATGAAATTGAGTCCGAACGAGTTGGTGAAATTGCACAAATAGCTCATAAACTTGAGATTTGAATTTGATGGGAAACCCCCATAAAAATGTGTGTAATCATCAAGAAAAAGGAGATAGTATTTGAAACCTTCCTTGCTCTCAACCGGTGATGTCCAAAGGTCACTAAGGATGAGATCAAAGGGTGCAAAAGTAGTGGTAAAAGACCATTCAAACGGAAGCTTATGATGTTTGCCCAATTGACAAGCATGGAATATAGAGGAGAGTTTCTCTTTATTACAACGAAAAAAAGAAGAATTCTTAAGAAAATATAGAACAGGCGCTCCAAGATGACCTAAACAAGCATGCCAAAGACTAGGTGACTCAATAGAAAGAGCGTGGCCTTGGGATGACCCGGTGACAGGATAAAGTTCCCCCGAACTATTGCATCTCAGGCATACGGTCCCCGTTTATAGATCCTTCACAAAAAACCAAACGGATCAAACTCGACACTAGCACGGTTATCAGATGTGAAACGTCTTACGGAAACTAGGTTCTTAACAATTTGTGGTGCAACAAGGACATTAGATAAACGTAAGGGCTTTTTGGTTGTTGGGAAGGTGGTTTCTCCAATACCTGTAGGAGGAATACGCATGCCATTGCCAACAATTATCGAATTTGAAGGACCACTATACGAAACAGACGAGAGTGTACTTGGAGTGTGAGTCATGTGTGATGTTGCGTCGGTGTCCATGTACCAAATGTTGTCCGTCGGATTTAACGACATTATAGCAAAAGAAGAGTCTAATGTTGTAGGCTGAAAAGTAGAAGCCAGATGGGCCTACTAAGGTTGGTGTAGTGGGCTGGCCCCAAGAAGACCTATTGTTGTTGTGGGTAAGCAGAATAATGCTGCAGTGGGCTGGAGGGAAACGGGGCCGGATTCCAGGATTGTTGAGGTGGGCCTGAAGGGAATTTGGGGCGGACTGTGTTGCTGTAGGGGCAACTAACCACGCGATGGATTCTAGACGAAGCGTTGACTGCCACCCCCAGAACGTTGTTTCCCCTTGCGTCCCCAACCACGGCGCTAGTTCAAATGGTCCACCGGAGTCGAAGGAGCACCGGACTGAGGCGGTGCTGTGGTGCCAGAAGACGGAGGAGGGTCGGAGCCACTGAACTGGCAGTTCCGAGTCGCTGCAATGAGTGTTGTTGAGGACCCGGATTGAGACGTCATTTGCGTTTCTTCCAACTGAAGCTGAGATCGGGCTTTGGTGAATGACGGAAGCGGATCGGATTGTTGAATAAAGCTCGCCTCAACATTATACTCAGAGGGTAATCCTGAAGTAAGTTGAAGAACGACTCGAATTTCAGGAACCGGTGAGCCAACTCTTTTGAGTTGATCTGCCAAAGACTTAAGTTGAAGGCAATAAGCGTTAATGGAGGCAAATCCATATAACTTACAGCTTGAGAACTCGTGTTCGAGATAAACGACACGAGTGTTTTTGCTATCTTGGAAAATGTCTTTAACTCGATTTCAGGCATAAAGCGCTATATCATCGGAGTCAAAAATTTGGAGCAGTATATCCCGGGAGACTGTACTGTAGATCCATTGAAGGACCGCTGCGTCAACTTGAAGCCATAGGGAATCATCAATGTCCGTAGGTTTGGGAACCTTCGCGTTGATGTGATCGAGGACGTTGTGAGCTTTCGCCGTAACGCGAAAGAGAGTAACCCAAGAAGCATACGAGTGTTATGGTCAAGGACGAGAGCAATATTGTTCGTGATGTTAGGAGATTCCGAGGGCGGAATGGAAAGAAGGTTTCCGGTCGGTAGCCATTGAAGAAGAATGGTAGTGAAGGGGAGGAACGGCGGTACGTTTAGAGTGAGCGGAAGAGGGTTAGAGGAACGAGAACCTCTGATACCATGTGAGAATAAGATAAATTCCCCTTAGGGTTTCCATCGACAGATGAATCATATTAATAACCAACGTATTTACAATAATTACAAAGGGAGCCCGCAATTATACTCTATATACATATGCGTTCTATCAATATTCATATGGAGTACAAGAAAGAATAAAGCAGTAAAAAAAAAGCTCTCTTCTCTCTCCTCTTCTCTCCAAGCCTCCGGGGTAACCGCTGTGAAGCGCCACCCTGCGCAGCTCGGCTGCGCCCCCCCCCCCCCCCCCCCCCCCTAGCCCATGGCTGGCGCGCGGAGATCCCGTCGGCGTAACATTAAGCTATCCGACCTCCCTGGTAACCCTCCCGTCCTACCACCCCGTTGCAGCCGGCCTTCCAATCCCACTCTTGAAAAAACCCCAGAACCAATCCCTGATGATCTTATTCGCTCCAATAACTCTAGACTGCTTCTCCGGACCCCAACCCCTCCGGAGATATCCTCAGAACTGGTGTTTCCCACACTGAATCTGTCCCACCCACCACCGGTCGATTTGAACTCCCATCTGGATCCCTCTGGTTCCATGATTACCAACCAGCACGAAACCCTTGAGCTGCTAACCGCTCCACCGGTTATCCCTGCCCATATTGAAGTTTCCAATGCGCCTCCATTATCGGATGTGGGTTTGGACGTCTCTTCGTCTCCCTTGCATGCGCAAGGCGCTAATACCGAGGCGGTTGCTCCCCATGCAACAGTTATTACGCCACCTTTGGACCCCTCGTTTACCCCCCACGCCCCCATTATGCTGGAAACCAATAAAGTTCCTCCAACCCACGTTAACCCTCCATCTTCCTACAAAGAGATCGCCTCCAAGGGTTTGGCTTGGAATCATGTCCCCTTACCCTTCTTCCCTGGGTTCGATTCCGGACTCATTTCTTTCTCTGATGATGACATTGAAGATACAATGCAGAAGTGGAACCTCTCGCTCGTGGGATTCCCCCTGGGTAGCCAAATATCCTTCCAGAAAATGCTAAAATACATCACTGCGGAATGGAATGCTATTCCCTTGCCAAAAATGATCCGTAATGAGAATGGAGTCTTCGTCTTCCATTTCTCTAAGGAGGAAGATCTGAATGAAATTCTCCTTGGGAGCCCTTGGGTTACAAATGGCTCCACTACCTTACTCCTTAAGCGGTGGTCCACCGATCTTCCCCTTGACTACTCCAGTCTTTGTTCGGTGCCAATCTGGGTCACACTGCACAACCTCAATTATAGATTTTGGTCCAAGACAATGTTAGCAAAAATTGGCTCGGCGCTGGGTACTCCCATCTTAACGGATGCCTGTTCGGTTAATCAGGATCGACTGGGGTTTGCTCGTATCCTGGTTGAAATCCATGCATCTCGACCACTACTTCGCGAGACCACCCTCTTAGGTCCTGAGGGAGTCACCTTTGTTCAAAAAGTAACCTATGATTGGCTCCCTCCGAGATGCGACTCCTGCCTTACCTTTGGACACTGCTGTAGAGCCCCTCTGGCAACCTGGCCTGCTGTGGAACCTTCTGTACCCAGGGGATCTCGCACCCTAAGGAAACCCATACCTGACCATAGCCACGACACCACCCCTATACTTCCTACTCCGGATCCTTCCTTGAGGATTCTCCCTCCCTTTGAAGCGGTACAAATTACCAAACGCCCTCAAACCATCCCGAGTAACATCCCACCAGCACCTAACCTGGCTCCTTCCACGAGCAACCCTATACAGATCCTTCCACCTCTTGTTACTACCCTACCTCCAACTCTTTGTGGAACTCTTCCCAACCAAACCCCTCCTCCCACTATCACCACACTTTATCCCTCCAATGCTCTCCCCAACCCTCCATTGATCGCAAGTGCTATCAATGACCTCTTCCCAGTGTCTCAATGTTAGTACGAATGTGCGCATGGAACACACGGGGCCTCAATGACCCTGTCAAACAACGTGCAGTTCAGTCCCTTGCTAAGAAGCAATCCCTCGATCTGATAGCTGTTCTTGAAACACGGTTACGATCCGATAATGAGATTAGAGTCTCAAAATCCCTCTTCCCTGACTGGAAGTACATCTCAAACTCCTCTCATGCTCACAACTGCCGCATTCTGATCTGGTGGAACCCTTCTAAAATAAGTCTTTCCACCTCTATGATTACGGACCAACTCATCCACTGCCGTATCACTAGCCTCATTCCCAATCCTAACCTGTCTGTCATTGCGGAGTTATCCTTCGTTTATGCCCACAACGCTATTGAGGATCGCGTGAGCCTATGGAATACAATTGCTACCTTACGGAATCTCAATGCCAACTGCCCTTGGGCCCTCCTTGGAGACTTTAACGTTACCTTATCTCCTACTGAGAAGTTGTCCAACAACACACACAACCTCTCACAACCTAGCTCTGAGATTGAACAATGTTTTGTGCAAAATTCTCTCTCGGATCTTCCATTCACAGGATGCAAATACACTTGGAGTAACAAGCAGATGGACAACCGCATTTGGTGCAAACTTGATCGTATAATATCCAATGATGCCTGGAACGCCACCTTCCCCAATGCAACTGCCCACTTTGGCAACACGGGTATATCAGACCACTCACCATCCCTACTCTTCACTGACCACCTTGTGCCTCGGAAAGCCTTTCCTTTCCGCTTTAACAACTCTTGGGCCAAACATGAGGCCTTTCACGACACTGTTCGAGCGGCTTGGGCCACTACCATCCATGGAAATGCAATGTTCAGGCTCTCAAAAAAGCTTAAGCTTCTCAAGCCACTCCTCAGGAAATTTCCCAGCTCAACCTTGGAAGATTTAAATGCTAGCATTGCTGAAAACAGTCAGCTACTGGATGATACTCAAACGCGGCTCCAGGTCTCTCCCCTTGACCCAATCCTGCTGGAATCCGAGAAGCACCTCACCCTCACCTTAAAAGACTATCACTCTAAACTTCTATGCACGCTGGGCCAGCTTTCTAAGGAAAATTGGATTTTGTATGGGGACCAATGCTCCTCATATTTTTTCAAGTGCATTAAGGTGCGAAGATGTGCTAACCTTATCACTGGAATCAAGGATTCAAATGGCGTGATGGTACATGATCCTGGTGCTATTGGTTGTGCACTGGTGACCCACTTCACTAATGCTTTAAACTCAATACCTCCTACTGACAGAGCACCCATTCCCACCACTAGCCTGCCCACCCTCAGCTTGCTTAATATCTCAATGCTCAATGAACCTGTGACCAATACTGAGATCAAACAAGTACTCTTCTCTATCGGGGACAACAAGGCCCCTGGGCCGGATGGTTTCAGCTCGCTATTTTTTAAAGAAGCATGGAGTATCATATGTCATGACTTCACTAGTGCTATCCATGACTTCTTCCGCTTCAAAAGAATGCTGAAGCAAGTGAACCACGCGTCTATCTCCCTTATTGCCAAGCTTGATAGCCCCACATCGCCCTCAGACTTCAGGCCTATTTCTTGTTGTAATACAGTTTATAAAACCATCTCCAAGATACTCGCAAGACGCCTTAATCAGGTTCTCCCTAACCTAATTAGTCCCAATCAGAGCGCTTTTGTATCCTCGCGATCAATTAAGCATAATGTTCTCCTTTCACAATAGCTCCTCCATAAATATGGCAGGCAACACATTTCCCCTAGAATTGCTATGAAGGTTGACATCTCTAAGGCCTTTGACTCAGTTAGTCATGATTTTATCTTGCACTGTCTTCGCTTGATGAACTTCCCTGAATCCTTCACAATGCTGATTAAGGAGTGCATCACCACAGTCACATACTCAGTTAACGTAAATGGTGAACTTAAGGGTCATTTTCCTGGATCGCGTGGGCTTCGCCAGGGATGCCCCCTTTCCCCGCCGCTGTTTGTTATCGTAATGGAATTCCTCTCTCGACTAATCTCGGAGAAAACTTCAAACCCTGATTTCAACTTTCACCCTAAGTGCTCTTCACCGGCTATCTCTCACCTGGCGTTCGCTGACGACCTCCTCCTCCTATGTCGTGGGGATACTAGATCCGTCTCGATTCTCATTGATACGCTTAAGGAGTTTGGCTCTTTTTCAGGCCTTGTTATTAACCCTGCAAAATCCCTTATATTCACTGGAGGTATGACACAGGATGAGATCGATGATGTGGTTCGTATTTCGGGAATGAGAATTGGAACCCTACCCTTCCTCTATCTGGGCGTTCCGTTGGGCAGTAAGTGCTTGAGGGTCCATGATTTCCTCCCTCTGATTCACAAGATTACCCGACGCATTCACTCCTGGAATGCCAAATGTCTCTCCTACGCCGGCCGTGCTCAAATCATCAAATCCATACTATTCGCGACAAGCCATTACTGGTGCTCTATGATCGCTCTTCCCGTCAAGGTAATCAAAACTATCAATGGCCTGATGCGCTCATATTTCTGGGCGGGGGTGACTCATAGCAAGAGAGCCTTGGTGGCTTGGGAGTCTGTTTGCAGCCCTAAAGACGCTGGTGGGCTGGGCTTCCCGGACCTTGAGACTAGGAACAAGGTTGGGCTCGCAAAGATCCTGTACGACTTGGATCGTGGTGATTCTAGCATTTGGTCCTCGTGGACTAATCATCACCTGCTTAAACATAGTGAGAGCATTTGGAACTGTACCCCAAGGAACTCTCATTCCCCCTTCTGGAAGAGCCTCTCTCTCCCTGCGTGACGAGATTCCTGCCTCTCCTTCTGGCTCCTCCCGGATGGGCTCTATCTCTCTTCCCAATGGAGCTTTCTCAAGAAGATTGACCTACGAATTATTCAGACCATCCCGTACTGCTCCGCAAAACTCGCCCTTCAGATCCATTTGGCTTCCCTCAAATATCCCCAAATCGTCCTTCATCGCTTGGCTCGCAGCTCTCAACCGGCTCCCCACCCTCACCATGTTGCACTCCTGGAACATTCTGGGAGATGATACCTGTAAGCTTTGTGGCTTGGCTCCCGAAGATGGTGAGCATCTGTGGAACTCCTGCAGTTATAGCATGACCGTACTTGACATTGTCTCTCGTTGGACTATCCTTCCCCCTCCCGCGCCCTATCTTGGTTGCGTCTGGACCTGGTTGGCTTCCTGGTCCAGTAAGAAGAGACTCCCCTTGGACTGTATTCGTATTGCGGTCATCGTCTCTTCCATTTATCATATATGGACCGCCAGGAACAAGATTCTCTACACCAACATCACCACCTCCCCTTCTGATTGCGCCAGAATGATCATCCGTGGTGTGAAGTCACACTATGCGTATCACTGGAGGGATCGCTCCTCTCTCTCTCGGGAGATGGCTTTTCACCTGAACATTCCCCTTCACTGAGACTGTTCTTTTCGTTTCGATTTCCTCCTGGATCTCCTGCACGCACTTGACCTTGCTAGCTTGTTTTGAGCATGTGTTTGTTGTTGTCGGTTTCCCCTCCTCCTTGTAACCTCTCACCGTTCATAATACAATTAACATTTCAAAAAAAAAAAAAAAAAAAAAAAAAAA
>BSUD01000004.1:143447358-143514889 GCA_033239045.1 Fagopyrum esculentum
CCCCCCCTACAATCCTGGTAATCTTTTTCCGGACTGCTTACTCCCCACTCTCTCCAACTGCTTGGCCGATTCCCTCTCCTTTCGAGTCACCAAGGAAGATATCAAATCTGCTCTTCACTGCATTGGTGATAATAAAAGCCCTGGGCCGGACGGCTACAACGCTCTATTTTTCAAATCAACTTGGAATACTACCAAAGATGATTTCACTAACGCCACCCTCCACTTCTTCGAATCGGCCTCTCTGCCCCGGATTGCAAACCACACTTCCCTTACCTTGATTGCAAAAACCGATAACCCAACTCTCTCTTCCGACTACATACCGATAGCCTGTTGCAATACTTCTTATAAGGTGATTGCTAAGATCCTGGCATCTAAGATCAACGCCACTCTACCCTCTTTAATTGGCAATTACCAAGGGGCCTTCGTCAAAGGAAGAGCAATCAAACACAATATTCTACTCAGTCAAGAACTCTTCAAAAGCTACAACCAAAAGCATACATCCCCTAGATGCGCCCTCAAAGTGGACATTTCGAAAGCCTTCGATATGATCAACCACAAGTTCATACTTAATTGCCTGAGCAGGATGGGGTTCCCACCTCATTTTATTAGGCTTATTGAAGCTTGCATCTTGAACCCTAGCTACTCCATCAACCTTAACGGATCTCTCACCAAGTTCTTCCAAGGCACCAGGGGTCTTCGACAAGGGTGCCCCTTATCTCTTGCTCTATTTGTCATTGCCCTTGAAGTCCTCTCCTCCATGATCCACACCAACACCTCCAATCCCAACTTCAACCTCCACCCCAAATGCTCCTCACCCCGCCTAACCCACCTATATTTTGCTGACGATATCTTACTTTTTTGCAGGGGTGATCTTGGCTCTATAAACATTCTCCTAAAGACCCTCACTTACTTTGGCAACTATTATGGCCTCCACATCAACAAAGGAAAGATGGCCCTTTATCTTGGAGGCATTCCTCACCATGCTCAATCACAAATTGCTGACGGCCTGGGGCTGACTCTCGGTTCCCTCCCATTCACATACCTTGGTATCCCCATAGGCCCCAAAAGACTTAACCATGCATACTACAAGCCCCTCATCACCAAAATCACGAGGAAAATCAATTCTCGGAGTGCCAAGAACTTGTCCTACGCTGGACGTAAACAAATCATCGCTTCGATCCTCATCCCTCTTCAGCAATACTGGTGTGCCATACTACCCATTCCCATCTCCGTCATCAAGAAGATCAACTCCTCCCTTCGCTCATTTCTCTGGTCGGGCAAAGAGGCTAGTGCGAGAGCACTCATCCCTTGGAATACTGTCTGCTCCCCTATCTCTAAAGGCAAGCTTGAGTTCAAAGAACTTCTCTCCTAGAACCGAACCTGCATTGCCAAGCTTCTCTTCGAGCGCGACCATGGTCAAACCCCTAACAACCTTTGGACTATCTGGATTACCAATAACATACTCAAAAATAGATCCATATGGACCATCGACCCCATCTACAAACACAGCTCTACATGGAACAGCATCCTCAACACTAGGAACCACCTCCTTGAAGTCTCAGACAAAACTTCCTTCATCGCTTCCACATCTGGCCCCAACAACAAATACTCCACATCTACTGTCTACTCTCTCCTTACCAACAATCGGTCTACAACCAACTACAACCTCCATACCATCTGGAAAGGACTCAATATCCCCCGCTGTAGCTTCATCTCATGGCTTGCGAGTCACCAAAATCTCCCCACCCTCTCTAGGGTCCTTACTTGGGACAACACCATAAACCCCACCTGCACTCTCTGCAATATTCACACCGAAGACGAAGATCACTTGTTACACAAATGAAGCTTCTCTACAACTGTCCTCGACCTCATTTCAAGATGGATCCACATACCCCCTCCCCTTCCCTACAATACCTGCATCTGGACCTGGATTAGCAATAACAAACCTATCAAACATGATCTCATCTCACATATTAGACTGGCTACTCTCACTGCTTACATTTACCACATATGGAAAGCCAAGAATGAGAAAATTTTCAATTAGAAGACTACCCTCCCATCATCAAGCGCGCACAACATCATTCACGATGTCAAGAATTATAATTCCTCTAGCTGGAAGGATAGATCTATAAACACTACTTTTTGGGCTAAAAGACATGGGATAATACTCATGTAATTGCTTAGGCAATCCCCCCCCCCTCTTTCCACACTCTCTGTACATTTCTTCTGGTTCAATATAAATTCATTCAAAAAGAAAAAAAAAGAAGTAGAGGACTACGAGAAAATGTACAAAAGAAGTACAAGTTTTTTGTCTTCTTTTTTACTATCCTATCTATGGTATGGACCGGACCGGACCGTAATTTACATTTCAATTATTTTTGAACAAGAAGAGTATCCGCTCCGGTCCGATCTAAACCCGGACCGAATTAATCCATACAATAAAATATTTTTTTTTAATTTTTTAAGAAATAAATAAAACGGTCTAGACCGGAATGTGGTGGATTGAAGAATTACGGTCCGGTCTGGACCGTTGAACAACCTTACATGAGGCAAGGTTGGTAGACAACTAGGAGGAGACATCCATATTGAAGAAGTTTCCCAGCGAACTTGGGGGCAAGATCTTTTTCCAGAAGGTGTACACCCGGGGATAATCCCGGAGAAGATGTGCCATGAGTTGTGAAGTTTACGTCAATCATGTTTATCCTTCTTTTGATATTCATCAAGGTATGAAAATAAGCAGAGTTTCTATCATCATGAGCTATCCATTTGTCCCTAGATTTCTGGCACCACATAAGTTCCTCTAGTTCGAAAACCTAAGTTAGCTCGTTCTGAAGTTGTGCATTTATGTCAAGCAGACCTTGCGTTACTTGATTCTTAAGTTGCTTCTGCACTTGTTCCATTCAATGAAAAATAGAATCCCTGCGGGTGTTGAGATGTCCAAGGATTTCACGGTTCCATCTTCTTAACTTAGTACTTAGTACCTTTAACGCCATGAAAATACCATTACCCCCATCCAAGCTTTGTTAACCATTTCTTCAGTTCTTTGAAGTTCTCGTGGCTCAGCCATGTAGCCTCAAAACGGAATGGACTGCGATCGCGGTTCCCAAAAGATCTTGGCACAAGATCGAAGAGGAGGGGACGATGATTAGAAGAAAACCATAGAAGATGCCTCACCTTAGCATCAATCCGGCGTCTACTACCTTCGTTTTTGGTGAAGACCCTATCCAGTTTTCTCACCCGGTGCGAATTAATATCCTTGCCTTTCTACCAAGTAAATCTAGCTAGGTCCTTCGAAGCTCACATCCAAAGCCTTAGTAACCTCAATCCATTTACATAATTTCTTATAGTCCGGGAAAATAAACGACCATTAGTTTTGGATCTATTGATGATGCAATTGAAGTTGTGATACGCCCTTGGATGCCGATGTCATCCGTGCCTCCTTCCCTCTTGGCCCGTCTAGCAGCATGTCATGGCATGATGCTGGCCAGTTTTGACAACGTTTTGACAACATTTCTTAAATGAAAGATCTAAATATGAAAGGTCGAAATTTAAGTTTGGAATTAAGATTCCGAAATAAAATTTTTAATATTAATTATCGGAATGTTCTCAAAACTGGTCACCTTCATGTCATGGTGGAGTGCTGACATGGCATGCTGCTAGACAGGCCGAGAGGGTGGAGGCACGGATGACATCAACATCCAGGGGCGTATCATTGTCCTCCTCTTGGTTGTGAAACGTTCCCGTTTCACCATGGTCAAGATGGTGCTCCATAGGAATCGGGAGGCTTGAACTTGTAGTCTTTCAAGAGAGTGACGCCGTGGAGGTTGTCGAATATGTCGATAGGGCACGGGATAGAGTACCGGTAATGTATTGATGTCGTTCTTTGATGGTACCGGATCTCTTTGAAATGATGTTCAATGTCTCGAATGGGTAGCAAACCGGGGCATATACCGTCGGACATAAAGAGGAAAAATTCCGGACCGAGAGTCTTGAATTTGTCCTCCCTCAAGGTGGCGGCACCATGCAGTTTGTCTATCATGCCGTCAAGACCCTTGATGGTGAACATTGGGGCCATGCTGAAAAGATGGAAGGGCAATCCGGGAGATAAGTTAGTAGACATAACAAAGACAAAACTCGGATCGGGAGACTTAAATTTATTGTACATCTATCAACATCATGGAGCCATTTTCGGAGTTGACGTCTTATTCTTTCTCGATGAGGGCTTCTTCTTTGTCCTCTTGAAAGTATTCTCCATACAACGGGTTGAGAATTTGAATTAGGAGTGCAGGGGTAAAATCTTAATTTTGGACATCATCCTCGCCTTTGACTTTTCCCTCGTCGTTCAATGGGTTGACAACCAACTCGCACTTAGGCGGCGCCACTACTTGGGGTCCTTGGTAGGATTGGATGGAGTTGGTTTGAACTGGGTAAACATGGATATGGTGTTGCCCATTTTCGATAGCCGCTTGGCGTTGAGAGTTCTCCGTGAGGACAAGTATTGCCACCCTTACAACTTCTATCTCACACCTTAGAATGACGTGTTCCATGGCTAAGACAAAATCACGCTATTGGCGTTCATGTGGAAATTGTTGGTTCCCATGGGTGATTTGTTTGGGACTTTGTGGATTTGTAGGACACAACCATTCCCCATAATCAACAAACTCGTCATAATATCGGAACTTGACTCAACGTCGTTGGTTGTGTGGATATCATCGGTATGGGGGATACCATTGGTGCCCATGGAATTTTTGTTTGTGGTTTAGTGGGTATGGAGGAGGCAACCATTTCTCGTTAAAGGAATCATCATCGTTATAGATCATGATGAAGAACGATGAAGAACGATGAAGAACACTGAAGAACAATAAAGAAAAACAAGAAGTAAAGAAACTTAGTCTCGATCCCTTTCTCTGATACCAATTTGATGAGTCCTTGGATACATTAAGGATGAAATTTGGATCTAGATCAAGCTTAAGCTTCAACTACTCCTTAAGTTGATGTGCGGATGGATTCAAACGGTAAAATTTGATTGGCGGAAGCTTTGGAGATGGAGGTGAAAGTGATGTATTGATACAAATCTTGATTGATCGGGGAAGCCGGTAAGTGGATTGAATGAGTTGATTCTTGAAGAATCCTTGATTGTTGAGGCTTGATAGAAGATCCAGTGAAGAATTTTGAGAGAGGAAGATGTGATGCCCAAATCAAGGTGGAGGATTTTACCTTCAACTTTATTTGATTACTTTGAACATGATTTACAAATGAGGTCAACCATCCTTTATATAGAGGATGTGGTTCATACCAAATGTCGGAAATTACATAACGGATTTAAAGTTCCGAAATAAAAAGTCAAAAATATAAAAGGTCGGAATTTAAGTTCGGAATTAAGGTTCCGAAATAAAAAGTCTAATCTTAAACACCGAAATGTTGTCAAAACTGGTCATGTCATGGCGGAATGGAGAAATGAGATGTTGCTAGATAGGCCAAGAGGGGTGAAAGCATGGATGACATCAGCATTCAGGGGCGTATCACTTAACTTACATAAATCCGCCTTTAATTAATCGAAGCAAAGTATGGAAATCGGATGAATAGGGCACTATGGTCGGTCGATCTGATGCAAAAAAAAACGTCTATTAAATTTTCAATTGAAAACTAAATAAGTCAAGTACGGGCAAGAACGTCCTATGTAGGTCGGCAAAAAAACACAAAATTTGGTTACGAACTTAGAAATCGTATGGGAATCGGCCTGAAGTGGTGGTCAGCTGATCACAAGCTCAACCTTGAGCATTCTTCGTATCTTTACTCTCGGATCTCAATCAAGCCCGTCTTGACCTCGACTTCCTTGATTGCGAGAAGAACTTTCGTATGTTGAGGGCATTCTTCCACTAATAACTTGATTTTAGCTCCGGAAACGCCTTGAACATCATAAACTCACGCTATAGATCTCCAAAAAGGAAGAAAATCTACCGAATACAATGTAAAACTACACTATGGACTCAAAAGATGAATGAAAATGAGAGTGGAAAAATACGTTAAAATAGATGTATCATATTAAGATTATCAAAATCAATTTAGTATAATTCTTTAGTTAAGTGATTCACCTTTTTTTTAAATGCACGTTTGACTACATTGTTGCTAATTTGGGAGGTTGCCTTGACCCTCACTGGTCCACCTTAAGCTATTGTGGGGTCTTCAATGCATAACCCACTCATCTCACGATCTTCATAATGACAGACAATGGTATGCAAATCTAGTGTCGAGGCGAATACATAGCACATCTAATGTTGTGTTTGAGTGACCCTAGTCACAAAATCTCTTGCTCGAGCTTCATTTCCCCTTGTGACGTGTACTAGTTGATAAGATAAGTAAATATCTGTAAATAAGGGTCTGCCTTTTGTAATTATGTGATAATCTTTTATCTATCAATACAACCCATTTGTCGATGGAAACCCCAAGGGGAATTTCTCAATCTCTCACATGGTATCAGACTCTTCTGACCCATAATCTTTTTCCGCTTTTGCTTCCTCTCTCCCCTTGTCGCCGGATCCTAACCCTAGTGACGTTGGTGCCGTCCTCCTCTTTTCACAAACCTGCTATGTCTATGGAGAAGAAACAAACGTTTCATTCCGCTCCTGGAATATCCAATATCAAGAATAACATTGCTCTTGTTCTTGACCACGACACACCATATGCTTCATGGGTTACTCTTTTCCGCGTTACCGCCAAGGCACATAATGTCTTGGATCACAATGACGCCAAAGCTCCATGCCCAATCGACATTGATGATGCTCCTTGGAATCAAGTTGATGCAGCGGTTCTCCAATGGATTTACAGTACAGTCTCTAAAGATATCCTTCTTCAAATCCTCGATCTTGACGACACCACTCTCAAAGCTTGGGTTCGCATTCAGGATATCTTTCAAGACAATAAGCACACGTGTGTAGTGTATCTGGAACATGAATTTTCCAACTGCAATTAGCGGCCTTTTCTACTGTATCCACCTACAGTCAACACATGAAGGCGTTATCGGACCAATCAAAGGTGTCGAGTCTCCTATTACCGACAATAGGTTAGTTCTTCAACTTCTTTCAGGATTGCTTGCTGAGTACACTGCTACTGCCAGTTATATTAATCAATCAGATCCGTTGCCGACGTTCTAAAAAGCACGTTCGCAACTCATATTGAAAGAAAATCGGATGACAAACCAACACTCGGCCGGAAAATATTTCACCGCTTTACAAACCTCCGCAGGTGAGGCACCACCACAAAACTGGTCCGACACCACCGGCCAGACCAACGACACCCAGACGGAGGGTTCGTCTCGCCACCGTGGGCGTGGCTGGCCCGGTGCTAGAACACCGCAAACCCAGTAGCTGGCTAGGTTTGCGTTCTATCCACACTACGGATGGTTTCCCTTGTCTGTTAGGCCCGCCAATCAACAGGCCCAATGGCCTTCGGCCCAATAGCCCTGCCAGACCTTCTTTCCCAGCCCACAGGCTTCTCAGATGGGCATTTTGGGCCAATCTCCTGCACAGCTCACCGGACAGCAACAAGCCCATTTTCATGCTCATTCACCACAACCCACAAGCATTGTTCGGGATTTTTCTTCAATGACATTAAATCCCGCAGATAATCTTTGGTACATGGACACGGGAGATATATCTCACATGACCAACTCTTCACGTAACCTCTCGTCCTTTTTATATAATGGTTCATTAAAATCAATAATTTCTGGAAATGGCATGCGGATACCTTCTACAGGTCTTGATGATGCCACTCTTCACACCCCCACCCATCCCCTCCAATTATCCAACATCTTCCTTGCTCCTAAAATTGTTAAAAACCTCGTTTCCGTTCGCCGTTTCACCATAGATAACCAAGCTAGTGTTCAATTTGACCCATTTGGTTTTTCTGTGAAGGATTTGCAAACGGTAATAACCCGTATGAGACGAAATAGCTCCGGGATCTTTATCTAGTTACCATCTCCTCTGTGTTTGCTCATGCTCTTTCAACCCAGTCCTCGAGTCTCTGGCATGCTCGTCTCGGTCATCCCTTCATGCCGGTTCTAGATAGTCTTAGCAAGTCTTCTTTTCTTAATTTTAATAAAGAGTGTTCCCCAACGCTTTGTCATGCTTGTCAACTAGGGAAGCGTCATAGGCTCCCTTTTGAACGATATGTCACTACTATGGATGCACCTTATGATATAATGCATAGCAATCTTTGGGCCCCCTGATTCCTAGTCGAGAAGGTTGCTAATATTACTTGTTATTTCTTGATGATTTCTCACATTTTCTTTGGGTTTTTCCAATCAAATTCAAATCTCAAGTTTTCAATCTCTTTGTGCAATTCCACCTGTTTATCAAGACACAATTCAACATGCCTATCAAAAATTTTCAATGTGACATGGGCCGCGAGTTTAATAAACATCAATTTCACTCGTTCTTCACGCTTCACGGCATCAATTTTCGGTTCTCATGTCCCCACACTTCGTCACAAAATTGCAAAGCCAAACGTGTCATTCACACCATTAACAACATGATGCATTCCCTCCTTTTCCACGCCTCCATTCCCATCTCCTTTTGGTCACATGCCCTCGATATGTCATGTTATCTTCTTAACATTCGTCCTTCCACCACAATCAAAAATCAAACAACCACCCAAGTGTTGTATCACTCAACACCATCCTACACCCATCGTCGCGTTTTCAAGTGTCTTTGTTACCCAAATCACAACGCCACCATCTCTCATAAATTCAATCTCCGATCTACACCTTGTGTCTTTTTAGGTTATCCTAAGCATCATAGGGAATATAAATGTTTTGACATAAGATCCAATAAATTCTTCATTTCAAGACATGTGACCTTTGACGAGTCGGTTTTTCCATTCTCCAATTCCGTCCCATCTTCCCCTTCGGTACTGGATCCGAATCCCGAGCTTTCCACTTACCATTCGGCCCAACAGCTCGCATCTCAGGCTTCCCCACCCTTGCAGTCCTCGGCCATGCCCACCGCTGCAGATGCCAGCCCCCGGCCCAACTCCCCTCCTGCGCTACTCCCACCCAGCCCAATGCATTCCCATAGTCCCCCCATTACCGGCCCACTACCCACACTTTAACAGCCTCTCCACCAGCCCAACCCAATACTTCTTCCCATCACCCAAACACGCTGGACAATCCCACACTTCCCATTTCCAATTCCCCTGGTCAGCCCCAGCCACATATAAACCGGCCTACAACCCGTTCACTTAGCGGTATTTTCATACCTTGTAACATTTTTGATCTTAATACCACAACATCCCCCTTCCTTTCTCCTATTCCCATATCCCATAAGTCGGCTCTCCAAGATCCAAAATGGTCCGCGGCAATGACCGACGAATATCGAGCCCTTATACGAAATGGTACTTGGGTTCTTGTTCCTCGTCTTCCCCGGACTAATATTATCAGATGCATGTGGATATTTCGCCATAATTTGAGTTTGGATGGCTCACTTGAACAGTATAAAGCCCGTTTGGTTGCTAACTGTTGTTCCCAACAGGTTAGAATTGATTGCTACGAGACTTTTAACCCGATTGTCAAGCCGACCACTATCCGTACTATTCTCAGTCTAGTTGTGTCCCGTTCTTGGCCTATTCACCAGCTCGAAGTCAAAAATGCCTTCCTCCATGGGCATCTTTACGAGACTGTCCACATGTTTCCACCTCCTGGTTTCGTTGATTCTACTTGCCCCTCTCATATTTGCTTGTCGAAGAAATCTCTCTATGGCCTCAAACAAGTACCCAGGGCTTGGTATCAACGCTTTGCAGGTTATTTGCTCAGCATTGGCTTTATCAGCAGTAAGAGTGATTCTTCTTTGTTTATCTATCGGAATGGAACTCATCTTGCCTACCTGTTACTCTATGTTAATGATATTATCCTAACGACTTCATCTGATGTCCTCCGCAATACTTTCACTGGTTACCTAATTAAGGAATTTGCTATGATCGATCTCGGTCCCTTGCCATATTTCTTAGGCATTTCAGTTCAGCGCTTCCCTACAAGTCTTTTTTTGTCTCAAACAAATATGCTCAGGAGATTGTTGAACGAGCCAAGATGACTGTCTGCAAGCCTGCACCCACACCTACTGAACCCACTATCAAGCTCAGCACCTCATTTGGACTTCCTGTCAATGATCCGACCCTATATCACAGCTTGGCAGGGGCACTTCAGTATCTTACTTTCACTAGACCTGACATAAACTTTAGTGTCCAGTAGATATGTTTGTCTATGCATGATCCTCGTGAGTCTCACTTTGCTGCTCTCAAGCGCATCATCCGCTACATTGCTGGCACATCGCCGCTGGGTATCACGATATCTCCATCTTCGAAATCTAATTTCATTGCATATACAGATGTCGTTTGGGCAGGTTGTTGACTTGTCGTGATACACATCGATCCACTTCGGGTTACTATGTTTTCGTCAATGACACTTTAATCTCGTGGTCAGCTAGAAGGCAATCAGTGGTTTCACATTCCAGTGCAGAGGCAGAATATAGAGTTTCCAATGTCGTTTCTGAGTGTTCTTGGCTCCGCAACCTCTTGCTTGAGCTACATGTCCCACTTGCCAAGACCTCCATTGTCTACACTAACAACATTTCTGCTACTTATCTTGCCAGCAACCCAGTTCAACATCAACGAATTAAGCATATAGACATTGACATTCACTTCGTTCGCGATAAGGTTGTCCGCGGTCACGTTTGAGATCTTCACGTACCTTCGGCTTTTCAGTATGCGGATATTTTTACAAAGGGTCTACCTCGACAACTGTTTCCAGATTTTAGATTCAGTATCACTGTAATGCCTCCTCCACTTTCGACTGCGGGGTATGATAGAATATGTAAATATTTGTAAATAAGGGTTTGCATTTTGTAATTATGTGATAACCTTTTATCTATTAATACAACCAGGGGCGGTAGCTGCCCCACCCTCCAAAAAAAAAAATTTGGTGAAAAAAAAATCGTTTTAAAATGGGTTGTGACTTCTCTCGTTTATAAAATTGTTTTCCACGATTTATTATTTTTTTGAAATATCACTATTCTTGTGTTATATTTAAATATTATTTTTTTGATATTTCGCCGAAGTGAACGAAAGTTCAAAAGAATTTCCCGTTTTAGGCTCGAAGTGAAATAATTCACCAAAATGTACGACATTTGTTGTTTGGAGTAGAAGCGCGGTCTTTGACCGCACTCTTATTTCTAAAACGCGTTGTCGAGGACAGCGTTTTAATATCCGAAATAAAGATAATAAAAACACAAATAGAGGTGTGGTCCTAGACCGCGGCTATAGTGTAACGTTTTTTAAAGAAAAAAAACTAAAGAGGCGCGGTTATTTTTTTTTATTTATTTATTTTTTTTGAAAATGGAAAGCGGTTCGAAACCATTAGACGGCGCGCCGTCTAGTGGGTCGAAAGGCCG
The DNA here is from genome assembly GCA_033239045.1 of Fagopyrum esculentum. Lineage (NCBI taxonomy): Eukaryota > Viridiplantae > Streptophyta > Magnoliopsida > Caryophyllales > Polygonaceae > Fagopyrum > Fagopyrum esculentum. Next base: position 143,458,800 of record BSUD01000004.1, read on the forward strand.
AAAAAGATCGGCAGACGGACTCACCGTCATGAAGGGTCACACACAAGGAGAAAAGAAAAACACAAAAATACATAAAAAAAAAAACCGAAAGCAAAAAACGTCTTCGAGGGAAAGCAGGATGATCCAGCCAGCAAGAGGCAACGAGCATAAACGTTTATCTTCGAAGGAAGTACACAGGTAGGAAGCCTGGGGAACAACTGTGGACACCTCAGATTTGGACTGCAACAGAGCCGTCAGGAGTCGATCACAAATCCACGCCCCCTTCTCGACAAACGCTCGAAACCGCCATCAAGAGACCGCATCAAACTAAGAAGACGAAATTGCAGAACACGGATATCCTGATGTATGAAGGTGTAGATCTTAATGGATAAAAGAATAATGATTTGTAGGGAAAAAAATTAGTCACAAAAGGTTGATTAACGAGTTGGTTTTACAATATAGGAGTGCTTTTGTAATGATAGAACCGATTATGATCGATTTTTTTTTTTTAAACATTTATTGCCTCGGAAGAGAAAGAAATGAGACAAAACTCAATCAACTATAATTTTTATTTTTAATTTTGATGTTTTTTGGGCCGTTAGGCCGGAATCGAACCCAAAAAATCGCATTTTCATGAAAAATGAGATTGCAGTTCCTCCGAAAAAAAACCCGGAAAAGCACAATTCCAATTGGGTCAACAATGTATTTTGGTATGAGTCAGGGTGTAAATCCCAACATAAATCACAATAATTGGTTCGATAGAAATGGGTTGTAACCCAAAGAACATGGGTTGAAGCCCCAAGTGATTGTTGTCATATAAAAACTATACATAGATCTTACAAATTGTGAAATCAAATGGCCACAAATCCTCTTGAGAAATTAGATAAGTCTCACAACCATCCACTTCACCAAGGTAAACCGTATCAAAAGGGAGTTACACTTAGGTAATCAATAGACGTAAGTCACCGAAAACATATCAGCATTACTACATCTGAAAAGGCAGGGTATTGGCTCTAGTTGGTAAGTGCCTTGTTGGGCCACAAGGCAAGGAGGTTGAATTTCATCATAAACAGATGATGAAAAGAGTGCCTCGATTCGAACAAATGGTGATTTAGAAACAACAAGTGCCACCATAAATTGAAAATGGGTTAATCGATTGGGTAATTTGCTTGTTAAAGCGAAGATAATCGGTTTGTGAGATCCATAAATGGTTTTCATCCATTTTGTGGCCCTGAGAACAGGGTTAAAATAAGCCAACAACCAGCCTTTCATCAAAGCACATGAAACAGTCAAAAACACTACAGGTAAGGCCAATAATCCATACAGGCACAATCGTAAAAGCTGATTTATAGCTAGTCCTTGTAAGGAGTTCAACATTGGAATAAGCCATATCATAGTACACATAAGCAACATGAGGAATCAACCCTCCAGATGCAATATTGTAAGGGTTACTGAGATATGAGTTTTGGAAAGGAGATGAAGGCAAACAAAACCTTTCCAAGGACAACCGACTGCCGAGACTCAATGAGTAGTCTTCAATCCGTTGAAAAAAGCCGGAAAAACAGATACAAGTTCCTTCACCATCGGAGAGTCCACTCTTGTTTGAGAAGGAGACTCAACCAAGCGAGCCTTCATTGTTAGCAACTTTCAAAGGAAGCATTCAGTCCGGTGAATAGACGACATTGGTCCGAAAAGGTGGCATACTTCATGAAGCAAGAGCCGCCATGGATGCATCGTTGGAGATCTTCCTCACCGATTAGGGTTTTAGGATAAGGGATATGATTTTGGGAGTGAAGCGCATGTAACGCGATCTCGATTGGAGTGTTAGCAATGGTGGTAGCATCAATCGGAGATGGGGATTTTGGCTAGGCTTTGGTTTTGTTTTCGCTTGCGGCGGCTAGGGTTTGGACTTTGGAACCCAACAGCCTTTAGGCTTTTGTACAGTAGAGAGCATATTTTTAAAGAGGCGCGGTTATTGACGCGCCTATAGGGCAACTATTTTTAAAATATATATATATATATATATATATATATATATATATATATATATAGTATGGATCCTATGAGAACACCCCTAACGTGTATACATGAGAACAGATTCGTAATTATTATTAGTTTTGTTACGAAGGTGTCATATCGTTTAATGCATTATTCGTAGTTATTGTTGGTTGAGTGGATTATTCGTAGTTATTGTTGGATTCCTAATTATTATTCGTAGTTATTATTAATTATGATATCTACTCTAAATCTCAACCCTTAATACTCATCATCCAACGGTATACGATTGTCCTCATATATATATATATATATATATATATATATATATATATATATATATATATATATATATATATATATATATATATATATATATATATATATATATATATACGACCGCGCCTTTAAGTGTAATATTTTTTAAAAAAAATTTTCGTATTTTTATTTATTGTAAGTAGATGACATATTGATTTTGTTTTTATCACTATTTTATTTTCATAGATATATTTATCGAAAATAAATTGTTGTCCCCTTTTAAAATCTTGCGCCCTCCACCGAATACAACCCATTTGTCAAAGAAACCTAAGGAAATTTCTCAATCTCTCACCCTAGTCTTCTAGACCGACAACATCTTTGCAACATATATTTATAGCAACCACGTGCAATACCCCGCTAACGCACAATGTACATGGAGATACACTTCATTAAATCTCAATCTGATGTCTATGTACATCACAATGCATGTATAGATGGATCACATCTACTAAATCATATCAATCTATCCCAAACAATCAACAATTGATACACACATATATAGCAAATATACAATCTTGCAAATCAATCAACAAAGCTGCTAAACGCCTAAGTACTTCATAAACCCTTCCAAGCTCCAAGAATCTCCTGCAACACCTCCGCAATGAGCTCCCTATCGGCGCACAGCACAAACGCGTTCAATTCATCTTTTAAGTCACAAATCTTTCCAAATTTCACCAGATACCTCATGCACTCATGCTTCAGATCACCCAGTCCATACAGATACGCGCTCTGAAGCCGTTGCAAGACGTTCTTGGTATCAATATCCTCAACCAAGCTGACATGGCATGCCTCCTTGAGGTCAGCCACGTCATACTTATCGGCCGCGCCCAAGAGGGCAAGCCGATGAGCCAGGAAGTCATCGGCGGAGATACAGCCGTAGAGGTACGACAAGAACGCCTGGCAGGCATCCACAGACATGTCGGAGATGGTGACTTCAGAGAGCTCTTTCTCCTTGAGATTATGAGAGAACATGCTCCGGAACACTGGGGAACGCGAGGCGAGGATTGCGCGGTGGGCCTGTAAGACGCCGCCGTCTGACGCGTGGATTACAATGTCGGTGAGGATGGAATCTGATAACATTTTTCCGAGTGAGGAAAGTCCGGCGGCGTCTGATCGGTGACGCGGGAATAGAGTGTCTTCCCAGATCGAGATCGGTTCTCCACCCTGTAAAATAGTAAGAATCTATTTAGAAACTACTCATAAATTGTAACGTATAACCATGGAGGGTGCATCCTTACGTTCACAGTAGTCTTAAGATCAAGAAATTCAACGTCGATGATCACCTTGCCGGAGAAGGGTGTCTCTATAACCCAAACAAAATCCTCACTGCTTTTGATTTGCTTCTCTTTTACTTCTGCAGCAGTAGATGATGTATATGAACTGAATCGTAAAAACCAACTCTTTGATTTTAAGATTTTTAAAAAAATGCCAAATGAAGAGTTTTACCAGGGTGATACAGAGTGTTGCGATTGACAGAAGAATGAACAACTCGAATAATGAAAGTCGCGATTGGGGGTTTCTCTCTAACCAGATTTGAAATCTCTGGGAATAGCTTAACCACTAAAGATTTGTTCTTTTCAACAGCCAGATGCCTACCAAATAAGAAAACAATTACAGAAATCCAAAAGATTAAAGAAGGCTTTAGTGGTTTTACCAGTTCCATTTGCCAATCCTGAAAGGATCGGACTTGCGGAAAGTGCAAGATCCAAGATTTTCGATCTTCCATTGAGCGAGGCGCGACGTCGTTTCGACTCTATAAGCAGATTCCGAGGTCATTCTGAAGGTGACGTGAGCAAGGGCGTGTTTGATTTCATGGATGCAATCGAAAATCCCAACGAGCAATTCCTCTGTCTTTCCCAGCTTCGATTTCTTCACTGTATCTCTTCTCACTCATCTACTTTCCTCTCTGACTGTGTTGCCGGCGAAACAGGGGAGATTAGGGGAAGTTATTATGAGCAAGAATCTCTTTTGTCTTGTTGTGAATAATTGCAAGCGAAAGATTCAATCTTTGTATTATAATGAATTAAGAGTATGTTAATCGGTGGTGGGTCTGGGGATTTGGAGGTTTCGGGCACGCAAAGTTAATGGGTAGCTTTCGAGTGGTGAAGAACAAGTTGCTCCATTCTTGTAAGGGCTGAACTTGATACAGTATGGGTAAGGGCGTGTTTGGATAGGAGTATATTTATTGGCTTGCACTTCACTGCAATTGGATGGGGAATCCGATTTTGAGAATGGGAGCTTGTTGGAAGTTTGTTGGTGTGTGAGTGATTGGAGCTTTGAAGACACGAAGAGGGGCCGGGTCGACAAGATTATGGGTGCTTTCAAGCAAAGTATCTAATACTTTGTTCATTTCCCTAAACTATCCCTCTAAAAAAGTAGAGATGTACCTAAAGTTTAAGAACCTCGTATTGCTATACTTATGTAGTTGATGCAATCCCTACCTCGAATTGCTTAAGAATGAGTATATCATATTGATCGATGAATTTCGGTCATTGGCCCGCCTACATCGATCCAATAGTTACAACATTAGTTGTCTAAACAAGTATTCAACGGTTTATAATTTTAATCAAACAACGTGATCAGGAATAGGATATAAAATCATTCCTCATTTTATTATCGTACCTTATTCAATTAAATTTCGATCATTTGTTTTTACGATCGGACTTATGTGTTAGGTTTGGGTCTAACACGCATATGCGCTCAAATACACACGATAAGTAGTCTTAGTGTATGCCGGACTTTAACATGGTAATAGATCAATTCAATCTCGGGATGATTGGGCTTGTTGATCGTGAATTTTTTTTTAAAAAAAAGTAACAACAACCTCCTCCGCAAGGATGCTAGATCGGATATAGTATAATCAGATATTGAATCACGGATACCGCATCTGATTTTAATAATACTAACAATTAATATTTTAAGTAAAAAGTAAGGCAATAAGGTATCAATTGTAGTGAGCAAAAGCAATAACAATTGTAGATAAATATGTGATAGAAGAAAGTTAAGGAAACAAGAATCATCACTATAATGAATTAAAGTAATGATGCATATATAACTCATGAACATTGATATATGATTAATTGTAGGTAACCATCTAAAATAGCATTTGGCATAGACAAACATAGTATGTGCTTTCGGATTCGCGTAGCTCTCAATCCAGCGATTCGGCATGTATAGGAAAACCCATCAAACATTTAGAATTTCGGAAAAAAAAAACAAGAACAATCTTCACTTTTGGCTCTTTAGCTATGAAAAAGTACAAAGATTGGAACTTTCTACAATAGTTAGATTTCTTCAAAACTTTGATAAATTAGTACTCTCAAAACCAAGTTCTTTTCATTGAATCCAATAAAAAGTCCTTATACGGCTCTTCAGTTGTTTTATTTAAATCAGTTATAAACACCACTTCTTTCGAAGTTAAATAAAAGGTAGGAATTAAGCTCTTTGAAAAGAAGCAATATCACAATCTCAATTCATATATATATATATATATATATATATATATATATATATATATATATATATATATATATATATATATATATATATATATATATATATATATATATATATATATATATATATATATAGGCAAACAATAAACTAAATAATTATAAGGATCATCAAATCCTTACATTAGGATAAATTTTAGTTAGACATGATCAGATATAAAGCAAAGACAATATATATAATCAGAAAAGATATAAACTCACAATTGTTTGGTTTCTGTATGGCGGACCTTCAAAGCAAAGCTAACAACTATTTGACGGTTAGGGTAAAGAGAAATCTGGGTGATACCTAATTTGGGATAAAACAACGTATCTAACCCTACGATTGACATATGAATATATAGGGGGAATTTTTGGAGTCTAGGGTTACACAAATTATAACTCTTTCAAAGTTACAATCGGAAGATTTGATTTCCTTCTCAACGGCAATCGAAACGGCTAACCAACGGACCCCAAACGGCATTCTTACGGCCATAGGATGACCGTAGACAGGCGTTTCACCAGATCGTAGAGAGTGTTTCGGGATGGGCTTTGACAGATTCTTTTGTCGTGACGATGTATGTGAAACGGATACCATACCGTTTATTTGGCCGTTTTGCTCATTTGTAGCTTCAAATCGTGGATATTCATTTTAAGGCATGTTCAGGGGACTTCGTGTTGTAGATCCTCGGTCATGTAAAGTCTTCACTGCAACTCTGACTTTTGGAAGAAGGCAATTATGGAATAATTTAGGGGTGAGCATAAATCCCGGTTAATCTCGTCCGGTCCCGATCCTGGCGGGATTTGAAGAAAAAAAATGTATCCCATCCCGATTAATCCCGTCTCGTCCCGCATATATATAAATAATATATTTATATTTAAAAATATTATATATATATATATATATATATATATATATATATATAATATATATACATAAGTTATAATTTTATTATTTTTTAAAATATTTTTATATTTTCAAAATTATTAGATCACTCATTCGGTCATTCTTTGTAAAATGTGATAATATTGCTTCAAGGACAAAGAAAAAGAGAAATATTTCACCTCAAATCTCCAAAAGTGACAACCAAAGAGAATGTCATTCTTATTGTTGTGATCGATAGTTAAATGAACGTTATCTTTTGTTAATTATCTGTTTTTATTTTTTAAATGTGAATCGGTAAGACACTTTGATGTGCCTTTACTTATATTTGTTTTGAATGTATTAAGTATTAACTACTAATGTAGGCATCTTTAATCGATAATTTGGTAACGAGATTTTTTTCCGATCATTTGTGTCTTCAAACATGAGAGAAAGCACGTACAAGTAATGAATATAATTCTCGCGGGATTTGTCCCGTCCCGTCCCACATGGGACAGGGCCCGCGCGGGACAAAGAACAAAAGTCCTACATCCCGTCACGTCCCGTCCCGCAAATTATTTACGGGACGGGATGCAAGACGACCCCATCCCGTCCCGTCCCGTCCCACGCCCACCCCTAGAATAATTGATGTTGTAAATGCATGAAACACATAAAAACCAAGGTAGATATCGAAATACAAAAGGTGAACGCTTTCTATACTTAAACATTCCTCGTCCTCGAGTAAGATCATATCATAAGCATACTATGTGTAAGAACAAATGGTTGCCTCAACTAAAAGGAAAATAAACAAATCAAACCATGTCATCATAGCATCAATCATTGTAAGAGGATAAATAAAGAATCATAGTCATTCAGACCACTATAGAAGTATTCGAGAAGTGCTCCTTTCTTGGATCCATGAAAATTGGCAGTGTCCACAGACTCCTTGTATGTTCAACAACAAATACAAGGTAATCTCAAGCTTCATCTTCATTCATTCTTGTGAATCCGTGGGAATTGGCAGTCTCCACCAGATTCCTTGTAGTGTCATTTAATCCATTATAGAAGTATTTGAGAAGTGCTCTTTACTCGAATCCATGGTAATGTCATGAATGCAGCAATTCATTGAACATTTCCCATGCGACGTGAATGTTTTCTCAAGAAAGTAGTTGTCAAGTCTTACCATGTAGCGAAAGTACGAGGGGAAGGTTTTACAACCATTTAGAAGTCTTTCTTGTCAAAGAGAAGATAAATACCCGCATTCTCAAAGCATCGTGTGTAATGTTCTCATAGTTCAAAGTGTTCATAACATTTTCAAAATTTCGCAAATGTTGATGCGGGTTCTCGTTCAGCACTCATGAGAATTGATTATTCTGAATCAACCTGATGGTGTCGGTGCAGAGGTTGAAGTCTCTTCCTCCAAGTGCAGGTAACACAAAAGCGTGGTTGGACACCTTTTGCCAATGGTTTATCATAGCGTCCAGCGTTTGAGGGTGACGATCCCTTTCAGCACCAAGTGCGAAATTGGGTCTAGCAATCTCATCATACGGATCAGTAGCACGGAGTTGATTTCCTTGATCCTCCATTGTTATAGAAACCATAGCTTTCTTTGTAGATATTTGTTTACGGATGGTGCGTTCAACCTCATTGTCTAAAGGGACAAGTTTGCTTGAATCACGGATCTTGCACATTCAACAACCTAACCTGAGGATCAAACATATAAATAAAAAATAAAATAAAACAACTTAATATAACTAGGAATTAATGTCAACCAAATCTATCAACAATCCCCGGCAACAGCGCCAAAAACTTGATCGTGTAAGTTTTACCGAAGTAAAGCAACCTCCTCCGTAAGGATACGAGATCGGATATAGTATAACCGGGTATCAAATTCATAGGGATTGTGTCTGATTTGGATGACAGTAATAATTAATTATTTTAAGTGAAAACAAAACAATTAAGCAAGCAATAGTAACAATTGAAATCAATTATGATTATAGACAACAATGGATGATGGTGATCTAAGGAAACAAGAATGAACACTATAATGAATTAAGATATTGATTCATATATATATTTTATGAACATTGATATATCATAATTGAAGGTACCATCTAAAACAGCATTGGAGATAGGCAAACCAAGACCGTGCTTTCCAACTCATGTAGCTCTCAATGCAATGGTTCGGCGAGTATAGAAAAACCATGAAGCCTTTAGAAATCTGGAAAAAACCAAAAAAAAAAACCTTCGCTTGTGGCCTTTTTCAGTTTAAAAAGGTTCAAAGACCGAAACTTTCTTCGATGACTAGAAATTCTTGAAGCTTTGATAGACTAGCATTCTCAAAACCAAGCTCTTTTCAATAATATTAATAAAGCAAATTTCACTTTTGGCCCTTCACTTGCTTTATCTAAACCAATTTAAAACACCACTTCTTTTGAACGTAATTAAAATGTAGTAATAAAGCGTTTTGAAAAGAAGCAATATTAAAATCTCAATTCAAGATAGATATATGCAAACAATAAATTTAATCATTATAGAGATCATTCAATCCTTAAATCAAGAGAAAGTTTACCCCAACATGATAAATTATATAGCAAAACAATATATTATATCAAGAAAGACAAAACTTACAAGTGTTTGGTTGCAGCACGGTAAACCTTCAAAACAAACTAACAACTATCTTGAAGGCTAGAATAAGGAGGAATTAAAAGACTATTGAATTCAAGAGAATCAGCGTATTTAACCCTATGATTTGGGTATGCTTATATAAGAGAGATATCAAAGTCTAGGATTTACACAAAATACATGCTATCCAAAGATAAAATCGGGATTTTAGAAATTTCTCCCCGCGGCGGTCAAACGGCCAGCTAACGGTGGTCATACGGTCACCCTACGTCCTTTTGGTGGCCGTTTACCTGCCACTTCTGCAGGTTGACATGCAACTCTTTGGGTTGGGCCTCAACTGGGCTTTCGACGCCGACGTCACGATCCAAACAGCCACCACAAGTCAGAATATCATATTACAAAATTTTAAATTTAGAAAAATGCAATTTTTTTAATGTTTGAAATGTTTGAATTTTGTTAAACATATATTTAAAAAAATTAATTAATTTTAACTAGTGGTGCTTGAACTACACGTGCCTCCACAAGTTACCTGCGTGTGAAGTGCACGTGCCTGTAGGGCGCATCCTGACTACGCCCCAATCCGTCATGTTCCACCTCATGTGTTCTTCAATGACGTAAAATACCGATTCCAATTCAAAGAAAAAACACAACAAAACTAATCTATTTCACGCTAAATCTCACAAATTCCAATTCCGACTCTTTTTAATCTAATCGATCCCTAATCTACTAAATATCAATTAAAATGAAAAAACACACCTCGATCTGCGATAATCATCGTTTTCGCATAGGATTTGCTTATGATCTTTGTGGATCTACACTCCTGATCCATTGGTTGTTGCGTAAATCTCTCAAAATGGTTGGTGGTCGGCTCTCCAATATGAAGAAAATGTTGAAACAAAATGGGAAGAGGGAGTCGGAAGCGGCAAGGCAGGTAGCGAGTGAGGGTTTTATAACCCTCGCATATCGGGCGTAGTTGCACTACCACCATGGGGCACAGTGCAACTACGCCCGGGCCTCGTAGTTGTATTGCGATTGCGGTCCATGCTCTTCTTTTCCATCCTCCTCGTATTCAGAATTTGATTGGGTTGACTCAATCATAAATTTGTGTCCAACCGGATAAATTTACTCATTGTAATTTACTACTATTATTAAAAAAAGTTTAAGAATTGAATATCATACATTTAAGAAATTAAGATAAATAGTTAAAATACAGGACCTTTTTAGGTAAGAAGCACTTTTGGGGTTCTTACGCATAAAACATATTAGAATAATTATTAAACAATAATTGGTTTTAATAGCAAAATGTAAAACGTATAACTATGTCTATTCAGAGAAAAATATCAAAATTGGAGGGTATCAGAAAACAACAAATCAAACAACTATGATATTAAAATTTTTTCCAAAACTTGTGGATATTAAAACAAAATGAATTGCTAAATGAATTTCGGCGGATTTACATACGTGTATTGTGACGGTGCATTGCTGTTGGATTTTCCGTTTTAAATTTCAATTTGTTTATTTATTATAACGCACGTCAGCCTCAATTTTAAATCACTCGTTTTTTTAGGAAAAAGAAAATAATATTTCAGACGCTGGATAATTATTATTTGGGAGATGATATATACATTATATACGCCAAAATTTTACTTAGCCACGCCAAATTCTGTGCGCCTTTGGATGTGCATGATCCTATGCGCATCGTGAGGCGCATGGAATTATGCACATCCAAATGTGCACACTGTATGCGCCTCCTAAGGCACACACAAGCATGCAAATCAAAAAATGCACAAGACATGCGCCTTAGGATGCAAATACATGTGATTTCAAATCGCTAGCGGATCCCGGATATGTTACAATAACCGGGAAAAATCCCGGGCTTGCATATGGTATTGTACATTTCGTAAAGCGCACAAGGTAGTTTTTAAAAAAAATTGCATTCTATAAATGACGTTGTAAGGAATTGGCGTAACACACAATTTTGACGACATCAAAACCTGTAAAAACATTTAGACATTTTACTTAGTCACGCCAAATTTTGTGTCTTTTGATGTGCATGTGTTGATGCGCCTTAGGAGGCACACAAGCGTGCACCTTATGATGTGCATGTAACACTTTTAAATTTAATTTAATTAATTATATTTTATTGTTAAAATTTAACTAATTTATGATTCATCCATTGTTAGAAAAAATTTTATATTCTCCTGTAACACCCCGTTTATTAGGGCGTTTTCGATTTTTTTTTTCTTTCCAACGGTTATTGATACTTCTAATATATCTTAAGATAGTTTTACGAGTATATATATGTATATATATTTTTTTTCACGGTATTTTATTATTATTTAAACCTCGTAATATAGTTACGAGATCGTTTGAAATATGTTGTAAAGGTTATTTGGTGAATTATTTATAAATTCGATCCACGTATATTCCCGTATCTTTTCGGAAAAGTTCGGATATATTTTCCGATCCGAAAATCCCGTTCCGATTTAAATTCGATCGAGTTATTTTATCCCTCTTTTCTTTTACATATTTTTTTATTTTATTTATTTCCCCTTGCCTTCTACATTCTTTCTTTCCCTTCTTCAGCGTGGGACTTGTTTCATAGTGACATTGGCTTGTCCTATCTTCAGCAGTGCAGCCTGTATAGCCTCGTCATGTGACTTGATCTAGCCATGACCCTATGCCTATGTCGTGGCTAGCCTGTGACCTCCCTAGCTCGACCTCTCGCTCACTGCTACCCGACACCTCATTGCACTCAGCCCACAATCAATCCCTCCCCTCGACCGTCTTTTCATCTCCGATGCTCTGCAGACACCCTTACCTTCACCTATCATTTCACTTCTCAGCCTCTCCATCTCTTCACTCCTTGCACAACATTGATGAGCTTCCCTGCCTTCTCTGTCATTCCCCAAGCTCAACCTTCTCTGTACAGCTCTCATTCTGTAGTCTCTCCATCTACCTCAATCGATCTCGTCCCTCTTCGAACCCTGCCACCGGAGCACTGGTTCAGCATCTCCCTCGGCGTCTATTTCTTGCCTTCGGTTGACAGCATCCCAGAAGCAAACCCTCTGCTTCTCATCTCTCAAAGCGGGCACCAGTGACTCTCCTGTCAAACTCCACCCTCGGCATCACAACTGGGGAACCTCCGACTCGCCTTGAGGGAGACCGAAGCCGCATCGGACAGACCCGCCACAAACCTCGCCGGAACTCAACCCTTCTGCTTGTGGTCTCCTTTGTCGAGCCCTCCTCTGCGTCGGCAGTTTCTCCCCTCCTATTCACCTTTGGAACGAGCCACAACCGCCACCAGTCACCCTTCCCGAGCCTTGGGCCACTGCGCCGCCGCCGACGGGCCACCAGATGCCGGAGAAGCCCCTATACCGTCGCCCTTGCCGCCGGATCCTTGCGCAAGCCTGCTCCCCTTCCGCCGTCAACAAGAAGAAGGGTTAAATGAACCCTTTTAATTAATTAAATCGGGCTACCCTTCTTTTGGTATAATTTCAATCTGTAACCCATATTTTATATTTGCAGTTTTGACCCAACTTATGTGAAGTTGCAAAACTGCCCTTTGCTGGAATTAATTACAGATTTGGCCCAGAAAACTTAATTACAGATTTTGATCCATATTTATGAAATCGTATGAATTACCCCGGAAAATGTGTTAGCGGTTTATAACCTTGGATTTTAATTGTGGGGATATTCTTATATTTATTTATATTATATATTATGCCCTTGTTTGATTACGTTCGGTTTATGGCTCAAGGTTTTAATTGCGGTCTTATGACCAAGTTTGTAGAATTTCATATTTTGCCCCAGAAGGGTTAACTACGAGTTTTAACATTGGCTTTTGAAAAACGAGTTTTACCTTAAGTTTATATACTTATATAGATATATATATATATATATATATATATATATATATATATATATATATATATATATATATATATATATATATATATATCTTATATATTACGAGCAAATTTAGCGTATAAGCTAAATTTGTATAGTTTTGGTGTTAGGTTCGGAAGCGTCCCGATAAAGACCTAACAAGTCCAAGTCGACATCCGTTGATCGATTTCCGTCTTTTGACGTCTTGTGAGTATCCTTTTCCCTCGATCTAGTTATGTTTAGTAATAGTATCATGCTAGGTTGTATCTAGCATAACTTAGAGTGAATGCCAAGTAGTGGCTTTGAACCTTAGGTGAGTTTTGAGGATTTGATATTGTTTGATGGATTGATGTTGATTCTAAGCTTGAGGTGGTATTGTTATCTTATGAGGTAGTTTATGGCTTTAAGTTGTATGTTGAGCTTGTGAGAATTTAGGGGTTGAGGTTGTAGGATTGATGAGATTGTGGACACTAGTACGAGAGTATCCTAGTCTGTGTTTTGATGGTTATGACCTTGTGAGATCGTGAGGAATAGGAGTTTGTTATCCTAGTATGGTTATGGTTTATGATCTTGCGAGATCATTGGGACTATAAGTCTAAGGACTTCTAGAATGTGAGAGAGATGTTGATTGTGTGCCTTGTTTTGACCAGGCGTTGAGTGCCTTCCTACGGGAAGTTGAGAGCGGTGATTAGCGGGATTATCTTTGGGACGAGGTAAGTCTCCGGACTTACTTAGCTCGTATTCCTTGTATTAGCATTGATGTGTGTTTGGTGGTGTGTGTTTATTCCTTATAACAACTAAACCGGTAATAGGACCACCGACCTTATATTATTTTGGCTCAAGTGTATGATAACGGGCGGTGACATCATATGCCTAGCTCTTGCGAGAGTCAAGGAGGTTCTTGGCGACTAGCCCGTGCTGGTTAGACGGTCGGAGGCATCCGTACCGTTCCATGCCGGTAAGTAGGGACCGAGGCGGGACCACGGTGGTCTCGTGTCACAAAACTAAGTTGAATTAGAACGGGATACGACTTAATAATAAAAAGATAATAAACCGGAATTGTGTGCTTTGAGAATGTTGTGTGTTTATGATGATTTACTTGTGTTTGTGCCTTTCCCATTGATTCTAATGCTTCGAATATGAGTTAACGGTTTTATACCGACTGTTGTAGATTGCCTTGCAGGGTAGGATTGCGGCCGAGAGATCCGGAGGAGTGGGCAGCCGGGGTTCCGTACATTTTAGGATTGGGTTTTGGGTGGAGTCGAGTTGGAGTATTGTATTTATTGTATGTTATATGGTGTTTAGTTTTTTTTTGGGGTTGTATTTTCGGCTGAAGTCCTTTGTTGTATTCTTTTGGGTTTTTCTTTTCATTGCATCAAAAATGTATTTCGTTTTGGCCTTTATTTGTGCCTTGTCGTAAGATCCGGTGAAATTGTTGTCAAGCTAAGGGTCGGGACCCATTGTGAGGTCCCAACCCGTAGCATCCCGAGTCCCGCGGATTTGGGGTGTTACAAAAGTGGTATCAGAGCCCTAGTTTGACAACAATGGCACTCGCAATCTTCTAAAGGCCGAATAAGGAATAAAAGAACCCCGCGGGTTTTGAGTTTTCGTTTTCAAAATCACATGCATGAGTCGGGGTAGAATGTACGGACCACCACTCCTTCCGTGGATCTCGTCAGCATAGTTTATTGGATTTGTAGTATATATATGTATATATGTAAATATGTATCGTGGACTTAGGATGTTTTTGGGACTGTTATTGTATGTGGATTGTAGTTGCACGATGGACATGATTTATGTGTATAGTTGTATATGTGAACAATTATATGTTTTGGACCTTGTATTGTTGTAATGGAATGTTGAATGCGTGATATTAGTAGTAATATGGACTTATGACTCATATAGTTATGGATATGTATTCCTATTATATATAGTAGCATATGGAGATATAGGACCTTTTAGTTGAGATGCTATTATGATATCATCGCCCTTGGACGATGTCGTTTTTATAGGATAGTGTACATACGAGGACGAATATGCTCAACTATCGAGTTGAGCATTTCGGGCTAACGAACACCATGGCGGTTCTCGGATTCCTTTAGGAGAAGGTCGAAGAGGAGGATTAGAGATGACGCAAACGAGGGACGAACCAGTGGAAGGAAAAATCCGAGATGACTTAAGAGAGATCGGGATGGAAGCAATACAAGTAAGGGGAGAAACATTAAAAGTGTAGAAGTGGTTCCAAAGAAGCCATGATTGAACGACAACGAGACCAATAGTGAGAACGAACTTAAGTTCTTCCAGAAGACGCGTAGACAACTAGAGATGTGAATCGGGGAGGAGATGAGTACATTCTAACAAGGTTAAAGGTGATATTCCTTCAGGACGTAAAGTTTTCTACAAGCGCTCCTAAGCTTTGCAGTCAAGACGAGAAGAGTGATCGAACCATTTTCTAAAGATTTAAGATACCAAGTTAAGCTTACGAGGTACCAATAAGTGAAGTGTCAACATCGCTAGAGTTATGAGGAGAAGGACATGTTGGGGATTCACGTGGAGTGGACCGATTTCCATTATGATGATAAGACTAAGAAACGCCCAGAAGAAGGAAGTGTGAGTAGACGTGATCTCGATAAAAGGAGTGACGTAACAAGAAGCTTTTGTTTATGGAAAGACTTAAGATATCAACCAAGAGAAACGCGAACGGACGCTATCTAAGGCTATAATATTAGGGAAGGTGCACTGGAAGGACATCAAGGAAGAATGGTTAAACCTATGAATATATGAAACAACAAGGCAAAGAAGATATATTTATCTTATTGAAGTGGAAGGAAGCGTGGAACGTAGAAAGAGTTAAGGAATGGTGTTAAGAGTGTAACGACCAAGTGAAGTTTAAGACAAAGTACCTCTAGAGGGTATCCTTAAGAAGTATGGTAACATGGAGGGTAAGGAGAATGGTGAGCCTCTGTACTTGGAGAACGTCAGCAATAAGGTAATCGGTGATAGTCTAGAACGTGCATGTGTTGGTTGTCTATGGATGAGTGCAGATGAGAAGAGTAACCAAGAGTGTGAATTATAAAGGAACGGTAACAAGAACTTGGAACATTTGTGATGGTTGAGTGTCAGTAACAAGGAGGTGTGTCGACGAAAGTATAAACGTCTTAATTAAGTAACAATCTACCGATTCTAGCAAGTGAGGGTAACGTACCTTGTGGGGAGGAATTGTAACGATCTAGTGTGACCTTCTTAGGTCATGGGGTTGTCATATGGATGATTGACACGGATCAAGGAAAAAGGAAATAGAAGGACAAAGAGGAAGGTGACCTTTCTATAGTTGTTGTGAGAAAAAGGGGGGTATAGAAGGGGATGTATGGTATGTTTGTTCTAAGGTTATGGATGTCATGTTTTCGCGAGCGAAGGCTAAGTCAAGGTTTTTGTGACTCGCATGGCGAAGCCATAGCGGCTATAACGTGAAACGAGGAATCTGGATTAGGGCAACACTACAAGCTTAGAGTTTATGATGTTAATGCTTGGTGGAGTTGAGTGGATCTTTAAGTGTTTGTGGTCGAGAATTTTTGCCTAAAGGCATACTGGTACGGTTGTGAAGTTGTTCTTGGAATACCAAGAGATGCATAAGGTGACCAACAAGAGAAAAAGAGGACTGAAGTTTTGAAGTTCGATGTTATTATGAGATGTACAAAAAGTACATGAAAGATTGAGGTTAGAGCCTCTATGGTCGGTTTGACGTTGCATAAGGAAATGAAGTGTAAGGTTCTACACATACTTGAAAGAAAGGATGTCTAGAGTGAAAGCTTATGTAGAATAAGAGGAGTTTCTCCCATATGTTGGGATCTCAGAGGAAGCAAAGAAAATTGAATCGATTTGTTATAAGTCATGATTGAGTCTTGTAGTTAAGACCTTCGTGACTGGATACATGTGCGAAGTCAAGAGTTGTCATTATCGCCTTTCCTTCGAAGCGAGAAGAAGAATTAAGCTGAATTATTGTTTAACTAAGGCTTCAAGAGTCGGAAAAGTAGAGCAAGTCTCTCGAGATACAGGACCTATGGAAGAGGACAGTGAGCATAGTAGCTACAGAAGGAGCAATGAAAGGGTTGAAGGATGTTACCCCAACCGATCAGGGTGGACCACTTGTC
The DNA here is from genome assembly GCA_033239045.1 of Fagopyrum esculentum. Classification (NCBI taxonomy): domain Eukaryota; kingdom Viridiplantae; phylum Streptophyta; class Magnoliopsida; order Caryophyllales; family Polygonaceae; genus Fagopyrum; species Fagopyrum esculentum. Next base: position 143,476,106 of record BSUD01000004.1, read on the forward strand.
AAGCGTTAGGACCAGACTGTGTCGGTCATTACGAGATGAAATGGGTAGAGAGAAGATGGAACCTGAGATAGAACAGTTTCCAACGCATCGGAAGGTGGATTTTTCCATTAAGATGACTTGAAGTTCACGTTGGAATATATCTTAAACTCTTGATTTTGAATTGTTATGGAGAACACTAGTTTGCGAAAATTGAGGCGGTTATCTCCATTTGTACATCGATTACCATGAGCCAGACAAGATAACAATAAAGAACAAGTATCCTTACCACGAAGGGATGATCTAGTTGATTGGTTGCAAGGGTCGGTAGTCTCTTTTAAAATTGATTCAAGGGTTGATTGTCACCAAACGAGAAATCGAGACTGGAATGTTGCAAATACGGCTTTTCGGACAATCCATGGTCACTACGAGTTGTAGTGATTTCATATGGGCTTATTAATGCACATTCAAATATTTTTTAATGTTTGTGTGCGCTTCCTAAGGCGCACGCTTTGTGCACATTTGGATGTGCATGGTTTGTGCATATTTGAATGTGCATGTTTGTGTGCGCTTCCTAAGGCGCACGCTTTGTGCACATTTGGATGTGCATGGTTTGTGCACATTTGGATGTGCATGGTTTGTGCATATTTGGAGGCGCATGGTACGTGCGCCTTAGGAGGCGCATGAAATTTGGCGTGTCCAAGTAATTAATTGGCGTGTATTTGGCTTTCGGGTTATTTATTTTTAAGTCTAAAGTGTAGTATAAATATGCGTCAGTTACTCGTTAACAATTTCGATGCCGTGTATTTAGCGAGCCTAAAAAATATTATAGAACATCAAAAGCAAAAATTCTTAAATAAAATTACTGATAAAGTATTTTCCTTTGTGAGATTTGGAGGGGAAATGAGCCCCTAATCCACTCCTTTTTCAAATATTATCATTTTCTTGATAAAAGACCATTTAATCTCTTATTATTTTTAACTATTTTCTTTTTTGTAACTTTTTATTTAATTGATAGAATAAGAAGTTATGTCAATGATTTAACATTCTAATTTTACTGAAATTTTCTTTATAAACACTTTACCTTAGTTTTAGTTATTATATGTAGTTAAGACATAGTGTAATAGCTTTTGTATTTTGGGAATATGATGTTGGTCTACATAACAATTCATAAGAGGATAAAATGATTAACTAGTACTTTTACCAATATTACTCTATTAAGAGTACCCATAACATAAATATTTAGTAAATATATTCCTATATTTTTAGGGTTCAAATTTTTACTCTCTTTCCATATCTGTGTAATTATACTCTCTCATGACAGAATGACAACATAATATACTGAAAACGCCCAATTTGTAATCTCTCCCTATAACCTTTCACACACAATCCTTCCAATTTCGAGTATCAAGAAATCGCCCTTCTTCTTTATTAAGATTCTTCACACCTAGAAATCATCATCCTTGCTTGGATATATAAATTGTCATCTTCTTCATTTCTAAATCTCCATCTCTCCATATATGTGTAATTCAGGTATGCATATTATGCATACCAAAAACTCATATCAAACTCATACCAGAAACTCATATTAGACAAATCATATCAATATACACAAGAAGCACATCAATAGATCATACCAAAAGCTCATATCAAACTCATACTAGAAACCATACTTGACTCATACTAGAAACTCATACCAAACAAATCATATCAATATACACAAGAAACATCAACAAATCACACCAGAAACCCATATCAAACTCGTATTAGAATACCATACACATACCAAACTCATACCAAAAACCATACTAGACAAACATACCAGAAATTCATATCAGACAAATCATATCAATATACACATGAAACACATCAACAAATCATACCATAAACTCATATCATAATCATAGTAGAAACTCATACCAAAAACCATATCCAAGAAAGCAGAGTACAAATCAAAGAGTATCATACAATAGGTATCAAAGTCGTACTAACCATGTCGATTTCTTTGCTTGGGCCTCCAAGGACAACGATATGCATGTCTTTCTCCTTATCAGACATTGGAGGTACTTAGCCATGAGTTGTAACCACCTCTTCAACTGGTTCGGGTTAATTTGGGGTTAATAGTTGGAAGTTAGGTGGATCGGACAACAAGAATCGTTGAGCAGTAACCTTAGATCGACCCATTGGGATGGTTGAGTTAGGGTTAATAGAGTTTGTGAGGAACAATGAAATGGGAGAGAGAGATTGGTCGCCAGAGATCGATTGGTGAGGTTGACTGTAACACCCAGAAATTTTATTTCCAATGATGTTCGAGGCAAATCGTAACTCGACCGGTTTTGGAACCTCTTCCATCTGCTTATCTTTATCTTTGTGTGCTATGGGGTATCACGGTTATATATTCTTTATCGATCCAAGTGTCCTTTTGGGTTTCTATAAATCACCTACATAAAATCTATCATTATATGTGAGGTTTCTAAGTGTATACAATTCTTTTTCCTCCTTGGTAGCCTCTCAGAAAAACAAGTCAACTTTGTAGAAACATGTCTTTCGGGCCCGTCAGAACTTGCCATCCGGGCCCATTAGGAAGCTGTTTGGAATCCAGCCCTCTCTCCTTCTTGTTCCTACGTGAAACCTAAGCAAGCCTCATCCCCTTTCACTTTACCCTAACCGACGCAACTTCCTCTCCAAACAGCAGCCGCCGGCGACGACTTCCCTCCCTCGGACAACAGCAAGAGAATTAGACGGCGCCGGACCTAGCCTTCAACTTCTCTCGTCCTCGCCGCCTGAAGATAGTAGCCTTCCTCTTCTCCTTATCAACAACACCAATCCGGTAATCGATCGTTTCCTTTCTTTGTTTCGAATCCATCAATCGAACAGTTTTGATCTCTCCTTCTCCTCTTTGTGGTTGAGACACCACAAGCCTTACAGACCCGTCGATGAGGACAGTAGTTGTGTCGATTTGGGATTTACACGATAGCTAACAACATAGTGGAGTTATGGATCGCAATCGACATCAGTCGCGGGAGCGCCACCCACTTTAGGACTGTGGGTGCAGCCAACCATGAGTCGATGGTCCATCCATTTGTGCGCCTTGTCTCCTGTTTCACCTCCGCGACATCGTATCCTTTCCTCTGCGGCCGTCTCTTACCTCCAATGAGTTCCCTTGTTCGACATGTCGTTTCCTTTCGGTTGTAGTTATCGGTTCTAGAGTAGTATCATGTTAAGTTGGAACCTAGTTGAACTAGTGTGAATGCCAGTTAGTGGTTGTGAGTTCATTTATTTTTGAACACATTAGGTGGTTGTGTAAGCTTTGTGAGAGCACAGAGTTGTGCTATATGGTTGTTGATCATGTGTGGATCTTGAGACTAGGAATTTGGAACATCTTAGCATACCGTCATACAATAGTGAGCGGACCTTTTAGACTAGAAGTAGTAATCTTCTAGCATGTTGATATATGTTCTTGTAGAGATCATTGAGACTAGAACTTGAAGACTTCTAGCATTTTGGATAGTAGTTGACTTGGGTGCCTTGTTTGATCGGGCGTAGAGTACATTCTTGTGGGAAGCTGAGCGGAGTTTTATAAGCTGAGATTACCTTGAGACATGTAAGCCCCTTGGACTTACTTAGTTGTCTTCTATGTGTTAGCATAGATATGATAGTGGTGTGTGCTAGTTGTTTAAATGTTAAAGAACATGTTAGGATGACTTTATATATGATTGGCCCAAGTGTATGATAATTGGGTGGTGATAACTTGCCCAGTTCTACATGAGACTAGGAGGTTTTCTACGACTAGTTCAGACAAGTAAACGGTGAGATGCATTGGATCCATTCATGTTGGTATAAGGGGTCAAAGGCGAGTTTCGGGAGATTCTCGTGTCACAAAAGAAGTTGAACTTGTAAAGTGAATCACCTAATGAAAGATAATAACATGTTGTTGTGTGAGCATGCTATGTGTTTTATGTTACCTTATGTGTGTGTGTGCTATTATTTTTATTCTGATATATGAAATGTTAGCTAACGTTTTATCCACCCTTGTAAACGTCTTGCTGGTTAAGAGTTGTAGAGAAATCAGGAGTGGATAGTCAGTCGGGTCCACATATTCTTTTAGATGGGAAGGGACTCAAGGGAGAGTCTTTCCATTTCTACATGCACGCTATGTTAGGTTTATGTTTTGTAAGCCTGACCCATGTATACATTCATCATTTTAACCTTTATTGATTTCAAATTGGTTTACTAGGTGTGTGTCTTGTTGTAAGATCCAGTAAGGTTGTTATCAAACTAGGGTTGAGACCCATTGTGAGTACCTAACCAGTACCTCCCCGAGTTCTAGAAATTTGGGTGTTACAATATGGTGTTAGAGGCAGGTTAGAAACAATGGCACTTTAAATTTTCTGAAAGACTGAATGTAGAAAATAGACAAGACCCGAAAGGGGTCTAAGAATTTCAAAATGAATTTCTGCTTTAAAACATGCACATAGTCGGGTTGTTGGTTAGTAGTATTTCGGACCATCATCGCTCTCAGTGGATCTCTACAGCTTAGTAATATAGGTATGATATTATATGAACCTATAGTTGTGTACTGATGTTTATATATATATATATATATATATATATATATATATATATATATATATATATATATATATATATATATATATATATATATATATATATATATATATATATATATAGCATGTTAGTGACTTAAAGGATATTTTATATCCTTTAGTTGAGTTATCATGATGCGATAATCGACACATGATAAAACGGTAGTAAATTTTGAAAAGTTTTCAATACAAGTTAGCGGACTTAGACCTCGAGTATTATATGTTCTATCGGACTTCCTGAGAATTTCTACAGTCTTCCGAGTAACGGGTGGACAAGAAGGGAAGACTACAAGAGGATTTCAACAAGAAAGAACAATCAGATGAGAAAGGGTTTCTGGAGTCAACTAAGATGGAGGTGATAGAAAACCATAAAAGGAACCTTGCGGTATGAAGACGGTAGATGGAACCCGGAGAAGCTTGGAAGGACTGACAGACGCACATAAAAGAGATAGCAATTGTGGAACACGAATCAAGCAGGATGGAGTACAACCACGCTTGGTGAGTTAGAGGACATTAAAATTGAGGTGGATGCCCCATAGACAATTATGGGCATGGGAGACCAGATGAGTTAATGTCGACCGGATATGAAGATCTAAATGCGCGGAGAGTTATCTAGAGCTTAAAGTGAAAAATAGATTTCAAAAGCATGGTGATGGTTTAAAATCTTCGGAGATACAAGGATTTTGGAAGAACTCCTGATGCGAGACCCAAGAGGGTATAACGAGTATAAATAGGAGGTAGAGCCTTGTGAGTGAGAATGATCTGGGTGAACTCTAAGGTCCACTATGACCTCTCATTTATCACGAGACTTAAGTCACCCATACCGACAATCTATATAAGAGAAACTACAAGGGGATGATAATTAAGATCATAGGAACAACAAAGACGTGCTTAATTACCGGCTATCATGAAAGACTTGAAGGAACTATGTATACCATATGAAGGGCATAGTTGGACTCGAGAAATGGAGTGAGCTTCTAGAGGTACCGAAAGTGTGGAATTTAAAACAAATTAAGAAGCATAAATGGATTAATCGAGTAAGTGGTACTCACAAGGAAACTCAATGTCAGCGGAAGTATGAGAAGAGTGAGTCCGGGATCTTAAAAGAAATCAACCATAGACTGACCGGCGATAGCTAAGAACGTGCACATGTCGGTTAGGTATTGACGAGTTATGGTCTGATAGGCAAAGATGACCGTGAGTACAGATTCATAGAGTAGTGGTAACAACACCTTGGAGGACTTCCACGGTGGTTCAATGTCAACAGTTGGGAAGTACATCAATAAAAGCGCGAATAATATGGGCAAGTAGTGTTGAATGAGTTCAATACTAATAACTGTAAACAAACCTCCCAGGGAGGAGAGGTAACGACCCTAGGCGGTCTTCCTAAGTCATTAGAACAGCACAAGCGTAAATGAAAATGATCAGAAATTTCAAGGTTGATTAGTGCAAAGAGAACTAGAAGAGCAACAGTAAGACGTAGACTGCAATTACCGCCCTACGTAATGGAAGTGGACGCATGGTAATATGTTCTAATGAAACGGATAATGTGTTTTCGCAAGCGTAAGTCGAGTCAACCTTCCAGACTCACCCCGAATAGCCATGACGGCTAGATGATAGCAACACTAAAAGTTTGGCGTTCCCCATGGGTATACTGCAACTGTGGCGATAAAGAAGGACGAGTCGGGGAAGTCGTACATCGACTATCGAGAGATGCATAAAGTGGAAAAAAAGAAGAAGTACCATGCCCGTGATTACGACTCACTAGTTTAGTGGATCGAGTCTACGGTGTCGTCCGTTGTCGACGTAAGGTCGAGATGTCACCAACTGAGGGTGAAAGAGCCGAACATACTTGAGACGGAATTTCAAACCAGGTATGGTAACTACCGATTGTAGAGAGGCCATTAGGGCTCAAAAAAACGTTTGACAGGTTATGGAATTGATGATGGTATGCCACGATTTTTTTTCTATATCTGGTTATAGTGGTGTTTATCGACAATATTCTGTTATGCTCTCGGAGTTGAAAAGATCAAGCAAGAGACTCGATGTCAATGTTACGAGTTATGCAGGATGAGAGTTATGTTCCAAGTTATCCAAGGGTAAGTTAGGATGTATGAGGTGGCGTCCTATATCACGTAGTTTCCACTTGAGGGATCAAGGTAGATCCGGCAAAAATTCAGCCGGTATTTTTGTAACTACCTATGGAGAAAAACTACTTGACTAGTTGGTCCGAGCCGTGTCCCTAAGGACTTGAAGAGCAGAAGAGGTGAGTGAAATCTAATTCAAAGTCCTTTGGTACAGGCAAAGAGTCTTGAGGACTCTGAAGTGGATAGAGATACAATCAAGCGGGGCTTGAGATGTGTTTGATGTAGTAGGAAAAAGGTCTTTGTTTATGTGGCGGGACTGTGGAGGACGTATGATTACTCGACGAGGGATCTAGAGTTATCTGCCATATTGTATGCCCTTAAGATAGGACGTCATGTTATGGAGCATCGTGCTGGAGTTTCTTTGACCATAAGAGTCCTAAGTACGTATTCCCTCAGCGGGAGTAGAGTAACCGTCGGAGGAGATGGTTAGGGTTGATCAAAGACTTTGATCTAGAGTATTTTACTATCTGGGAAGGGCAAACGTGATCGCCAACGCCCTTATCCGGAAGACGCCTCGGGAGAAAGCGATAGTCGGCTGACGGTTCAACCTCAATTATAGAGGGATATAGCATGCCTAGAGTGGATATCCAGTTCCGGATGCGGACATCTATTTATCTACCTTGGTGACGCTACCTAATCTGTTAGGAGAAATCCGACAGAAGCAGGAGAGATGTCCGACAATGATGAGGATCCAAGACAAGATGTCTTGAGGCGAGGCACCGCCGTTTACAATGGGTGCCAATTGGGGGATGAGACGCTAGGGGCGCACATGCATGCCTTTGGGCAAAGAGCCGAGGAAGAAGGTTTACACCCTGCTTGACACTCTCATGTGAGAGTAAAGTGTATCAGAACATGAGACGCTCTTCCTGTTGGGAGCAGGCTTAAAACCGTTGTAGCTATATACGTAGCCAGTGGGCGACCTGCCAACAGGACAAGATTGAGCACGTAGGTCAAGAGGAGAGTTCCAACCACTACAACACTGTAGTGGATGTGAGTGAACATCTCCATGGATTTCGTCACTAGTTTGAGACCGAGTAGGAGTTTCGACCCTATTTGCGTTGTGGTAGACCGACTAACTAAGACCACACGTTTCTTTCCTATGTAGGAAATGTGGCAGGTAAGTCGGTTAACTGAGAAGTTCACTAGGCAGTTAGTGAGATTCCACGAGTAGTGAGGACCATCGTCACGGATTGAGATGGACAATTTACCTCGAATTTCGGAAGCAGGTGCACGCCGCCGTGGTATGAGATTTCATGTCACGACTGCGTATCACTCTCAGACCTACAACCGGTCGGAGAGGACCGTACAAACTTTTGAGGACATAATGAGAGCGTGTGTGTGGGATTGAGTACTGGTATGGACGGATCATATGCCCTTGGATGAAATTTTCCTATAACAATAGTAGGCACGCGTCAATGAGGACGACACCTTATGAGCCACGGTACGGGCGGAAGTGCCGTACGTCTCTATTTTTGAGATGATCCGGTAGATTTGGTGAGGTAGCTCTTGAGCCGATATAAGATGACTTGAACCGAGTAGTTTTGAATGGGAACTCTAGTATGGTTATGAGTATCACCGACGTGAGGCGTTAGACGTTTCAGCATTACAGGAAGTTGAGCCCGATATGTCGGCCCTTTAAGAGAATCTTGGTGAGCTAGAGAGGTAGCATACAGATTTGTATTGCCACAGAGACTAGAGGGTCTTCACCCGGTCACTCAGTTGTCTCAGATGCGGGATTACATACCAGACCTGAGACACATCGTTAGTATGTAGATTTAGTGGTCGAACTGGACCACACGTCGGTAGAGCATCCGGTATCTATCTATGAGCATAGTGCGAGGCGCTTGAAATCGAAAGACATATCGTTGATGAGAGTATAGTGGTCTAGACAAGGAGTTGTCAAGGCTACTAGAGAGACAAAGGATAGTATTCGGAGGAACTATCCACAGTGTTATGTTGAGCTAGTTAAGTTGGGAGGGACCGGCGGGTTAGTCCCAGCCTTGTTTTGTTGATATTATATGCGTATGTGATTCTATGTGTTGTTATGTTCCGTTCAGGAATGCGATATGTGATCATGTTAGATCTTGATGGGCTTCTAGAACTAGAGTGCGTATAGTTTAGAAGGATGATGCCTTCTTGGGAACTTGTGTGTATACCTCGGCATGTCAGACCGAGACGATCAGCATTACCTAAGTTTCAGAACAAAACTTGTTTTTAGGGGGAACTAATGTAACACCCGAAAATTTTATTTCCGATGACGTCCGAGGCAAACAGGACCTCAACCGGTTTTGGAGCCTCTTCCATCTGTTTATCTTTATCTTTGTGTGATACGGGGTATCATGGTTATATATTCTTTATCGCACCAAGTGTCTTTTTGGGTTTCTATAGATCACCTACATAAAATCTATCAATTTATGTGAGGTTTCGAATTCTTTTTGCTCCTTGGTAGCCTTTTGGAACAACAAGTCAGCTTTGTAGAAACTGTCTTCCGGGCCCATCAGGACTTTCCATCCAGGCCCATTAGGAAGATGTTTGGTATCCAACCCTCTCTCCTTCTTGTACCTACGTGAAACCTAAGCAAGCCTCCATCACTTTTGCTTTACCCTAACCGACGCAGCTTCCTCTCCAAACAACTACCTCCATCAACGACTTCCTTCCCTCGTAAAGCATCAAGAGAAGTAGACGGTGTCGGACCTGACCTTTGACTTCTCTCGTCCTTGCCGACTGAAGACAGCATCCTTCCTCTTCTCCTTCTCAACAACATCAATTTGGTAATCGATCGTTTCCCTTCTTTATTTCGAATCATCAACCGAATGGTTTTGATCTCTCCTTCTCCTCTTTGTGGTTGAACACCACAACCCTGGCGGACTCGTCGATGAGGACAGTAGTTGTGTCGATTTGGGATTTACTCGACATCTAACAGCGCATCGGAACTACGGATCACAATCGACATCAGCCGCGGGTGCGCAGATCCTTATCCGCGGGGGAACCACCCACTTCAGGACCGCGGGTGCGACCACCTTGACCGTGGGTGCGGCCAGCCATGATCCGTTGGTCCATCCATTGGTGCGCCTTGTCTCATGTCTCCCCTCTGCGACAGCTCCGCCTTTCCTCCGCGGTTGCGTCCTACCTCATATGAGTTCCCTTGTTCGACATGTCGTTTTCTTTTAGTTGTAGTTATTGGTTCTAGGGTAGTATCATGCTGATAGCATATATTATACTCTATATTTTGGGATTGGTTTAGACGTTTTATCTTCATAAATCTGCATGTATGGATGCATATTCTTTGATTATATTGTTGTTTTGTCTACCTTTACGGGAATCGAGGTCTACACCTAGTTTCGTTGTAATTGTAGGGAAAATGGCACGTTTTGGACAACAATAGAGCTAAGGAAGTTAAGGAGTCATTAAAGCTACATTCTAGAGCATTAAGAAGTTATAAGAAGATCTCAGGAAGTATGGAAATGATTTAGATGATTGACTTTGAACCAGATTAGAGAGCTTCACTCTCAGTTGAGACTCACCTCGGTCAGCTACAGTACCACCTCGACCGAGGGGATCTTCGGAAGCGACTCGACCGAGGTGAATATCGTAACGGCCATAAGATTTTTATTTTTTGCTGAGATCTTCTATTTTTGGAAAGTGAATATCACATATTTTTGGCTGGATTTCTGGAAGGAAGATAATATTATTGGCTGATTTATTTTGGAAGATATGGATATATTTTCTAGGAAATTATCTTTTTAAGATATATTATCTTTTTAAGATATTTTATCTTTGGAAGATAATTCTCCTATATATATGGATATATTTTTGGCTGGATTTCTGGAAGGAAGATAATATTATCGGCCGGGATGGAATATAATTGAACGAGGTGAACCATTCCCTAACCTTATCTCAATTAAGATTTCAGTTTGCCAAATGCTATTCTTATTACACCTTTCCTGGTTCAACGCAAGCCTAGGATGAGACTTACCCGGTGATTCCTTTGTTTGTATACCCAAGATCATGAGTGTAGGTAATAAAGGTTTATCCTTTATTGGGGTTTGAGTGTGCCTTCATCCCATCCTTGAGAGTTATCTTGAGACTTACACGGTAAAGGTTGATTCTATCCCCTTGGGTGGCATGTTGGTTTAAAATTATAGTTCATTTCCTTAGTACCTTGAGACTTACCCGGTAATAGGATGTTTTGTTTAGGATAGTGAGTAGTGAGACTTACCCGGTGATCTATTCTCACCTTAGAAAAACCTTCCCTTTGCAAACCTCATCTTTGTCCACGTTATATGTTGAGATCTTGAGTCGGAACCACAACTGGATACTTTAATCTCTAGAATCCACATTCCTTTACTTGACTTTTACATCATCTTTGATTTGTTACGTGTTTTGTTATTTGACAACCTGATTTACCGAGCTTTGTTTCACCATAGTCCATGTGATCGACCCCTGGAATATTTGTTTTTATTACAATGATCCGTACACTGCGGGTTCGCATATCATTCAGGCATATATCTTGGGTTATAAATATTAAAGCTGAACTAGTGTGAATGCCAGCTAGTGGTTGTGAGTTTATTTGTTGTTGAACGCCTTAGGTGGTTATGTAAGCTTTATGATAGCATAAAGTTGTTTTATATGGTTGTTGATCATGTGTGGATCTTGAGACTAGGAATTTGGAACATCCTAGCATACCGTCATACAGTAGTGAGCGGAGCTTTGAGACTAGAAGTAGTAATCTTCTAGCATGTTGCTATATGATCTTGTAGAGATTATTGAGACTAGAAGTTGAAGACTTCTAGCATTTTGGATCGTAGTTGACTAGGGTGCCTTGTTTGATCACACGTATAGTACATTCTTGCGGGAAGTTGAGCGGTGTTTTATAATCTGAGATTACCTTAAGACAGGTAAGTCCCTTGGACTTACTTAGCTGTCTTTTATGTGTAAGCATACCTAGGATAGTGGTGTGTACTAGTTGTTTAAATATTAAAGAACATGCTAGGACGACCTTATATATGATTGGCCCAAGTGTATGATAACCGGGTGTGATAACTTGTCCAGTTCTACAGGAGACTAGGAGGTTCTCTACGACTAGTCCAGGTAGGTAAACGATGAGATGCATCAGATCCATTCCTGTTGGTATAAGGGGACAGAGGGAGTTTCAGGAGATTCTCGTGTCACAAAAGAAGTTGAACTAGTAAAGTGAATCACCTAATGAAAGATAATAACTTGTTTTTGTGTGAGCATGTTATGTGTTTTATGTTACCTTATGTGTGTATGTGATATTATTGTTATTCATATATATTGAATGTTAGCTAACGGTTTATCCGTTGTTGTAGACGTCTTGTTGGTTAAGAGTTGTAGAGAGATCTTGAGTGGATGATCAGTCGGATCCACATATTCATATAGATGAGAAGGGACTCAAGGGAGAGTCTTTTTGTTTCTACATGCACGCTATGTTAGGTTTATGTTTTCTATGGCTGACCCATGTATACATTCATCATTTTAACCTTTATTGATTTCAAATTTGATAGAAATAAGGGTGGATCTAGATCGAGGAGAAATTTTAACTACTACTTCTTGATCGTTTGAGTTGGATCAAACGTAGAACTTGGGTGGCGGAAGCTTAGAAATGGATGCGGAAGCGTTCGGTTGATCCTTCAAAAGAATCCTCGAGTATGAAGACCTTGGATCATAGACTAGATCCAAGATAGAACTTTAAGAGGAATGAAGAAGAAATGATGCCTAAACCAAGTAAGAGGATTTTCCCTTCACAATACTTGGATTTCAACTTAGACATGTCTTACAAATGAGTCAAGTCATCCTTATATAGTGGATGGAGGCCATACAAAGAGTCCAAAAATAAATGACGGAATTAAAAGACGGAGTCAAGTTCCGGAAATGAAAAGCCTAAAATAATAAAGGTCAGAATTTAAGTCACAAAATTATGTTCCGGAATTAAAGTTCCGAATATAAAAAGTCAATTATTAAATAGCTAAAATAGTTAATAGTCTTCATAATGGTGCCGGTCCTTCTAGCCGAAAACACGGATGACATCGCCATCCGGGGGCGTATCATTCTCCTCCTTTTAAATGTGAAACGTCCTCATTTGCACGGTCAAAATAAAGAAAGGAGTACTTTGGGAACGTGACCCTTGAAACTCAACACCGGATGGTTATTATTGGAGTCGGGCGATTTTGACTTGTAGTCTTTCACAAGGATGGTGGGGCCTCCAATCTTGTTGAACATAAATAGGACAAACTTTGGATCAGGAGGCTCAAACTTGTAGTTCGACATGGTGGTGACGTTGTGGAATTTGTCTCTTATGTTGTAAATGGTCTTGATTTTGAATGACGAAGGCATGCTGAAAAGATTGAATGGCAAGCCGGTAGGTAAGTGAGTGGGCATAGCAAAGACAAACCTCGGATCATGCAACTCAGATTTGTAGTCCAACAAGATAATGGTGTCATTGTTGGGGTTGATGACTTCTTCATCCTCGATGGTGATCTCATCTTTGTCATCTTGAAAGTACTCTCCCCATAACGGATTGACAAGATGAATTGGAAGTACCGGGGCATGATTTTCAATGACGACATCTCCCTCGTCTTCAACTTCGTCACACAATGGTTGGACCACCAACTCACACCATGGTTGTGACATCGCTTCAGGTTCTTCTTGTTGGGCGGCCGCCATGAGAGAAACCATTTGTGCCTTCAATTTTTCAATCTCTTCCCTTAAAGACTTATTCTCTTCTTGTTGTTTCTTGTAGGGATTTCCTTCAAGGTAGGCCGTTGTCTTGGAGCAAGATAGGTATCCTCAAAATATTCTTGTTGGTGTGGATATCGTCGGTGCTCTGATACCAATGATAGAAAAAGGGTGAATCTAGATCGAGGAGAAACTTCAACTACTTCTTCTTGATCGTTCGAGTCGGATCAAACGGTAGAACTTGAGCGGCGGAAGCTTAGGAATGGATGCGGAAGCGTACGGTCGATCCGATCTAGGTAGATCGAATCATCCACGAGGTGGAGTAGTTTATAGTTGATCCTTTGAAAGGATCCTCGAATATGAAAGGCTTGGATCAATCAAGAACACAAGTAAAGAACTTGAACTCGATCCCTTGCTCTGATATCAATGATAGAAATACGGGCGATCTAGATCGAGGAGAAACTTCAACTACTTCTTCTTGATCATTTGAGTTGGATCAAACGTACAACTTGAGCGGCGGAAGCTTAGAAATGGATGCGGAAGCGTACGGTCGATCCGATCTAGTTAGATCGAATCATCCACGAAATGGAGTAGAGTGAGTTGATCCTTCTAAAAGGATCCTCGATTATGAAGGCTTGGATCAAAGACTAGATCCAAGAAAGAACTTTAAGAGGGTGGAAGAAGAAGTGATGCTCAAACCAAGTAAGAGGATTTTCCTTCTCAACACTTGGATTCAATGTAGACATGTCTTACAAATGAGTCAAGCCATCCTTATATAGTGGATGGGGGTCATACAAAGAGTCCAAATATAAATGACGGAATTAAAAGACGGAATTAAGTTCTGGAAATGAAAAATCTAAAATATGAAAGGTCGGAATTTAAGTCACGGAATTAAGTTCCGGAATTAAAGTTCCAAATATAAAAAGTCAATTATTAAATAGCCGAAATACTTAATAGTCTTCATAATGGTGTCGGGTCCTTCTAGCCGGAAACACGGATGGCATCGCCATTCGGGGGCGTATCAAAATTGTTTTACTAAGTTTGTGCATTGTTGTAAGATCCAGTAATATTGTTGTCAAACTAAGGTCGGAACCCATTGTGAGATCCTAACCAGTAGCTCCCCGAGTTCTAAAAATTTAGGGTGTTACAAACTTAATCATAACTACACAAAATATTTTCAAATTACAACATACTAATAGTCTAATACTTTAACAAAGTTAAATTGAAGTAAAAAAAACTCACTTAAATGTTCCTATCAATTCACCCACAAATATATTATATAGTTGCCATAAAACAAAAATCCATATCTTCTCCATTGATTATGAATAATTTTAAAAAAATCTCCATTATTTCAAAATATCTTCCGGATATTTTCGTACCTAAATTAGTGTACTTTTTGTACATTATGCAAATGTCTTACACACCTGAATAAATACACGAATATCTATATTATGTAACATAATCTACACAAACTTTATTTTAACTGCATAAGACATTTCTAAAATAAACATATTAATACATTTACACGGAATTAGTTTTAACTACACAAGACATATGTAAATATCAAACAATTGACAATACATTATTGAATCTACATATATTGTAAAAACTACACGAATTAGTAAATTTTGTACATTTACACGAAACAACAAATTCTCATTACATAAAATGAAAATACCCAACTATTTTTATTACACAAATTCAAGCATTACGAATTTAGTTACACAAATAATTTCGGAATTTTCCTCTTGGTGTCCTTGAGGTTTGAACTTTTCTTCTTGATATCAACTAAGTTTCAAAATTTCTCTTGGTACCTTGATAGTTCTATTTGTTTCCTCTTTATAGTCATTCTTAATATATTGTATTAAACTTCATTATAAAATAGTAAAAAAAATATTAAAATAAATTTAAAACTAATTATGACCTCATTACATTTTTAAGTTAAATTTATAATAAAAGTATTTTTAAATATTTTTATAATTAAAAAAGTAAAGTAAATTAAAGATTATTTTTATTTTTGAACTAAAATAAAAAATATATATTTTTGATTAAAAAAAATATTATTAAATTAAATCAAAAATAAACTTTTTAAAAACAATTTAAGAGTCCACAAGTTTTAAACATTATTTTTTATGTTTTTATTTTTTATTTTTAATAATATACTTTTTCCATACTCTTAAAATAAAATAAAAACATAAATTTTTATAAATTTTGAATTAATATAAATTATATAAATTAAATTCAAAAATAAATAAAATTTATTATATTTTTAAATTTCTAGACCTTAATAAAAATTTTAAAATATATATCGAAAGTAAAAAGTAAAAAATACTTTAATTCAAAAATATAAAAAAATATTTTTATTCCAAAAAATTAATAGAATATGTATAAAAAACTATTTATATTATAAATTTATTAGTTTAAATTTAATGAGGTCATAATCTATTTTAAATATATCTTCCTTATTTTTTATTATTTAAAAAAAATTAATGTGATATATTAAAAATGGGTATAGAGAGAAAATAAATAAAACCATAAAAATATCAAGAGAAATTTTAAATTTTGGTGGATAACAAGAGGAATAGTTTAAATGTGAGGCACCAAAAAGAAAAACCCAATATAAAATTACACAAAACAACTTTGTATACAAAATATAATTTATTTACAAAAAACATAAAATACAAACTCTCATTATTTTAAAAATCAACGAGAGTTCAAACCATCCTAACTACAAAATTTATTATTTTTCTTTATTCATTCAAAATTTTGACGGACATTAATATAATTACATATCCTTACAAATATAATTACATATCCTCTATATTATATTATAAATTATAAATGCATGGGACGACATTAATTGTCATGAGAGCTAACTTTTCTTTGGGTGAAGATTTTTAGTGCATTCGAAAACGATAGCTTAACTTAGTGGAGCAGTTGCAATCTTCGACTGTCTAATATCCCGGAATTCACATATCAAAACTTTGAATTATTCAACGGTCTAATTTTTTTTTTATTGTCCTTTCTAAATCTTCTAATTCTTAAATTTTAAATAAAGAAAAGTCGAGACTCTTTTTGATAGACTCCGACGACTATGATATACGTAAATAACCAAAATTCAAGTTTGAATGCAGCTTAGTTATCTGATTTACTTTTCACTAATGGGGTTTTAAGAAATTAAATAATATATTGTTGCGTCAATTTATATTACTATCATGAATGGCCCACGTAGCTTACAAGTCAGTCAATGGCCAAGAGTGTGAATAGTATTAAATAAGGGATTAAGAGTCAACCTAAAACTACAAAAATAATAAAATATTACAGTTAAATAGAAAAATTCAGAGATATATTCAGGAAACCGTGTTTTCCAAGTCTCCCCTCTCATCGGGGAAGAACACTTGACAATTTTTTATTAATATATATTCTGTATATAAATCATCAATCATCAAATAGACCGAAGCAATCAAAACTAAAGAAACGATATATTCCCACTCTGTGATCGTCTCCATGAATATGAAGGTAAAAGCTTGCAAATTAGATTATGCCTTGAAAAGTACTAATCTAAGTCTGTAAAATCATACTTTCTGCAGAAAATAGTGATTAAGGTTCAAATGAACTGCGAAAAGTGCAAGGGGAAAGTCCTGCAGATTGCTGCTAAAACACAAGGTACGTAACTTAGATATATATACATATCACTTGCATGGTTCATGCATGCAGATTCCTGAACTTTCTGTTATAACTAATCTGCACGTACAGGCGTAAATTCGGTGGCGGTAGTGGGAGAGATATCGGACGGGAAGATCATGGTGATCGGAGATGGGGTGGATTCGGTGACGCTGACGAAAGCGTTGAGGAAGAAGTTGGGAAGTGCAAATATAGAGAGCGTGGAAGAAGTGAAGGAAGAAGAGAAGAAAAAAGACAAGGAAAATGATGAGCCAAATGTGTCGAAGCTAGAATACTATCCTCTTCCTCCTCATTCTTATTACTATGTTCCGGCTGACATGCCGGGAGTTGTTACGTACCCTAACAACACTTGTAGCATTATGTAATAGTTGTCACTGCATCGATTTATAAGTTAGGCTTGAAAGGTATTTGATGATTCACTAGGGTTGTATTTGATGATAGATGCATGTATCAATGAAATGTGTGTTCACCACCGGCGAACCCCGAGAAACATATTAGATTTAAGTTCATCACATAAATTCGATAGGCTTGTCAAAGTCCGATACTGACGGACCGGTAGAGCAGGGGTCGTGTGCATACGAGCGAGCGCACATGCGCATTAGACCCAAGTCCAGCACATAAACCCGGCGAGGTTCCATCCTAAAACCAATTGGCAATAGGAGGAGTAGCCCACCGACCTATATTAGGCTCGGAGTATCCTCATCTTTCGATGTGGGACCTTATTATCTCCAACACTAAGAAGGAGTTTCAAATGATCCTGGATGATTTAGGTTGCACCTTACGCTAGAAGGAGGTGATTATGAAACTAAAGCTCGGTGGGCTGTTATAAAACGGAACGTTTCGCTCCCACATAACCGAGTGTGTTAGATTCAAGTTCATCGCGTAAATTTAACTAAACACTCTTTAAAACCAAGTGACAATAGGAAATTTAGTCAACAATCGATCTGGGATTTCGTCGTACGTACGAACGCACATGAATCGGACCCCAATACATAAGTTTCATCCTAAAATTAATTAGCAATAGGAGTAATCATCAACCTTGTATACTAGATTTTGTTGTCTCCTTTTTATCAATGTGACAACATTTAATTATCCACACACCCAAGTTAAAACGTCTGACTAGGTGGATACTTGACGACATGTCTTAAGGTCGGCCAACTAACCCAATCAAACGGGACAAACTTAAGACCATATGAAAGTTTCACTGCACTTCCGAACATACATGCGTGTTGAATCTGAACCCAACACATAACTTATGTGGTGAAATTTTATCATAAAACCAATTCGTAAGAGGAGAACATTCTTAAATACTAGGTTATTTCGTTAATGCTTGCTAAACATTTTCCCATCGTCGACCAATGAATATTAAGCCCTTCAAAGTACGCAATTGATTTAGTACGAATATGAATTGAAGCCACGTATATACAATTCATGTTTGCCAAGGGTTCCTTCCAATACAAGAATAGAGGATAAGTCAACCATTCGCGAAGCTAATCCGAAATATTTCTTTTTTTTTTTTTTTTGAAATGGTAATTGTATTGAGAGTGAAAGAATGTACAGGTTACATGATTCTGGGGTTTCATGGGCAAGAACGACAATCATAAGCATAACAGACGGGAGGAATCTAGATGTTCAAACGAGAGTAATGTTAAGGATGTGCGCCATATCCAGGGAGATGGATGATCGGTTCTTCCAATTGTGGGTGAAGTGGAGCTTAACCGTCCGGATAATCGTACTAGCACATTCAATGGGGGATGTGAAGGATTGGTTATAGACCAAGTTGTTCCGAACAACCCAAACATGGTAGATGAAGGCTATAACTTTAGAAATTGTAACATTCTATTTAAACTATTATAATGTTTAATGATAATGGAAATTATTAGTGAATTTTAATATAAATAAAACAAATTAGATAGTAATGGTCATTTGTCATCAACTTTATATTAACGCTAATAAACATTATATTTATTGATCATGGAAATTATTTTGTGAAATTTAACATGTGAGATTAAATATTTAAATATATTACTTAGAATAAAAATATATTATTTATATATTTTAGGTTAGTTTATATTTTATTTTATACTTATTATTTTTATTATTATTTTTTTATTCTCTTATAACCCACAAAAAAAAGCCCGAAAAATTGGGCATTGAGATTATTGGTGGAAGTTGGAACTATTTGGGAGTTGCGACTAGTTTTTATTTTGATGCATAGTAGAAGTCGAGTTCTGTAGTGCTGAATATTTCAACAAAGAAACGGTCCAATGCACAATCGGGCCTCAAAACAAACAATATAACTATAAACGTATAACTTACAATAAATAAATTTATCACTTATATAATATAAATTTCAAATCATAATCTACTTTACGCTTTACATTTATCTCATGTTTAATCACTCTCAAGCTATGATGCACAGATACGGAAAACGAACACGACGAAAAATAAAGAAGCGGCAATTCACAAAGTATAGGAAACGGGGACACGACGAGTAAAATGAATAATATATCATTATAAAGCTATAAAGATATTGAATTTCTATATTATAATGAAATATATATATATATATGAAAAAAAATCAATGATATATGAGTAAATAAAAATATTAACATCATAACAAAATAACCAAAACAAAAGCTTAGAAAAAAATATTTTCAATCTTACAAAACATAGAAATAAACATATTTAGTCTTATAATTTGAAATAAACATACTTAGTATCAAAACTGAAGAATAAACCATTCATTTTGCAAATCAACAACAACCGAACAACATGATCAATCAAGAAAAACAATCATAAATATTTGTAAATTATAAAAAGTGAAAGAATGAGAATAGCACACTCAACGTTCAACAAAGAAAGATTGCAAAATAAATTAGTAATCAAACATTCAAAATTAATTTATGAAATCATAAGCAAAAAGGAGAGAAAAGTCAGTCGACGGAACAACATTTCAACATTAGAGCCAAAGAAGAATACCAGTGTCCTACTTCAAGCAACCACAATCTCGCAAGTGGTCATGTGGGGCTAGGTTTAGTCGGAAAAAGAAAAAGAGAGAGACGAAAAAATATTATGGTAAATCAGTTTGTCTTTATATTTAAAAAAAATGTTTTCCATTTATTCCTAGCCTTAAAAAATAAGGTAAAATTTCGTTGATCGTGTCTTGACCGGACACAATCCGCGTCCTCACCGTGTCCTAGACATGTACTACCTCTAAAACGTGTCTTGACCGTGTCAGATAATTATATTTGACCGTGTCCGATTCATGTCATGTTGTAGCCCCGTGTCCGACATAGCAGGACACGGACACACCGCCTTCTAGAAGTTTATGTGCATCATAGCTCTCGAGTTTCAAACCATAAAATTCACCGTCAAATTTCTCTTTACCGGTCTAGAGGTTGACAGATGCCGAGCTACACCCATTAGTTGGTGGTTTTAAAATATTAATTAGAAAATATGATGTGATAATTAATCTATATTACTTACTAAAACTAAGGACGCTAACGCCACGTGTCATTCAACGAGTAATGCCACATAGAATTTTTTGTGAAATATTTACTAAATTGCCATTCAAATTTTTTCTGAAAATAAATATACTAAAAAATTGATAAACATTATTTTGTAACCATATTTTAACCAAAATCTTATTAAAAGTTAAATAATTAGAAGATTTACCATTATTTGTTGAAGATATCTCCCTTTAAAATAGCAAAAATATTCATAAATTTGTAAGTTGTTTAGATATATATCGATAGAAAAAGTTAGAGTGAATCAGAAGTTTCTATATTAATTTGTAAGCTGTTTAGATCTACATCCAAAAATAATTAATAAAAATCTCTTTGAATTAGAAGATATCTCTCTTTAAAATAGCAAAAGTTTTATAAATAAATAAATAAATTTTAACCGATGAGTTTCAATTTCCATATTCAATATGTTTTATTTAAAAATATGATTTTAGTTAAACTTATTGTTATTGAAATTTTAATTTATTTTAATTGCATTGGTTGGTTTAACAAAAGTTCAATTTGTTTGTTTTTGTAAAATCTATAATTAAGACTTCCTATGAAAGCTACGGATCTCAAATGAGATAATATCGATTAATAAATATATATTTTAACGAATCTTCCATCACACACTAACCCACTATAAATATCTGGTACTCTTATCGTCACAAACCTACACAAATGCCTTTGCTCCCTTTTAAATATGTGTTCACAAGGTGCTAAGGTTGATGATAATTTCTCATTCATGTTCAAGGTCACTGTTCTATTTTTTTTAAATGTCATTACATTGATCATCTAACTTTCTTTATGTTTACACTGGTGGTACGAAATCTGCTTGCTTATTATTTTCAATCTCCGATCAAACAATTTTTTTTCTTCAGGATATCAAACGATGGAACGAACAAACTTCGATTTTCCGATCAAACGAACAAACTCTTGTCGATTCGATGAACTGATACGTTCTGATTATTCGTTAAATATTTTCAATCGCTGGTAAGCTTTTCTCTTTTTACCAAAAATCCAAAATTTATTTTTTTACGTTTTATAAAAATTTAGTTAATAATTATCAAGTTATCAATTATAAATCCAATCAAATTGAGATTTCCTTTACCGTTAATATAAATGAATATGGTTTAGTTTTCCTTTTATTTTTAATATGAAGTTTTGGTTGTTATATAAATTTGATTTAGTTTTCCTTTTCTTTTTAATATGATTATTCTACAATTATCTAACCTAAAAAAACCCTTATAAAAACACATTTTCTAATCATCTCACAATTTCAATTTTTTTTTATTGTTTTGAATCAATCTATAAAATCAGATTTTTTTAAACTACCCTAACAAATTTGATTATTCTACAATTATCTAACCTAAAAAACCAACAATTTTTATATTTAAAATTTCGTTTGATTTATACTTCAATTTTTATGAGTCAATGAAAGTTATAAACCAAAAAACTAAATGTATTTTGCTAAACCCTTACGGTGGTTTAACTAACAAGCCTTTATTATTATTATTATTATTATTATTATTATTATTATTATTATTATTTTTATTATTATTATTATTGTAAAATTTCAAATCAAATTAGTTCGTTACGTTCACAATTTTTCGGTTCATTTTTCAATTTAAAAAAATTATTTAAACAATTGACTATACTAAATTTACCGTCAAGTTTTAAATCACATCAAACGCTAATAAAACACATTTTTTAATTTTCTGTTTTTTTGCTACGGAGGCTAATGAAAACATGTTTTTAGATTGTACACTTTCAATTATTAGATTGCACTAGAAGTACCACAAGTTAAAGGTATAATATACTATTTTAAAAAAAGTGTTTAGTAACTCCGTATTATAGTTGAATACATATTTTGAGGATTGACTATTTAATATTTTGGCCTAAATTATGAATAAGGCCATTATATGAATGGAATTGATGCATATAAAATCTTCCGTGTAATATTAAGTTTTTAGGCTCAATTAGAATCTTTATGTTATTGATTGAGATAGAATTCATGGGTAAGTTGTTCTTGAACGTCACAATTCTTCAAGTTATTAATTTGTTGCTATTAATTCTTAATTATCTAGAACAAATCTCATCGATATGGAAATCAATATTGAATATATCTCATTGAGACAAAAAAAACTACATTCAAATTATGTTTTATCAAATACCCGTGCAAGGCACGGGAACTAAACTAGTTAATTTTATACATGATGTACTAAAAAACTGAAAAAGATAATATAGTAACATTATTAAATGTTCAAAAAATTAAAAGTTATTTATTTCTCAAATAATAAAATAATAATATGAGTTAATTAATATTTTCAAAATTTTAAAATATAGTGTAGTAACTATCGGAATGGCCCACGTAGCTTACAAGTCAGTCAATGGCCGACGAATAATGTAGAACATATTTGAAGGATTATGATCGAGTCAACCTAAAACTAAAAAGTTAGCAAATACATTACAAAAAAATAGAAAGATTCAGAGAATAGTCAGCAACCCATGCTTTCTAAGTTCTACTTCTATATATATATATATATATATTCTCATCATGCATCAATTATACGTACCAAAGCAATTAATCAAAAGTAAAAAAAACGATATATTTCCATTCTGTACGTGATCGTCTCCATGAATATGAAGGTAAGCATGCAAATTAAATTATGCCTTGAAAAGTATTTTACTTATTTCGATTCTTGTAAGAATCTGAATCTGTGTCTGTCAAATCATACTTTACTGCAGAAAATTGTGATTAAGGTTCAAATGAACTGCGAAAAATGCAAGGGGAAAGTCCTGCAGATTGCTGCTAAAACACAAGGTACGTATATATATATACGTGCATGGTTCATGCAAGCAGATTACGATCAACTGGATATAAAACTTGTTGTTAATTATAATCTGCACGTACAGGCGTAAAGTCGGTGGCGGTAGTGGGAGATATATCCGACGGGAAAATCATGGTGATCGGAGAAAGGGTCGATTCGGTTAAGCTGACGAAAGCGTTGAGGAAGAAGATGAGAGGAAGTGCAAGTATAGAGAGCGTGGAAGATGTGAAGGAAGAAAAGAAGACGAAAGAGAAAGCTGCTGAGCCGAAGGTAGAATGGTGTCCATGTCCAAAGTATCAACCTCATCCTCAATCTTATTATTGTGTTCCGGCTGACATGGTAGGAGATGTTGCATACCCTAATTACAACACTTGTAGCATTTTGTAATACTCACCGCCTCTTAAATAGTTTATGCCAATAATGTTGTATTTTATGAGTGTTGTAGATTGCATGTTTATCATTTGATCTTCAATGGAATGTGTGTTCATCACTAGGGAGGACAGTGTCCCGAATTGTTTGATCAGGGGCGTACGAATTAGACCCGCATTTTACGGATAGCCGAAAATCCGCCCAAAACAAGATAAAAACCTATGAACGAAACTCGAATGACGGATGTAACGGGCGATGGTCCAGGACGGATTTGGTGAGCAACTCAGACATCGTCCATACCCTAACCATTTTAATATATATACTTGTATACTTCCCTAATATGTAACCTTACACCTTTTAATATAGATACTTTTTATACTTATATAATAGAGAAAAGTAAATAAAGCCACTCTAATTAATCATTTTTTAAATAAATGATCTTTTAACAAAATTTTAGCGTTAAACAAACTTTAATGTTCAACTATTTACAGTAAATCACCCCTTATAATTTTTTTGGCATAAAATCACCCTTAATTTCTAAATGTTTGCAATTAACCACCTCATACTATATAAAACCGCTTAAAAATTTTTAAAATTGAAGCATTGACAAAGTTAATTTTATCATTAATATCACATTTAATTTCTATAGTTTGATTAATTATTATAGTTTGGTTAGGTATTGAAATTTATACTAGAAAAATTATCAAAAAAATTATACAATTTTATTACCCATGTACAAAGAACGATAATAGGTTGGGTTAGAGAAAACCTAGATTGTCGGTTCGGTCACCGTGTCTATGATAAAATCCATCTTAACCGATCACAGGTTTTCAGTTTTCACTAAGTCAAACTTTAGCAACGTGACAACGTCCATTGTCTACCCTTTTTTTTTTCCTCCTAACTCATAGAGTGAACCCACGGTATCCTGAATCTAACACCACAGATGAAGCTATCTTGAATAGGTCCAACAAGTTAGCCAATGACAAATTGCATTTATTGTCAACTATTATTTCCTAGCCTCTGTGAATATTCTAATCTTAAAGGGTAAAATAACTAACTAGTTTACAACTAATTACTCTATTAAGAGTACCGATAACATAAACTTATTTGGTAAATATATCCCTATTTAATCAAATTCTTTCTTCTAAGGAAAATTATAAATATGATAAAATGAGAGGGGTTTAGAATACAAAAACCTATAAAAAAAAAAGTGAGAGTCTATTTTACATAATTCTTTCAAGCTTATACTACTAGTTAGACATGGGACCCAAACCTAAACCTAAACAGTAGAAATCCAAACCGCCGGTTTAGGTTAAACCGGCGGTTTGGCGGCGGTTTAGCCGGTTTATATAAAAATTCAAAAAAATATAATAAAATAAATGGAAACTAGACCAAACCGGCCCAAACCTTAACCTCCGGTTTGGCGGTTTGGTTCAAACCGGACCCATGTTTACTACTAGTGTAGTTCTCGTTCCCTGGCACGGGTAAACAAATCGGTTATATCTTTCATAATAGTTTTATTGAATTGGTAAATAATTTTTTTAAAATTTTAAACAAAGGTGATGTATCATAATGATCTATATATACTACTAAAACACAACCCACTAATGTCACTTGTCAATCAATGAAGTATGCCACCTAGGATTTTTTGGCAAATATTTACATTTTTGCCATATAAAAATTACAACATTGCCATTAAAATCTAATAAATTTAAATCATAACAAAATATTTTACATGTCATCATCCTACTCATTAGAAAAATAGTAAATCATCAAATCATAACAACTATAACTAAGTATATCTTCTATATTAATTGGAACTTTAATATAGAAATCTTCAAATCATTGAACCACATTCGAAAAGAAAATAAAAATTATAATATCAGTAGTACATTGAAATCGGAAATTTAGAAACACTACAAAAAAATTATTTCCCTTCAAAATTTATATTTTTGTACTTCAATATTAATAATATCGGAATGAGAAAAACAATACAAAATATAGTTCTGCAATAATAATTTGTTCGTTTGGAATAACTTAAGTTTTTATGATACTCATTTAGATTATTTGTGTAAGGTGATATTAAACCAAAAAAAATTACTTAAACTGCCTATTTTTTAATAAAGATACATATGTAAATACAAAAATATATTTTTTAATTAAAAAATTTGTTAAATTTTAATTTTATGTTTTTAAAGTATTTAGATTTTGTAGGTAAAACATGATGGTGAAAGATATTTAAAAATATGATGGTAACAGTTTATTATAGCGTAACCCGTACAAGTTTGAAAGAAAATTTAGAAATATGATGGTAACAATTTATTATAACTCAACCCCGCACAAGGTGCGGGTTATATACCAGGTTTAACAATAGAGTAATTTTAAAAATTTTAACTAAATAAATTATATAAGGTAGTTTAAATATTTTTTTTAGAAAATAAAAAAGATGTAGCATCTGTAAATATAGTGATTATTTCTAATTAATATAGGAATTGTATATTTGTATCTAAAATTAGAGTAAGAAATTTATCTAATCATCTCATAAATAAAAGTGTTAAATTTTTCCTAAAAATATTTGATAAGAATATCTTATAAATCTTTTGAAAATTATGATAAGATTAAAAATAAAAACAACATATTTATAGTCTATATTAATAATTTTTATTTATTTTGTAGTTAGTACAATTATCAAATGAAAATGCACGAGGGGAAAATGACATATGGCGTGAAGTTTATAAGAGAATGACACGGGACGCGAATGTCTTATGCTTTAATAGTTATCTAATATTATCATAATTTCACATTAAAGTTCATACAAAATGGGTAACCATTTTTTAATAAAATTAAAATATAATATTTTAACGTGTATGTTTTTAAAAAGTATGTTTAGTATAATATATATATATATATATATATATGAAAAAAAAGTAAATTTGGTAAGTAGATATATTTAAATTTTATTATAGGATAGTTATTCTAATAAGAATTATGAAATATATATCTATATATATATATATAATTTATTGCAAAATCAAAATTTTGATAAAATGACATGTGACATTGTAACACCCCGGATTCTCGGAACCCGGGATATTACTGGTTAGGACCTCACAATGGGTCCCGACCTCAGTTTGACAACAATATTACTAGGATCTTACAACAAGACACAAATAAGACAAAACCGAAATTCATAAAATTTATTTGTAAAAGGATGAATGCAACAAAGTCTAACAGCCTATCGTACTTAAACAACGGAAAAGACTAACTGTCTTAACAAAAGGCAAAAACAAAGCAACAACACAAACCCCCCACTCTAAAGAGTACGGAGACCCGGCTGACCACTACTTTCGGATCACTCAGCTGTTGTTCTAACCTACGGTAAAACTAAAAACACAACAATACAACCATTAGCTAGTTATCTAAACATTAGGAGAATAATAATAGCACACACACACATAAAATAATAAACACTCATCATGCTTTCAAACAATCCATTTATTATCTTCATTTAAGTCATTCACTCTAATGATACTTATTTTGTGACACGAGGGATTCCCAAACCTCGCCTCCGCCCCCGTGTACCCATCAGGAGTGGATCCGATGCATCTCACCGTGTACCTGGATGGTCTGGGTATAGAGAACCTCTCAGTCTCCTGGCAGAGCTGGGCAGTGATGTCACGGCCCGTTATACATACACTTGGGCCTTAACACGATATAACCACGGTCGTCCTAGCAAGTTATTTTTATTATAACACACATTGTACACACACAACCATCATCACCCAACTAATATCCAGAAACCAGCTAAGTAAGTCACAAGGACTTACCTTGATCAAAACCGCTTTCTCAAATCTCAACTCGGTCCAAACCCGTGGTAACTCCAATGCCTGTCAAATAAGGCATGTGGATCAAAATCACATCCCGATGTCCAACCTCATGCGAAGGAATTACGGAAAAAGCTCTCTTACGGTAAAAGACTATTTTACCCTTAGTGCCGAAAATTCTCAAAGTTTATTCTTGAAACCTACTAACTTCTTTTAGAACTTGTTTTCTATAAATTGTTTCTCTTTGATAGTTCTTATAAGTTATAAGTTAAAACTAGCAACCACTCGTCCAAGAACAACACTCCTCCTCTTTCCCGGTTACCACTCTATTCTTCTACAAGTATAAATATACGTATGTACATACTCTAACTTCTCTCTTCAACACGTATAAATCCGTAACTACTCGGTATTTATATATAGCTACATAATTTCATAACTCTAAAACTCACACTTATATAATATACCCAAACATATATATATATACGCACTTATATACAAACCTATATAAACTCTCGGCACATTAAACTCCTCTACATACTTACACATCCAAACACACAACACTAACCCTTCTTACTAAACTTGTCCAACTCTACATATTTCAATATATGTTTACTGTATGCCTAGCATCTTTACAAAAACCCAAACATATGTAAACTCAGCACACTACAACTCAACTCGA
This sequence comes from Fagopyrum esculentum, assembly GCA_033239045.1. Taxonomy (NCBI): domain Eukaryota; kingdom Viridiplantae; phylum Streptophyta; class Magnoliopsida; order Caryophyllales; family Polygonaceae; genus Fagopyrum; species Fagopyrum esculentum. The sequence goes on from BSUD01000004.1 coordinate 143,504,425, forward strand.
CCTCGACACCTACCGTAGTGCACGGTGGTCCGGTCTTTTTACAGCGTCTTGGGTTGGCTCGTACGCTGACCCGTCTTCACTTCCACAGGTCCGCTCTACTTCTTTGCAAATCCCTGCAAGAACCGGAGAGGACGAGCCCGTTGCTCCTTACTATTCGAAAACAATTGAAATGAAGGGAGGAAGAAGGGGAAAGAGGACACGGAAAATTCGATCGGCTCACCTACTGCAGAAGAGAGGTCGGTGGCAAGAGGGGAAAAGACTCACCACCGCCGGACTGTAGCTGGCCCGAGTAGCGGTTGTTGGGAGTATCCGTGTGCTACAGGCGTCCTGGACCGGCCCGACGCTGCTGAAACGAAGAGGAGAACAATTGCAGTGGTTAACCACGCAATGCAGAAGACGGTTAAGGTGAAGAGAGGTCCTACCTTCACTGCTGTACGGGAGGGCGCGATGCGGCAGCAACCGGCTGGTGGTGCCCAGGTGGTTGATTGAAGGCGGTGCAGTGGCGGCTCGATGGCGGGCTAGGCCTGCAATCGAGGCTGTGGGGAGAGACGGATTAGGCCGGCGACAGAACGGAAGAGGAAGAAGAGGGACGGAGGGGTGACTTACGTAGCAGCTGCGGTCACCGGCGAACGAGGAAGGCGGCCGAGGCGGTGGCGGCGGCGTCTTTTGATGAGGCGGCAGGCTCCTGTTATTCTCTTCGGAAGGTAAGAGAAAGAGGGGAAGCGGCAAGCAACAGGTTAAAGTGTAATTAGGTAGGATTAGGGTTAAGAGGGAGTTAGGGTAAAATTTTAAGAAATGGGCTGGCTGATAGGATAAGTGGGCTTGCTAGTGGGCCAATCGGCCTGCTCTCCCGTTAGAACGGAATAGGAACTCGTTACTCACCCGGATTTCTGGTTAAGTGCGGGAAATTAATATAATACGGAATTATATCCCGTATTATATAAATTATTATTATTATTATTATTATTTTATATACATAAAATAATAGAACTTAAAACTCGTTTTTTTTTTATTTGTTTATTTAATCATTTATTTAAGATTGACATATCTGAATTCGGTTAAATTCGGTTTACCGGAAATTTAAAATTTTCGGTTATTACATCAGTGCCCTCTTAAAAGAAGTTTCGTCCCGAAACTTAGAATGTTCCTCTTACTCACACATTTCCTTTGGTATAGTTTAATTTTCTCGACATTTTCATTTTCTACCATGCATCTACTCAACCATCAAAACATACACGTATCACAAAAAACAGAAACACTCAATCTCATATAGAAACCTGAAAGGTCAAACAACACAACATCCGAGTACTAACTCGTCGGTACAAGAGTAACCTCTAACCCCGCAAAGAACTCGGGATAATTACGTCTAATACTCTCCTCAGTCTCCCAAGTGGCCTCATCAGCTCCTCTCCTAGACCACTGGATCCGTAGCATAGGTATCTCCTTGGACCGTAGACGTCTAGTACTGCTCTCCAAGACAGGTACTAGGTACTCTACAAAGGTGTGATCGGGCTCAACTGTCAGATCCTCATGGCTGATGACGTGTCTCGGATCCGGGATGTACTCTCTCAACTGAGATACATGAAAGACCGGATGGACACCCTCTAGTCTCAATCTGTAGGCCACCTCTCCAACTCTCTCTAAGATCTCAAAAGGTACGACACATCGGGGACTCAGCTTCCCCTTAATGCCGAAACGCCTAACTCCTCTAGTCGGTGACACCCTCAACCACATTTGAGCACCCACCCTAAACTCCAAAGGTCGACGCCTCTTGTCGGCGTAGGATTTCTGATGACTCTGAGCTGCTAACATACGCTCCCGAACTAGGGCAATCCGAGCAATGTCATCTTGTATATGATCTGGAGCTACTCTATCAGCTCTGCTAGGCTCATCCCAGCATAATGGCGTGAAACATCTCCGCCCGTACAAAGCCTCATAAAGGCTATCCCAATAGACGCATGCCAGCTGTTATTATGAAAACTCTACCAGTGGAAGATGATTTGGCCATACGTGTCCCCAATCTAGTACACAAGCCCTTAGCATGTCCTCAAATGTCTGAATGGTCCTCTCAGACTGACCGTCTGTCTGTGGTGATAGGCAGTGGTAAAGTGGAGACTCGTCCCCAAAGCGGTATGTAACTGTTGCCAAAATCTCAAGGTAAAAACTTCCATCTCCATCAGAGACGATAGTCCTCGGTACCCCATGGAGTCTCACAATGTGTCTGGTGAACCCCTCAGCTAGACGACTTACCGGCCACGTTTCCTTAATCGGAATAAAACGTGCGGTCTTCGTCAGACGGTCTACTACTATCCAAATAGCATCAAAACCTCTGCTGAGCCTCAATCCGGTGACAAAATCCATAGATATATCCTCTCACTTCCACTGTGGTACTGGAAGTGGGTGGAGCTCTCCTCCGGACCTACGATGCTCAATCTTGACCTGTTGGCAGGTCGCACACTGAGCCACATACCGAGTCACATCGGCCTTCAAACCACCCCACCAGAAGGACCGTCTCACATCCTTGTACATCTTACTCGCTCCAGGATGTACTGAGTATGGGGTAGCATGAGCCTCACTTAGTATCATCTGTCTCAACTCACTGTCTGACGGCACACAAACGCGGTCCTGACGTCTCATCACTCCATCTGCACCAATAGTGAATTGTGGGGCCTCGTCTCGAGACATCCTGTCTCGGACCCTGGTCAAAGTCGGGCAAGTCTCCTGCTTCTGTCGGATCTCATCCAACAGATCAGTAAGTAACCCCAAAGTAGCCAACTGACTATCAGTATCGGGAAACTGAATCTCTATCTCCAACCAAGCCAAATCTCTCTGCAATTGTGGTTGTACTGTCAACCGGGCTATCGCCCTCTCCCTAGGCGTCTTCCGGCTCAAAGCGTCAGCTACCACATTCGCCTTCCCGGGGTGGTAAAGAATCTCAAGGTCAAAGTCTTTGATGAACTCTAACCACCGCCTCTGGCGGTTATTCAACTCTCTTTGAGTGAATATATACTTCAGACTCTTATGGTCTGTGAAGATCTGACATGTCGCCCCATAGAGATAGTGACGCCAGATCTTAAGAGCATGGACTACTACAGTCAACTCTAGATCATGTGTGGGGTAGTTCTCCTCATACGTCTTCAACTGCCGAGACGCATAGGCTAAGACCTTACCCCTCTACATCAAAACACACCCCAAGCCTAGCTTAGATGCGTCACTGTATACAACAAAATCCTCTGTACCCTCAGGCTGTGCCAACGGAGCGGATGTCAATCTCCTCTTCAGCTCCTCAAAACTCTACTAACACGGCTCAGAACAGACAAACCGAGTAGTCTTCCTCAAGAGGCAAGTAAGTGGTCGGGCAATCAAGAAGAACCCTTCCACAAACCGGCGGTAGTAACCTGCCAAACCTAGAAAGCTGCGAACCTCCTTAACATTTTTAGGAGGTTGCCAAGAAGATACTGATTCTATCTTCGCCGGATCGACTTTAATACCCTCAGCAGTCACCACGTGGCCTAGAAAAGCCACCTCTGACATCCAAAACTCACATTTGGATAGCTTAGCATACAGCTGGCTATCCTGCAGAATTGTAATACTGTCCTCAAGTGTCCGGCCTGCTCCTCTCGACTCCTAGAGTACACTAGGATGTCGTCAATGAAGACCACTACAAACTGGTCTAAGAAGTCAATGAATATCTCATTCGCCAACTCCATGAACACCGCTGGTGCATTAGTGAGCCCAAATGGCATCACTATGAACTCATAATGAACATACCTAGTCCGGAATGCCGTCTTAGGTATGTCCTGATCTCTCACCCTCAACTGGTGGTCACCTGACCTCAAGTATATCCTCGAGAACACCGACGCTCCATGCAACTGGTCCAACAAATCGCCTATGCGCGGCAGTGGTTACTTGTTCTTGATGGTTACTTTGTTCAGTTCTCTGTAGTCTATGCACAGCCTCATCGATCCGTCCTCCTTCTTCGCAAATAATACGGGCGCGCCCCATGGAGACACACTAGGGTGTATGAAGCCCTTCTCTGCTAACTCCTCTAACTACTTCTTCAACTCAATCAACTCTATCGGTGTCATACGGTACGGGGCCTTCGAGATCGGTCTCGTGCCCGGCTCTAACTAAATGCTGAAATCGACACTCCTCTGTGGGGATAGCCCTGGAAGGTTGTCACTGAATACTTTGGCAAACTCACATACAGCTGGTATCTCCTCTACTGTCAAGCTCTTCCACTAAAATTTTAATTAGAGTTATTGACTTTGACCCTTTTAGGTTTACTAGCCCTCGTATTGATTTGACTTCACCATTGTCCTCGTTGATCTCTGGAAGAAATTCTCCAAATGTCGATAAAATTCCTTTTATAACTTTGTGGTTGTTCTTCTTATCTGTCACCCAACCTTCCCTAGTTAACCAGCACGTGTAAATTCTCTGTTGTTACCAAATAGCCTGTAGTTGTCCTTCTATAAGATCGTAGACTTACCTTTCTTCTATCTCTTTTGAGGTTTGTATACTAGGTGAGAATATATATCTTCCTTTTATACTCCTTTAGCTCTTTCTACAATTTACACTCTTATAAGAGTACTATACTCTTACGAGTCTAGTTGTATCTTCGTCTTCCGTCAACGGACTTAAATATTCTTCTACGATAACTGGTAGGCAATTCTACATGATTCTTTTTACCCGAGTTATTGTCCCCTTGTGGTTCTCTGTTATGACCCGCTAGTGTTATTAACTTGAATCCCTTTGTGAGTGAGAAGTTATTAGAGACCTCCTTCCTGGGGTGTTGCTTGTACTTCCGCTTTTATAGAAATCCGGTCTTTGTTGTATCCCGATCCTTGTTGTAATTCTTGTGTTTTCTAGGGGTCACACCACTTCCATGTTGGGTGAAATCGGTCTTCCCTTTTCTAGCAACCTGTAAGCTTTCGTTTTGCATCTCTTTAATTCTTCGTATCGGGATGGGCGATGTATCTTATCTTGACTCCTACTCTTATGATTGTCTCGGTTTCCCATCCTGATTGTAGTGGAAAGTAGCTTGTCGAGAGTGATCATATCTTGTTCTGCTTCTAGCTTCAAACTTTCACCTTCTGATCCGTCCGTAAGCTTAGATTCAATGTCTTTTGTCTAGATTGCTACTATCTTCCACCTTGACTTTCATGCCTATTTGTTTTTCTGAAGGCATCCCTTTTGTTTGTAACGTTGCTTTACACCATCTTGAAAGAACCTATAGGTTGTCTCTTCCAATTGGTATACTTGTCGGTCCTCCAACTCGTTGCCGGAACTACACTCATGTATATTCTTCATTTGATCTTATGGGGTTGACTCGGAATTCCCTTCTTGTCATTGTAGTTGGTGTTGTCTTTTAGTCTTCACTTTTCCGTCTCGACGTTCTTCAACAAGCTCGAAGGAGTTACCCGCCATTCGCCTACCCTAATGCACATAAGTTGTGCATACTAATCCTCACGTTGACACCCTTCAAAATTTAGGTGTGTCAACTGAATGAGGATCTCATACTGTTATCTCCATTACGGCATAATATAACTATAAATTCTACAAATCTTCGGCATCTGCTTAGCTACATCACCTATCATAGTAATCAAGCTTAGTAAGTCCAACTAAAGTAACCCTATAGTCCATACTAAGCATACTGAGATCCGCGGTAGTAGTGGTGGTCAGCCGTACTTTTCTATTCCCAACCAGACTATGCATGCATTTGAAAACCAAAATTTCTTTTTAAAACTCAGATCCCTTTTCGGGTTCTGCTCAAGTACTTATTCGGTCTTTCAAAAGATTTCAAGTGCCATTGTTGCCAACCTTGTTCTGATACCATGTTGTAACACCCCGGATTCTCGGAACCCGGGATATTACTGGTTAGGACCTCACAATGGGTCCCGACCTCAGTTTGACAACAATATTACTAGGATCTTACAACAAGACACAAATAAGACAAAACCGAAATTCATAAAATTTATTTGTAAAAGGATGAATGCAACAAAGTCTAACAGCCTATCGTACTTAAACAACGGAAAAGACTAACTGTCTTAACAAAAGGCAAAAACAAAGCAACAACCCAAACCCCCCACTCTAAAGAGTACGGAGACCCGGCTGACCACTACTTCCGGATCACTCAGCTGTTGTTCTAACCTGCGGTAAAACTAAAAACACAACAATACAACCATTAGCTAGTTATCTAAACATTAGGAGAATAATAATAGCACACACACACATAAAATAATAAACACTCATCATGCTTTCAAACAATCCATTTATTATCTTCATTTAAGTCATTCACTCTAATGATACTTATTTTGTGACACGAGGGATTCCCAAACCTCGCCTCCGCCCCCGTGTACCCATCAGGAGTGGATCCGATGCATCTCACCGTGTACCTGGATGGTCTGGGTATAGAGAACCTCCCAGTCTCCTGGCAGAGCTGGGCAGTGATGTCACGGCCCGTTATACATACACTTGGGCCTTAACACGATATAACCACGGTCGTCCTAGCAAGTTATTTTTATTATAACACACATTGTACACACACAACCATCATCACCCAACTAATATCCAGAAACCAGCTAAGTAAGTCACAAGGACTTACCTTGATCAAAATCGCTTTCTCAAATCTCAACTCGGTCCAAACTCGTGGTAACTCCAATGCCTGTCAAATAAGGCATGTGGATCAAAATCACATCCCGATGTCCAACCTCATGCGAAGGAATTACGGAAAAAGCTCTCTTACGGTAAAAGACTATTTTACCCTTAGTGCCGAAAATTCTCAAAGTTTATTCTTGAAACCTACTAACTTCTTTTAGAACTTGTTTTCTATAAATTGTTTCTCTTTGATAGTTCTTATAAGTTATAAGTTAAAACTCGCAACCACTCGTCCAAGAACAACACTCCTCCTCTTTCCCGGTTACCACTCTATTCTTCTACAAGTATAAATATACGTATGTACATACTCTAACTTCTCTCTTCAACACGTATAAATCCGTAACTACTCGGTATTTATATATAGCTACATAATTTCATAACTCTAAAACTCACACTTATATAATATACCCAAACATATATATATATATATATACGCACTTATATACAAACCTATATAAACTCTTGGCACATTAAACTCCTCTACATACTTACACATCCAAACACACAACACTAACCCTTCTTACTAAACTTGTCCAACTCTACATATTTCAATATATGTTTACTGTATGCCTAGCATCTTTACAAAAACCCAAACATATGTAAACTCAGCACACTACAACTCAACTCGACCTTGACACCTACCGTAGTGCACGGTGGTCCGGTCTTTTTACAGCGTATTGGGTTGGCTCGTACGCTGACCCGTCTTCACTTCCACAGGTCCGCTCTACTTCTTTGCAAATCCCTGCAAGAACCGGAGAGGACGAGCCCGCTGCTCCTTACTATACGAAAACAATTGAAATGAAGGGAGGAAGAAGGGGAAAGAGGACACGGAAAATTCGATCGGCTCACCTACTGCAGAAGAGAGGTCGGTGGCAAGAGGGGAAAAGACTCACCACCGCCGGACTGTAGCTGGCCCGAGTAGCGGTTGTTGGGAGTATCCGTGTGCTACAGGCGTCCTGGACCGGCCCGACGCTGCTGAAACGAAGAGGAGAACAATTGCAGTGGTTAACCACGCAATGCAGAAGACGGTTAAGGTGAAGAGAGGTCCTACCTTCACTGCTGTACGGGAGGGCGCGACGCGGCAGCAACCGGCTGGTGGTGCCCAGGTGGTTGATTGAAGGCGGTGCAGTGGCGGTTAGGCCTGCAATCGGGGCTGTGGGGAGAGACGGATTAGGCTGGCGACAGAACGGAAGAGGAAGAAGAGGGACGGAGGGGTGACTTACGTAGCAGCTGCGGTCACCGGCGAACGAGGAAGGCGGCCGAGGCGGTGGCGGCGGCGTCTTCTGATGAGGCGGCAGGCTCTTGTTATTCTCTTCGGAAGGTAAGAGAAAGAGGGGAAGCGGCAAGCAGCAGGTTAAAGTGTAATTAGGTAGGATTAGGGTTAAGAGGGAATTAGGGTAAAATTTTAAGAAATGGGCTGGCTGATAGGATAAGTGGGCTTGCTAGTGGGCCAATCGGCCTGCTCTCCCGTTAGAACGGAATAAGAACTCGTTACTCACCCGGATTTCTGGTTAAGTGCGGGAAATTAATATAATACGGAATTATATCCCGTATTATATAAATTATTATTATTATTATTATTATTATTTTATATACATAAAATAATAGAACTTAAAACTCGTTTTTTTTTATTTGTTTATTTAATCATTTATTTAAGATTGACATATCTGAATTCGGTTAAATTCGATTTACCGGAAATTTAAAATTTTCGGTTATTACAGACATGATATAGTCAAAAAACGACACGTGAAAAAAGTAATTTTATATTAATAGTAATATACAGATATATAGATTTTAGAGTAGATCAACTCACCTCAAGGTCCTCAACTATGCCTGCATATAAAAGCTTTTTCGAGTTTTGGGACCTCACACCTTATGAAGAACAATATATTTATAATCTAATAATTTGAGCCGCTCTCTATTATCAAAAAAATAAACTATCCTATCAACGAAATCTTCGGGAGAATTATTAGCCTTACAACAAAAATAGTCTTATAAATATAGAAATTGTAAAATTCTATATAAAACTGTCATAATATTTTTTGATAATTTAAGGTTCAAACTTTTTGTACAATGTTTCGGTCAAAACGTTAACGTGAATATTGATAATGTGATATGATTTTTATATCTATATACTCTACTAAAACAGTATACATTAACACTAACGTGAGTCACGTGACGTCATGTGGAGGCAGTATTTAAAAAATAGAGCTCTAACAATTAACGCTCATTAATCTTTTGTTTTTAAGGCCAAAATTTTTTTTATAATCGAATATCTACCTTCGTTGATCAATATTCGGTTGTTTTTATTTTTAAATACAATAAATATTTCAGTAGCCTATTTTTTCTGAAATTTTTTTTAACAATTTTTACGTTGATTAACAAATTTTTTGTTAAATGATTTGATTGGATAATTTTTTTATATTACAATTTTATTAAATAATTTTTAATTATAACTTTTTGCCTTATTATCGTATTTTTGTTGAAAAGTCATTTTGATAATAATATTTTTACATTCTCTTCTTCTTTTTTATTATCTCCCTTTTTATAGTTAGTTTTCAATCCCTAAAGATAACTCACGTCCGATTTTTGTTTATCAACTTAATGATATTTTTTTGTTTTATTTTGTTAATGTTAATTTTACAGCATGTATAACAACTCACAATAACAAATCTATATACTCCACGTATCCAATTTTTTACGTTCTTCGATTTTTTAAAATCAGTTACATAATATATATTTTTCAAGTTAATTAAAATTGATTTGATTTGAATGCCTCATTTATTTTATTTTTGTTTTTATTTTATTTTTTTTGCATCAGCAAATTAGTTTTTATGTGATCATATTTTTCTAACTTGAAGTTAATTTACCATATGTTATGACTACATCAACTTTAGTCGTAACATATTCACGTTTCATAGCTCTGGATCCATACTCTCTAATTCATTCAGGTACGGTATATTTATTTTGTAGTTTCTACTTTCTATTACTTTCACAATTTTGTCGTGATAGTGATCTTTAATGATTCACGTTTTTTTTTTACTCACTTTCAATAACCATCGTTGTTCGCTTCTGATCTCTATGTTGCCTCACACGGGTAATTTTTGTATATTGTCTTCAATCATAGCCACCAATTCTCCGTTATTATTATGCATGCGTTTTTCACCTTAAATTCATGTTTGTACCAAATTTTGTAAGACTGTGTGATCTCTTCGTTCTTCTGATCTCTACATCCTTGTATTATTTCAATTGTTGTTCACTTTAGTATCTTTTTCGATTACAATTTTATCTCTTTCGTAATTTTATGTATTTTTAGTATAAAATTTGTTGCATTCTGATTATAATTATCCAGTATCTTTTTTCCAATTTATTTTTTTTATATTTCGATTACAATTTTATATATTTCTATTATAAAATATGATATATTTTTAATATTTTGATTAAAAATTTATCTATTTTGTATATAAATTTTATTTATCTTTATCTATTTTTTGTAACTATTTCAATTACAAATAATTCTTTATCTCTTCCATTCACAATTTTATGTATTTTTAAGATCATAATGAATCATATTTTATTTTTTGCTTTTTTCATCTAATTTATTTGCATTATATAATTTTTCTATTTCAAAAATAAAATTTTAATTATTTTATTTTAGAATTATAATTACTTATATTATTTTGATTATTTTTTAAACATTTTAATCACTTATATTATAATTTATCATACTACGAAGATGTTGATATGCCTATTTTGGTTTATATTTTTCATTACTATTGCATTATATTCAGTTTTTCTTTTTTTTTTT
>BSUD01000004.1:143518786-143553836 GCA_033239045.1 Fagopyrum esculentum
CTAAATGATAGTTTATTTGGGTTTTTAAACCCGTAAAAAATAACCTTCTCAAGATGAGGTTATTTTTATTTGGGTTTTTAAACTCGTTAGTTTATAAACCCGAATAAACTCAAACCCTTAGTAAACAGGCCCTAAATGATAGTTTATTTGGGTTTTTAAACCCGTAAAAAATAACCTTCTCAAGATGAGGTTATTTTTATTTGGGTTTTTAAACTCGTTAGTTTATAAACCCGAATAAACTCAAACCCTTAGTAAACACGCCCTTAGTCTACAGTTTTTGAGGTACTATCTGACCAATCAAGATTAACATGTTTGGTTTCATATGATACTAGTTTAATAAAATTACAAATAGTAAAAAACATTTAATTTGGATGTATATGTTTTTTTATAACAGGATATATGTTTTACACATTTAAAAATTCAATAATTTTATGAGAGATTGTATATTATCAATAGATCTATTTTTAAAAATAGATTAAAATTATTTATATACGGATTGTTATTTACCCAAACAACTTACGTCATTCTCGACCCCTCCCGAATCCGCCTCTCAATCGCACTATAAATGCGCCTCCTATGAGCATTGTATATGTGATTCGCAAATTCAAAATACGTCTCGTATGCTAGAACTCGTCAAAGTTCCGAGTTTGAGCAATAATCATAATTCTGATTGTTGGATGCAAACAATGAATTTATTTTCGGACGCACAAAAAATATGGCTTCTAGGTTTAGCAAACATGCATATGCCACAATTAGGGGTGTAATACGAGCCGAACGAGCCGAGCATCGCATGCTCAAGCTTGGGTCGTTTATAAACGAACGGAACCCGAGCCGAGCCTAAAACTTATACGAGCTTTAAAATGTGCTCAAGTTTGGCTCGTTTAGAAAGTGAACAAGCTCGAGCCGAGCTTTTGACGAGCCGAGCCCGAGTAGCTTGGTTAAAATAATGCTCCTATAGTTTTATTTTAGCCGAACGAGCCGAGTTGTACCCAAACGAGCCGAGCATTGACATGTTCAAGCTCCGCTCGTTTATAAACGAGCCGAGCCCAAACCGAGCCTAAAATTTATACAAACTTTTAAAATGTGCTCAAACTTAACTCGTTTACAAATAAACGAGTTCAAACCGAACTTTTAACAAGCGGAATTCAAACCAAACCCAAATAACTTGTCTCATATTAAAGTCATACCCACAGTGTCAAAATTCAAAGGTCGGAGCAACCAAATTTACAATTTATAATTAAAATAAGATGGCATTGTACTTGATAATTCAATGTAAAGTAAAGGTGGATACTTTGCTACACTTGGAAATGGATATTTGGATCTTTGCAAGTCCATTGGGCAGTGAGCGACTGAGCGTGCAGGTGATACGGTGTGGTGCGAATCATGGGATTCTCTGGATTTATAATAATGTAAGCACCTAGGGTAGACAAACGATTGGTCAACTTGTATTGATGAAAGACGCATGGCCCCACATGACCACATCATGATACATCCAATATTGTAGTTTAGGACTTACGGCAAATCTCTAACACATAATATCGTAACTAAATATATTAACTTATGGTAACGATTATATAAGAATATAGTTATTATCGTGCCTTACCACCTTGATGTTTCGTTTAATTTTTTTCATTTGTTTTGGAATATAATACCTTTTTGTATGTTTTATACTTGTTAGCTTTTCATTGATAGAAAGTATTTCATTATTTTAGTATAAGATGACAAAAAAAGCATAGTATAAGTTTATGTATCGATCACTTTAAACAACAATGCCTACCAATCTAGTTTGGATTATATGGATGTAAAGGTCGTGGCTAAATGTTTTTTGTTAGTTTAATGTGTTTTGGCTCTTGGACTTAAAATTGTTTTCAGTGACCTACCATTAAGTTCGAATAAAATAGTGTTGTATACTAATTAAATATATTTGAAATATAATCGACAAAAATAAACATATGTATGTATAAGTTAGCTCAACTGGATAAGCATGTCCACAGGTCAGGGGTCCGGGAAGCGTGACCCGGATCCGGACCCGTGTAAACGGTCAACCCGTCGGGTCACGGGTCAGACCCGGCGGGTCGGCGGGTTGGCCAATTTTTTTGTAACACAACTTAAAAAAAAAATAAGAAGGAAGAATTGGGTTTGAATCGGAATCCCGATTGCCTACGTATCCTCTTGGGGAGGAGGAATCAAAGTCCACATAGTTCTCTTACCTTTTTTTTTTTTTATATCCCCGATCGACCCTTACCTTAGTCGTCGGACTCTCTCCCCGATACATCCGATGACGTTTGTTGTCGTTCGTCGTCATCTTCGTCGCCTTCCTCCGCCGATAGGTTGTTTCTTTGTGTTCGCATTTCCGCTTTCCTCCAATCGGCTAGTAGGACTTGTGCCTCCAACATCTCGGACAACATGTTTGATCTCGTCGGATCGAGCACCTTTCCACTCCGGCTAAAGGTTTGCTCAACCGCTACCGTTGAGGCGGGAACGGCGAGAATTTGTGTTGCGATCCTTGAGAGGGTAGGGAACCTCATTCTCTCCGGTCGGCTCCACCATTCTAATATGTTGAAATCCTCTTCTTCTTCATTGGCAAACTCAAAAGAAATGGTTAGATATTCGTCGAGTTCCGAATGGGAACTCGACGTACTTTTTGCCCTTTTTGGGCTAAACAAATCTCTAGCAATTGATTTAAATTTAGATGAAGTTGAAGATGAAGGACGAGGAGGGGGTTGAGAAGATTGACCTTGATCGAAAACACGATATTGAACCAATAATTCATCAAATAATTTTCTAACTCTAGCAATTATGGTAGAAACATGACAATCGGGATGTTGTTGTAAATCTAAAAATTCATAATAACTTTCTAAAAATTGTTTTAAACCATCCATTTTACGTCTAAGATCTAACACAAATGCAACAAGAAAAACATCGGGAATAGTTGTATAATAATCTAACCATTTAGTTTGCATTGTATAAATAGCTTGTGAAATATTTTCAATTAAAAAATCTCGTTGAACTGCAAATGCAATATTAATTGCTACATAACAAAATATGTTTGAAGTTGGTGTATAAACATAACTAAAAGTATTTGTAGTATCATAAGAATATTTAAAAACCTCCATTACATCTCTTGCTAAAACCCAAGATTTACCGAAAACAAAATCACCGTCAATATGTTGTGCGACAAAACCACTTAAAAGATCTCGATATTCATATGATTTGGAAATCATTTTGTAAGTAGAGTTCCATCTTGTATAAACATCTTTTGGAAATTTTTTAGGATAAACACCATTTTGTTTACAATAAGCATATCATTTAGTACGTATACTTTTTTTAGACCAAAGTTCATTAAGAATTTTTCGAATAGGTTGTACTAAATCTCCAACATATGCTAAACCTTCTTGAACACACAAGTTTAAAATATGAGCGGCATACCTAATGTGAAAAAATTTACCTCCAATCGTCGGCTTACAATAGTTGATTAAATCTCTAATGGAAGTCGTGTTAGCGGAGGCGTTGTCAAAACCGATTGAAAAAACTCGTGAAAGTAATCTATATTCTTCCAAAACATTTGCAATCAAACGGACAATGTTTTGGGCGGTGTCTTGTTCGTTGAAAACGCGTAATGCTAAAACTCTTTTGTTTAAAATCCAAAATTTATCAACAAAATGACAAGTAATACCCATATATGATTTTTTTTGAAAACCGTCGGTCCAAATATCACTACAAATAGAAACTGGAATATCACCATTTTTCATAAAATATTTAATCAATTCTTCTTTACGCATTTTATATTTAAGCATCATTTTTCTTTTAGCGGTTTGGCGAGAAATCGGTTTATATGCGGCTTGAGCATGATGTTGCATCCAATCATTAAAACCAATATTTTGTGCAAAACTAAATGCCAAAAAATCTACGGCTAACATTTCCGAAAATGCATCCATAGACGAAGTATGATCATATGTAAATAAAGAAGGAGGTTGGTTAGAGGTAAATGCGTATCCGGTTAGTTGTGTTTGCCCTCATGCCAATCCCATTTTTTCGGGATGCTTGTTCCGAATATGCCTCTTGTAGTTCCCGTAGCCTTCTCCCTTTTTGTGCTTGTATTGTGCCGAACAAAAATTGCATTTGCATAGTAAATCCCGTTGGCATCAGGAGCACCTTTTGTGAACCAAAATTGGAAGACCGCCGATAGTTGAGTGTTGTTCAACGGCTCCTCCGGGTATTGGGTCTCGGATTCTTGGGTGTTGAGGAAAGGAGGTGATTCCATGTTGATATCCTCCTCCTTGTAGATCTCGTGATCTCCACTTAAGCCCCGCCTTATATCCAAACCGGTTGGAGGACCACTAACGGAATGACGTCCTCGGCTAACACCTCCGCCGGATGAAGGACCGCTAACGGAACGTCTTCCTCGGCTAGCCATTTTTGTTTGAATAATTGAATGTAGTAAGAGTTGTAAAATGAATAATTAATAACAAAATAAGAGAATAAGAATATGAGATTAGGAGAATAATTGAATGTAAGAGTTGGAAATTATGGAGAGATTGAGAGAGTGAATAGATGATTGTATGAAAATTGGTGTGAGATGAAATAAATTGGGTTTTGAGTATTTATAGAAATGTTTTTGGGTTGTAAAATATTATAGTTTATTGTTTTTTTTAAATGTTACCGTCACTGGGTCGACCTGGCGGGTCAGCGGATAAGGATCCCTCGACCCTTACCCGCACCCGTGACCCGGCGGAACCCGGACCCGTGGTGACCCGGACCCACCGGGTTCCCGCCGTTCAGAACCCGCCGGATCACGAGTGACTCGTGGACGTCCCTACAACTGGATAACAAACATGTAAATAATAACTAGTAAGAAGATCATAAGTTTAATTTTCAATTGGGTCGTATTTTATTTTTTTAACACGTGTCATTCGGCCCAATAGCACAAGGTCCCTAGATTTTTTAGGCGTTATAAAATTTATTTTTAGTTTATTTACCTAACATTAGAGTGCTTGACATATCGATTAAAGTTCAATATTAAGTCTAAAATGGTCATGAATCTAAATCTCCTTTTCATCGTCTTCTTTGAATCAAACATTTCTAATCATGTTTTATAATATCTATATTTTCTCTTTTTTTTCCCTCCTAAGTTATAATATTTCAACTTAAAAAGGGTCTCAATTTGTATTTCATTTTCGTTCTTACATACATTTTTTTTATAAAAAATATTTTTCTATCCTTCTTTTTTTGCTTTTTACTCATAAAATATAATTACTAAAATTAATAAAAAAAAATATATTTTTATGTTAACATGTGGCTTTCAAAACTCATTGGACGGCCCTGATGTGCAAGATTGTATAATGCCTCAACTAAGAAGATATAGTAATCAATGTAAGTACTCTCAAAATCAATATCATCTTTACACAAATCGTAGTAAGAAATAAGAAACAAGATCAATGATTCTAAGACCATTCAAGGATATTGTATAACTCTCTTGTCATGGGTGTAGGGATAACGAAATGAACAAGTTAAATATTAAAAAAATGATCTAATAACAAAATCAATGAACATGTTATATATTTAAAATTCTTCGGACTTCTAAGTTTATACAAGCTCCTATTTCAAGAACACCTCATGCTTCTCCTTGACCTCATTTTTAGAGTTATCCACTTGTATTGTCAAGTATTCCGTGTTTTGTAGTGGACTCTTCTGAGTTTTAGACAAGTTTTATTGGTGAATGTTCGCGCTGTTTGTCTTGAAAGGGTAGCGGATTTGTGATCGATTCTTGAAGGCTCTACTTCGAGTCCAAATCTGAGGTGTCCACGGTTGTTCCCCAGACTTTAGTTCACCGCACTTCTTTCGACGACAAACGTTATACTCTACGTTCTCTTATGCATGACTCACTCTCCTTCTCTTTGAAGATCTCGTTGCTTTGAAGTCTGCTTGTTGTACTTTTGTCTTTTTCTTTGATGTTCTTTGTTTTGCTTCTTCATGATGGTTAATACGTATGACGATTTCTTTCGGCCTTTCGATCTATTAGACTTGTCATCTAGTGCATCAAACTGCTTTCCTTTATCAAAAAAAATTTTATCACACAATCTACACCCCAAGAAATTTTAGTATTAAAAATCAAGTGTCAAAATCATTGTTACTCATACACTATTATTATTATTTTTTTTAATATAATCTTTTCAAACTGCTTTCCTTTGATATTGAGTTGCATTTGTTTTTAATACTTAAATTTCTCTGATAAATTTGACCCATGAGCAAACTGCTTTCCTTTATCAAAAAAAAAAGGAAAAAAAATTATCACACAATCTACCCCAAAAAATTCAAGTATTAAAAATCAAGTGTTAAAATCTAGTGCATCAAACTGATTTCTTTTGGCCTTTCGATCTATTAGACTTGTCTTTTTCTTTGTGTTTTGATATTGAGTTGCATTTGTTGGTGTTGGAGCTTTTGTTGGTGGGTCAAATTTATCCACTTGGAGGGGTCATAGACTCATAGACGTGTGATCAAAACCCGACGACTCAAGATCGAGTTCAAATTTGAGGTTTTCATCGATGTTTTCCATAATTTCTTGTGCATTTTAATTACTTGGGGTCGATGCATTCTCACCACTTTTTTGCTCCGACTTCCTTCCTTTCCCTTTTCTACTTCTCTTCGATTGGATCTAGACCCGTTCATATCCGGACCCGGGCCGGACTTTATAAAATATTGAGCTCGTTTAGCTGGACCGGGCCGTGGTAGGCCCGGCTACCGGGCCTGGGATGGGTGCCGTAACCGGCCGGTCCGGCCCGTCCGGGCTGGCGGGCAGGCTGACGGGTACCCGTTTTTCAATTTCTTTTCAAAAAATATTATTAAAAAGTTTTTAATTTTATTTTTTTAAAAATAAATTATATTTAAGATATTTTATGTAAAATATAATAAATTTATTATAGTTATACTCCATATTTTATTTTAATACTTAATATTTATAATATTATACTATAATATATTTATTTTTTATTTTTTATTTTAATTATTTACCGGGCTTTTCGGTGTCCAGATCCGGCCCGGCGGGCTTGGCGGGTCGGGTTTGTTTACATGTTCATACCCACCCGTTTTCCGGGCGGGCGGGCTGCCCATATATGAACATGTCTAATTGGATCTTTGTGCCTCTTTGTGTAGTATTTTCTTTTGATGTTTTTCTTTGTCAATTGATCCATTAAAACATGACGGTAAATCCATCCGCCACTTAGTGGCCCCTCTAACGTCCTTTTTTTCGTCGAGAAAAAAATAATAAATTAGCAAGATCAAAGTAGGGGATTGCTCGGTGAGATTTAACACAAATAATGGGAATGCTTCTTTGGGTTTGAAAGGATTGATAAGTTTATTTTCGCATAACCAATTGAGGCTACCGTTCGTGTTCGAAGGCATTCAAATGAGAGTTTAGGGAGTGAAATGAGTTCAAATAGAGGTAGTGGATTGTCTAACTCATGTACTCCTAACATATTCAAAGAAGCAACTCTGTAGCCAACTAGCGTTGGAGATTCTAGAGTAATGAGAGGCTTTGGTGCCCTGAATTACAATCACATAATGGTGAAGAAATGCTTTTTTCAGTTGATCAACAAAGTAAATTGAATCGGATTCACATAATGGAGATTCTAATAGTTTGTTGTTTATGAGATGCGAAATATCGACAAGAGTGACAATGTAACCAAGAAAATGACTGTGTAAATGAATGCATATCAACAATGGTGAACTAAGAGTAGATGAATAAAAGAAGAAAGCAATTACAAGAAGCAATTAGGAGAAGAGGGGAAGAGATGAAACAACCTAACATCAAAAGCAATTGCAAGAAGAGAGGGGAAGAGACGAAACTTCAATGGGTGAACTCCAACAAACGATTAAGGAGCTAGAAGAAGACAAGGAGAGACGGCTAACCTTAGGGTTTCAGGATGAAGCTTTGAGGGTAGAATTGAGAACGCTTAAGCTAGGGGATATCAATTGACGATAAAAACATAATTTCAATCATCTTCAACCCTCTCAACCACACCTTCATCCTTAGGAAGACTGCTCACCGGACATAAAAAAGCAGATTGGGATGAAGTTGAGCGATAAACTTCAACTTCAACCAGGTACCGAACGGGCCCTAAGTCATATCGACGGGTGATCGAGTGAGTCGGATTTATTTTGGATTCAACCTAAAGACTTAAATGAAACTTCAAAATAGACAGAAAACATATCATACAAAGGAAATTAAATCACACACATAATATAACACGTTAAATTGATAACACATGTAAACTATTAAGAATTACATTTCCTAAAATCCAACATTTTGAAAGTCGAAACTAAGTTTGAAACTATAAAGCAAATTGTTATATACAATTTTTAACTCAATTGACTTTCATCAACTTATCTGACTTGAAAAAATACTCACGATTGCGATACTTTAAAAAATTAGAAGATACTACAAACAATAAAAAATTAAATGTAATATTTACAAGTTATTTGTTTAAGTTTAAAATTTTAAATTTTATTTACCCATGTAATGATTACCATCAAATGTTCACAGTCTAAAAAATTTCATCTACCAAATATTCTTCACCCTTATAAAAGATACCATATTTTCGAAGATCATCGATACATAATTTTGAAGGGTTATGGAGTATGAAGTGGTTGAACCTTGAAACGACTGAATAAGTGTTGCTTACACTAGTGGAGGGATTAACTTTAATTTTAATAAGACTATACATATAAATGTCATATTTACACATATTTTTAAATAAGGTTTTGGGTGAAACTCAGGTCGGATTGTGGGTCGGGTGATGGTTTCTATTACCGTCACTCAAAACCGTAACCGAACCATCATCCGGTCAACTGAGTTTCAACCGCACTTTTTTTTTTTGGGTTTTTACTCCTTTTAATTTGGTCTAAACGGATAGCCATTGGATGCACATGAAATTATAATCCCAAAACCGAGTGAACTCAAACAAAAATAGAATAAAATAATTTAGACGTAGTCGGACCCCAAAACGAAGCTTAATAAATTTACCTTCTGTTCCATTTAAGTTTAATCTGAGTTGGAATAGATTCCAAATACGTCGCAAGTAATAAGTTGGTGTTAATAAAATACCATAAAATACTAACCAATCAAGAAAACATAACCTAATTTTAAAATTGAAATTAAAAATTGATCCAAATAAAATAATCATTTAACCAAAAAAATAGAGTAATTTCATTGGCTCACATGGTCACATCACATAAACTTTAATTTTTGGCCTCTGTAATTGATCAAACCATTACAAAGAAGGATTCAGGAGCAAAGCTGCCTTCTATCTCTCTCTTTCTTTCTCGCGTGTATTTCTCCTACGTGCTTACTAGTTGCACTCTCTGGGCTTTTGTGGACTTCAGAGCCCCTGTCTGCTTCCACTCGTAGATCTATCGGCGTCTCCCTCCACTTTTCTTAGCCAATCTGGTAATCTATTCTCTCTCGGTTATCGAAAATAGGGTTTCATAGGGATCTAATTTTTGCAATTTGGTTTATACTCCTGTATTCGATTAACTGCTGAAATGATTTTTGTTTCTTTTATCTTTTGTTGTTATTGTTTGTGATTGGTTTTGGATGTTAAGAGATTGATTGGTGGAGAGTTCCTTTAATGGCTTCCGGTGGTAATCCGAGCAATCAAGGCGGTGGTAGTGGTGGTGGCGGGGTTCCTTTTGATATGAATAAGTTGTTCAATCCTGCAAACTTGCCTGCTCAAAACCCTAATAATTTGGGAACTGCTGGTTTTCCACCTTCATATGGCCCTCCCAATCCATCTGCATCCTATCCTCCCCCAACTGGACCTTACTCTTATATGCCCCAAATGCCTGGATTTACCCAGGTCCCTTATCCACCAGATCAAATCCCTAACTTGCAACATCAGAGGTCTGTCTCCTTTCCAACTCCCCCTCTTCATCCTACACCGAGTGCCCCTCCTCAAAACCCGAACCCAGGTGCTCGTCTGATGGCCCTGCTGAGTGCCCCTCCTACTAATTTTGAGTATACACCTCAACCAAGTGCTCCTATGCCTCCTATGCAACCATCTTCATCTGGGATTTCAGAGTTTCCAATGCCCACTAGCATAGCTGTATCATCTTCTGTGCAACCCAACCATGCTATAAGTGCTGCCATTTCACAGCCAGCTCCAATGCGAATGCCTAGCAGTAAGATCCCCAAGGGAAGGCATCTGACGGGTGAGCACGTTGTTTATGATGTGGACCTTAGATTGCAAGGTGAAGTGCAGCCTCAGCTTGAAGTTACTCCCATTACTAAGTATATTTCGGACCCTGCACTCATTCTTGGGCGCCAAATTGCTGTCAACAAGACGTATATTTCCTATGGGCTTAAAGGGGGAAACATCCGTGTTCTGAATATAATCACCGCAGGGAGATCATTGCTTCGTGGCCACACACAGGTTTGTCATTTTAAAACTAATGTTTTCACTGTTGTATTAACATATATGATAAATTAATGTTTGTGTAGTCAGATCATTATGTTTATTTTGAGTCTTATGATGCCAGTTTCCGTTTAGTTGTTATCCTCTTTCATTAGACTCTGTTACAGTTGATCAGGGAAGGTTTACCAAGGCTGAGCTACTGATCTTAGGATAATTTACTGGTACTTGGAACTAGGCTGGTATAGCAACACACACAAAAAAGACTGGAATAGCAAAGCTGCCAAGTTTTATCGTCTATCCCAGTTTGATCCTTGTCTCACTGACTATGACAGAGATATATTTCAATGTTAATGAAAGTGATTGTGTTGTTTTTCCATGTTTTTTTACAGAAGTTAGGTTGACTAATAAATTGCCCATTTATATATTTTAATTGTTTTCCATTTCCCTTTGATTGAATTTTTTATGTTGTAATTTTAACTGCTGCATTTCTATTTTATGTTATTTCTTCCATGTCTAACTATATTTCCTCTTTCCAGAGAGTAACTGACATGGCCTTTTTTGCTGAGGATGTTCATCTTTTAGCCAGGTATTACTCTAATCCATTAAACTCAGTTGCATATTGTCTGTTTGAACTTTGTTTAACTTATAGAATCTTCTGTAGTGCAAGCACAGAAGGACGGGTGTATGTATGGAAGATTTCAGAAGGTCCAGGTGAGGAGGATAAGATACAAATTTCAGGAAATGTCATCACTGCTATTCATATAGTTGGGGGTAAAGAAGGTTCAATACACCCACGCGTTTGTTGGTATTGTCACAAACAAGTAAGCATTTACCCTGTGTGTGTGTTGGAATCAAAGCAGTTATGTTTTAATTTTAAGGTCATTTGAATAGCGAAGTGATTGATTTTTGTTTCCTTCTGCCTTGAGCTTATGATTTTATTTTTACTTTTCCCATCAGCAAATCTACATATTTATCATTTCTATGACTTGTTATCAATTTCTTTATTGATTATCTTTTGCAGGAAATTTTGGTGGTTACTGTTGGTGAGAATATTTTGAGGATTGATACTACAAAAGTTGGGAAAGGTCAAGTGTTTAGTGCCGAAGAGCCTCTCAAATGTACGTTGGACAAGCTGATCAATGGGATCCAGTTCGTTGGTAAACATGATGGAGAAGTGACTGATCTTTCTATGTGCCAATGGATGACAACTCGCTTGGTTTCTGCCTCAGTAGATGGCACGGTCTGTCACGAACCCAACTCTTTGTGATAGACTTATTACTTATAGTAGAATAACTCGTGATTGAAAGAAAAGGAAGACGATGTTAGGTCATAACAAACTCATGTTTAGGAAATGTAAAAATATCAGCAGGCACAAATTAAAAGCACAAGATTTGGATACCTGCCCAGAAAAGAGAAAGTCATGTATAATTCATCACATTTAGGGGGTATTTCTTTGTAAATTTCGGGCAGAAAGCACTGGATGATCTTTAGGAATTATTACTTAATGTGTAGTATCAGTTGACTCAACTGCTAATCAGTTGCATAGGTAGGGCAAATAAAGTTGCTTTCATATTTTGTCTTTTTTTTTGTGTGGAAGGTGGGGGAAGGGAGATGTTGGGATTATAAATGTTGTGATCATTTCATGAGACTATAAGTGGGTTCTACAAGCATTAGACAGTTACAAGTTTATGCATGTAAAACCTTAGCATCGCTGTAGTTTACTACATTTTCAAGTTGTCTCATCAACTATTGTTTTTTCGTCTTTTTGGAGCATACTCATTTTTCTGGTATGATCACTTTATGTTTCTACTTGAGCTGTCTATCAATTTTCTTGTGCGATCTTATGAGTGAGTAATTTGGTTTCTGACACTGTTTACAGATAAAGATTTGGGAGGACCGCAAATCAGAGCCACTTCTAGTGCTGAAGCCCCATGATGGGCAACCTGTTAATGCAGCTATGTTTTTGACCTCTCCTAATTGCCCAGAACATGTCATTCTTATCACTGCAGTATGCATTTCTCACTCTTTTAATTTTGTATTATGCCTTTTTTGTTCTTTCAAGCTCTCTAATTAGTTACTGTTCACAAAGATGAGAGCATTTTCCCATATTAGATACTTTGGATGATGATGCTCTATTTTTGGACATACAAATGGCTTGTTATAGCAAGGCTATGCTTCCATATGAGCTATTCTTTTTCCCCCTTCTTATTTTAATATGAGGTTAACTCAAATATCTGTACCATTTACAGGGACCACAAAATCGGGAAGTGAAGCTATGGGTTTCATCAAGTGATGAAGGCTGGTTGCTGCCTAGTGATTCCGAGTCATGGCGATGTATACAGACACTTGAACTGAAGAGTTCCACGGAGTCTCGGAATGAGGAGGTGTTCTTCAACCAAGTTGTTGGGTTGGAGGAGGTGGGGCTTCTTTTACTTGCAAATGCCAAGAAGAACGCCATATATGCTATACACCTCGATTATGGTGATAACCCAACTTTAAGCCGCATGGATTACTTAGCAGAGTTTACTGTGACAATGCCCATTTTAAGTTTTACTGGAACCAGTAATGTATTACCCCATGGAGATGTGGTTCAAGTTTATTGTGTTCAAA
The DNA here is from genome assembly GCA_033239045.1 of Fagopyrum esculentum. Taxonomy (NCBI): domain Eukaryota; kingdom Viridiplantae; phylum Streptophyta; class Magnoliopsida; order Caryophyllales; family Polygonaceae; genus Fagopyrum; species Fagopyrum esculentum. Next base: position 143,531,806 of record BSUD01000004.1, read on the forward strand.
CACAAGCCATACAACAGTATGCTTTGGACCTGTCTCAGTGTTTACCCCCACCAATGGAGAACTTTGGATTAGAGAAGTCAGACTCTAGTGTCTCTCGTGATGCAGCTGACGGGATTTCTACTTTAGACACATCAGGAAGTAAAGCTTTTGAGATGGCCCTGTCTAGCCCTGGACCCAAGCCCAGTATCCCAGACAGCGTTACTGAGATTAAGCAGGCAACAAGCGCTGCTTCAGAAACAGTAATCTTGCAAGAAGTTAACCCTTCAAGTAGAGATTCTAATCCTGCTATCGCAATGCCTGTAATTACCCATAGCGATGTTTCTGTTGCATTATCTGTTCCTCTAAGTCCAAGATTATCTCATAAACTTAGTGATCAAACTGTTGATCAAGCAGTTGCTGATTATTCAGCTGATCGGCAGGTAGATAGTGCTCAAACAACTCTGCATAATTTACCTTCTACAGATAGTGATAAAAGAATTGCACAAGCTGATGTTAACCCTTCTTTAATGTTCAAGCACCCAACTCATCTTATAACTCCTTCAGAGATTATGGCTACATCTCCCTCTGATACTACTCGTCTTGTTGAGAGTAAGAGTGAGGTTGAAGCTAAGATACAGGATGTTGTTGTCAGCAATGAAATAGGAAATGTAGAGCTGGAGGTTAAAGTTGTAGGGGAAACTGGATTTGTTAAGGATGGTAGTTCAAGCCCAAGAGTGGAGCTTCAAATCCCAATAGACCGGAAAGAAAAATCCTTTTATTCTCAGGCATCAGATCTTGGAGTTGATATGAGCAGAGAGGTCTGTGCATTACCAAATGAAGCATCTATCATGGAAGAAGCACAGAATAGCATCATGGATGTTCTAGCACAACCTTCAAATTCTGGTGAAGAACCTGATGGAACTATGAATGATTTATCCATGGTGTCAACTGATTTTAGTGCTTCAGCTTCGGTTCCTCCAGCACAAACTCCAAATTCAAAAAGTAAGAAGCAAAAGGGAAAAATCACTCAAGCATCTGGTCAAGGATCCTCATCTCTTAGTGCCTACAACTCAGCAGATTCAATCAATGACACTGGTGCTGCTTCAAGCGTGCCTTCTGTTGAAGCTGCTTCGCTGCATCTAGCATCTATGCAGGAGATGATGTGTCAGGTAACTCTAATTTATGCTTTGAGTTGTTTTGGAGTGTGTTTAGGCAGATCTCAGCGTGATAATAGTGTGACTTTTATGGGAATTTTTAGCACATCTACTTTCCAGACCTCTCAAGCACTAGTTAACAGTTATTGTTGCTCAATCCTGTGGGAGTTTGTGTCATTTGTAGAACAAGTTAATTTCCTTCCCTTCATAAAGAGTTGTCACATGAAAATGCAAAAACATAAGTGAATATCAAAAATTGCGATACTCATTTAATGAAGTCAAAAGGAAAATGTACTAAGATTTGATGAGCATTCATAGAATTGGGTATTCCATAAAAATGTCGTGTGTTGGGGTGGGGGATATGTTAGGTGTGGTTTCAAGTCACTTTCCTGAGTGTTGACCTTGAATCATTATGTTGAATGTGGTAAAATGCTGTTTGAGAGCAACCATCGATGGAAGTTTTTGTGCTCACAGCTGGTGCTGGAGCTGGTTTGAATGCTTAGGTTATTTTGACTTTAGTACATCATCTTGCTATGAACAAACCACCTGCTACCTCAGTTGGTAGCCAATTTGCACTCTCAACTCATAAAACTTGACAAAGCTAATAACGTGTTTTACCCTGTTTTTCTTCTGTAAGAAAAATACAGTTTGAATAGTTAAAATGCATTCATCAATTGCATCACAGTAATTTGAACTGGCCCCATTTAACCCCATATTAACATAAGAGCAACATATTATTGCTTTTGAATTATCCATTTCTAATTAATAGGTTAGAGTTTTTGTTTTATCAAAATTTTGTCAAGGCTTTATATGTTGCGCGATGAAGTATCAATGTTTTGAGGTACTGTAACGGAGTGGACCAAAACTTAAGGCTGCTAATTATGTAACATCTCCTAATTACATGATTATCTAACATCTCTTGATTGTATGAGTTGAATTAAATCTGGTTGTGTGACTACATAACATTATTGAGCCTAAGTCAGAGCACATTTTGCAGAAGACCTTGTATTTGGTGAATATATGTTAAACAATTGTGCGATCTGTACAGTTATGCATGTCTGTCTAATCGGTTTTCTTGACACCACTGTTTGTTTATAACTTATTCGCAGCTTGTGGCTACTCAAAAAGAAATGCAGAAGCAAATGACAGCAATGTCTACTGTTCCTGCTAAGGAAGGTAAAAGACTTGAGACAGCTCTTGGGCGAAGCATTGAAAAAGTTGGGAAGGCCAATGCAGATGCTTTGTGGGCTCGCATACAGGAGGAGACTGTAAAACTTGATAAGTTGATTCGAGAGCGTACCCAGCAAATTACAACTTCGTTGACGAACAGCTTTAACAAGGACCTGATTCCTATGGTGGACAAAACATTGAAGAAAGAAATAGCTGCAGTTAGCACAAATGTTGCTCGTACTATCACCCCAGTGATTGAGAAAAATATTTCGTTAGCTATTGTGGAAACGTTTCAGGTTAGACCTTTAGACTGTTTTCATGTTAATTACTTTGTCCGTTCAAGGGAAGAACTAAGTTCACCATGTGATGCAGAGAGGGATTGGTGACAAAGCTTTGAATCAACTAGAAAAATCTGTTAATTCAAGAATTGAAGCTATCATTGCCAGGCAAATACAAGTGCAGTTTCAAACATCTGGAAAACAAGCACTTCAGGTACGTGTTCATCTTATTGTCAAGGTGGTATTAACATTTAACTTTGCTCCAGTATATTCTTGTATCCTCAGCTGTATTGAATACCTTTTTTCTTTTTTCTTTGGTTTTTCTGCTGTTTGGCCCTTACACATAAGTAATGATGCTGATTGTTCTTAAACTACTTAATTAACCGAGGACCCAAATATTGCATATTTTTATGTTGGGTTATGGGGTCAGTTCGGCATTTGCTTTCAAAATTACCAACCTCCATTTCAACCCACTTCATCCCCATAATCTCACACTAAAAGGTTGACATTTTGGGATAAATCTCATCAGCCCCTACATTCCATTTAATTCACTCAACCGAACGCACCCATGGTGATGCTTTTATGAAAAGCAATATGGGATATATTCATAAAGGCTTTGCCCACTTATTTATTTGTAACTATTTTCTTTTTTCTATACTTTCCTCCCTTTCTATATAGTGTATGTATCAACCAGTTCAATGTTCTAGTAGTAGAAAACATGCTCCCACAGTCCCACCTACGTTTCTTATGTCTAGTAGTGGAAAATATGCTTTGATTATACATTCCCATATCACTGATACAACGACACTATGGTACTTACCTCTTGGTGCAGGAGGGCCTGAAGTCTATTCTTGAAGGAAACATAATCCCTGCATTTGAAATGGCATGCAAAGGAATGTTTGAGCAAGTAGATTCTGCCTTCCAGAAGGGTATGACAGAACACATTGCGGCTGCACAGCATCAAGTGGAGTCTGCCCATTCTCCATTAGCTATGACCCTGCGGGTGCGTTTATATATACTCTCTTATTTACCTATAAGTAAGATATTTATGTCATCCCTTTCCAATGACATACACATGAGGTTATCTTGTTTGCAAGTCATTCCTCATACACGAGATGGCTTTTCTCCATACAACATTCTGAACCATAAAATCTGCTCATTCTTTATTGATTTCTAACCGATTAAAAAACTAAACCAGTATTTCTGATTTGAATTGTAGCATATCCCATTTAAGAGTGGTATTTTCAAAATATAAATTTCATTTTAATATCGATCTATTGGATTTACAGGAAACTATTAGCTCAGCATCATCAATCACTCAATCTTTGAGCGGGGAGTTGGCTGAGCAGAGAAAGATTTTAGCTCTTGCAGCTGCAGGAGCCAGCTCCAAAGCAATATTACCTTTGAGTCAGCAGACAAACGGGCCTTTAGGTGGTCTACATGATAAGGTCCATTCCAAATACCTTGGCTTTTACAAACATAAGTTGTTGATATCTTCACCTATCTTCTATCTTGACTGACATTCCTATTTCCAAATTAGGTCGAGCAACCATTTGATCCTACAAAAGATCTATCTAGACTGATATCAGAACACAAGTACGAGGAAGCTTTCACTACAGCCCTGCAAAGGAGTGATGTCGCCATTGTATCCTGGTTATGCTCACAGGTACCTTTTTTTTTTAAAAAACTTTTTTGGAGACTTAATTTGCATCGATTACTTTGACTATGTAGAAAACAAATGTGCTGGTCTGATCTTCAGATGGTTGACTAACCCACTTAACTTAGTCCATTGAGTGTGATAAAGGGTCTGTTTGGATGTCATGCATTATAATACAATTATGTAGTATCAGACTTTAAAACTAAACTGTGCAGTAATGTAGTACCATTGAAGTGGAAAAAGTGTTTTTCAATAAGACATTATATCTTAAAGCATCGAAACATTACTTTCGCTGAAAGGTATTTCAAGACATAACACTTGCACTGTAAAGCATCAGTTTTGCATCCGAACAAGCAGTAGTTCTTGTGCTAATCAGTAGCTTCTTTGTAAATGGTCATGTTTCAGGTGGACTTGCAAAGGCTATTGTCTACAAATCCTCTGCCGCTGAGCCAGGGAGTGCTGCTTTCACTTCTCCAACAGCTAGCTTGTGACATCACCAAGGAACCTTCCAAAAAATTGCAGTGGATGACAGACGTGGCAGCGGTCATAAACCCGGTGGACCCAATGATTTCTGTTCACGTTCGGCCGATTTTCGAGCAGGTCTACCAGATACTAAATCACCATCGTAGCTTGCCGACCACAACGTCCTCGGAACAAACCAGCATTCGTATTGCCATGCATGTCATCAATTCAATGCTGATGACCTGCAAATGATCACTTCTGTTTCCACATTTTGCATCATTTTGATTCTTGTTGGCATAGCATGATTTCGACTGCTCATATTATCAGGTGGAACTAAATGGTATTATGTATAGAGTTTATGTTCCTTTTTGATGTTTTGTGTCCCCTTTCTTCTTGTAGCTTCTTCAACATTGGAAAAAAAAAGATTTAGGGTTGGTATTGACTGTTCAAAGTTGAAACCTTTTAGGAACAATAATGGAAATCTCATATGTAGACTATCCATGACTCCTTTAAGATAGGCAAACACAGATATCGAACATTACAATCTTTGTTGAAGTGCTAATTGTCATTTTAGCATTACTTTTGGTCAGTTTTATTTATCACGTAAGATATTTTGGCTAAAATCTATCAACATTATCCGTAATTCACTATTGTTAAAATCTTGATACGATTTTATGATTTTAATGATCATAATCCGAATTCGGTACAATGATCTCGACATTAGGTGAGATTTTATTAGATGTATGATCTTAAATTATCTAAGTATGAGTTTATGCTCCAGAATATGGTACGTTGAACAACCGATTTTGATCTTCCGTCATGACTGTTAGACTTAACTTGGACGGTTAAAAATCGAGTTGGTGTGGATTGTAAGAGATAAGGCAATGAAGTTGGAAGAGAAGTTGTAAAGATATGGAATGAGCTTGGACATCCTACTTGTACGGTTCAATTAAATATGTGGTCGAGGGCCCTTTATAGATTAGCTTTAGGTTTGAACCGTAGAGATCCATCGGTTAGATCGAAAGTAATGGAAGATGAAAGTCGGATAGATACAAAGTTCTACCCAAAAACTTGGAGGAAATATTGCAAAGTGTGAGACATGTAGTTGGGAGGGAAGCTTGACGAATTTTTATACATTTGGATGTTCCGTTTTGACTAAATAACCACATAATGTGGTACTAGAAAGCTAGGGAGAAATGGATAGTTCATGACTTCATGGTGACATCTGGAACCCGTTCGCTAGCCTGTACGACAGTGTCCAGATTTGATTGGTAGGAACTGGAATGTCCGGCCCCGTCATGTTTCAAGTGAAGCAAATTTTGTTGCGGACTATCTTACTAAATATGCTTTTCAATCTCCTCTAGGTTTACATTGCTTGATACCCTCAGGATGACTTGCTTCTTTGTTTATCTGGTGATAGGTTAGGGAGAACGTCTCATAGGGTTACCTCTTTGTAATTTTCTCATTCTCATTGAATAAAAGCTGGATTAGTCGTCTCTTTAAAAAAAAAAGTTCTAGGATGAGAAGATGAAACATTTGTAATAACAAATCAAAGTATTTACTAGTCAATTAGTAACCGGTGTCCTCATATTAAAAATCAATGCCCCATTATTATTATAATTATTAGTTTCTTATGTAGCCGTTATGATATCTTACCATACAAATGTCACTCGATTTGTAACCATACAAATATTCCAACATACATTCAGTTTTTTTTGCGCCATTTGATTTTTGTGCCATCCACGTGGTTGGACAACTGTGATTCATGACACGTGGATGGTGCATATTATGTTTCATTTTTTGTTTACAAAATTAAAAGTATTACTAGTTATATTTTTTTTATAAGTTTTCAGTATTGAACAACGGTGAGAATAACACTTTATTTGTGTGAAGCAACAAATCGATGGACATATAGATATGTGAGTATTCCAAATGAACAATAATGTGAAGGAGTGATCAAACTGAAGGACATATAGATATGCGAATATTCCAAATGAACAATAATGTGAATGCGTGATTAAAACCGACGTCTTATATTAAAAAATGAAAACGGTTGTAATAAATTTTAGTCAATCAGTTAACCACTTCATTACATCAAAAATAAATGCTCCACTACTAAAAATAGTTTTTATACATAGTATTTATGTGACTAATATAATATCTTACCATATAAATATTTGTTAATGTGACATTAAGAACCATAAATTTAAACATATAATATCTTTATAATTTTTTAATGTCTAAATAAGTAATGATAAATTTTTTTAAAAATTCAATACAAATATATGTTAGGATTTCTAATTGTTTTGAATCGGGTTATTTTAGATTCGGACCAACTTCCGCATTTTCGACAAATTTCCGTGCAAGGTAAGTTGCAAACAATATTTATTATATTTCGCCGGGTTCATATCGCGAAAATGTTTTAGATATAAGAAGAGATAAAAATATACACAAAACTAAATATAAGAAGATATAGAACATTAATTTAAAACATTAATCATTATGACTTATTTATTAAAATAGTATAAGCACATAATATCTTAATACCACAGGTATGGATGATCCTAAAACCTACCCACAAGGTTGATAGAGTCAATTGTAGTAAATCGAGTGTCAAATTCACAAGAATTACGAGCCCTACAACCGATTTGATCTGAATTCTTTCAGCACTCTCTAGACGCTTCGTGTTCCCAAACGAATCAAAACCTTCGTTTGGCTTGTACTTAGACAACATAGAATTAAAAATCCTTGAGAGAATGAGACGTCACATTGCTAAGTCGGATTTTTATCCTGTTTGCAAGTGCCACTATGAGACTCTCCCTTATCTCCTCCGAGATTGTCCCCGAGTTGACACCTTTTGGAGAAAGATCCTACCCCCAAGTTTTTTTTGTCAACTTCTTCAACATGGATGTCTCCTTTTGGTTGTCTACCAACCTTGTCTCTTGCACTGCTACTAACATGGAATCTCAATGCCCATAGAACATTACTTTCGTTACTACGCTATGGTATTTCTAGAAGGCCCATAATGCATGTGTGCTCTGTAGTGAGACCCTTTCGCCCTTGTATGATCACATTATCCTCTCGCAAGAAACTCAATTTTACAAGTTCATTCAACCCTTTACCATGAAACCAAAGAAGGCTCAATCTTTCATAGGTTGGTCTCTTCCTAGGGCAAACAAGATTAAGGTGAACTCGGATGGTGCCATTTTAAATGATGATATAACCTCTATTGCTAGGGCCATTCACAACGACGATGGGAACTAGGTCTATAGATACGTCCATATCCTCGGCTGATGCATTGTCCCAAGGGCAGAACTATGGGTGTGCTTGATGGCCTTCAACTCTTCTAGGATTTAGGCTTCCACAATGTCATTCTTGAGATTGATGCACACATTATTGTGGAGATGCTCAACTCTGACATAAGCCTCTGACACCCCTTTGCTAGTCTGGTACGACAATGCCAAGATTTGATTTGTGGAAACTGGAATGTCTGGCTCCGTCATGTTTACCGTGAAGCAAATTTTGTTGTGAACTATCTTACTAAATATGCTATTCTATTTCTTTTAGGTTTACTGATGTGAGACCATCTCCAACGCGAGGGCCAGTTACACGCTAAGGCTAAAGCATTAAAAGATAAGCCAACAACTCCTTCACCTTCTTCGGATTCAGTTATGGGCGGAGCAATCACACGGTCAAGAGAAAAGGCGATCCAAGATGAAGTTGCGGATGTACGCTCAAGGAAACTCTCCTCACTCTCAAGAGTTCCTTGGTGACATTACTAACTGTTATAGAGGAGCCAAGCCACGACCAAGAAGATCCACCAAGCAAAGAAGAAGGATAAGAGCAGGGAAGAGTCCCAAAGAAGGAAAATCGACCGATTTTCGTGTAGGACAAATCGATCGATTCTCGTGTCGGATTTCCTTCACTAGAATGAGCTTTGCAAAAGATCCGGCAAAGATCTTAATTTTTTTGGCAACTATCTTTTATATTTTATTTCCTTAAAACTCTTAAACTATCTTAAGGAAATTATTAATTTTGGATCCTATCTTTTAGGATTATTAGTAGAATATTTCGTAAAAGATATCTTTTCTAGATTGTCTTTTAAAAATATCTTTCCTAGTTTTAATAATTGATCTCCCTTATAAATAGCCTTATAGGGGGAGATTGTTAGTTTATTAAATTTGATATTATTCCACATATTGTGTGAACTTGCAGCTTCGTTTATGAAGTTTGCATTTTATTCATTCCTATTCAATCAAAGAGAGAGCCTTGATTGAATTGTTGTGAAGTCCTTGCTAGATTGTGCTTGTGTGTGTTAATCTTATTGAAGGTTGATGCTCCTGGTCAATACTAGTCTCTCCTTGTGCTTGTCTTAATTATAAGACTTGTGTAAGGTTAAAGAAGTGCGGGCTAAGGTAATCTTCTCGTTTAAGGGTTTTGACACATCATTGGTCAAGGTTCTTTTACGGAGCTATCTTTTTAATTTATCATTCCATATTCACCTTCTTATCTATCCATATCATTCACTAATTCTTGTTCCTAGTTTGTCAAAAGATCGCCCTATTCTTGGAGAAAATTGGCCTATTTATCCTATAGAACAACCCGATTTTATCCTAGTTAAGGACTTTCAATCTAGACCGGGAACTACGGCTTATCCCCGTATCAAAGTGGTATCAGAGCTAAGCGATTGAAGTTCGAACGTTCATAAAAAGATTTAATTTTTATTTGAGTCTTTTTTGAGTCATATAAAGTCGAGTCTTTTCTTGTTCGCCATCCTTGCGAGATTATTTGAGTTTAACGTGCGTTGATATGTGTAAGTTTGGAAGAGCGAAACGCCATCACCCAAACACAAGCCAACCGTTGACCTTGAAACCTCGCCCATACAAAAAAAAGACAGGAAAGAAAGTTCTTGAACCTCAAATCCAAGAGCCGGTTTTTTTTTCAAAGAAAATCAACCTGTTCTTCAGTAGATCGACCGATTTTTCATCCGATTTTTGCTACTATTGCCGAATTTCGAAGAAATATTTGAGGCATACTTTGTAGAATCGAAGTGCACCCTGTGCAAGAGTAATACAATAGAAGAGTTCCAATATATACCTTGAAACAATCAAAGAGTTCAAGCCATACGTAAACCCAAATCCGGTTATCTATCTTTCTTAACTTCGCAACTCAAGGTACATTCTTCTCTCTTCTTAATCTCTTTTGTGCTTTTCTTTAGCCTCTTTTCGATTTTAGACACTGATTCTTTCCTTGAGTGTGTTACTTAGTATCTATACTTCTTAACATACTTGTTGTCTATCCGAAATCTTTCTTTCTACCTTGTCGTGTGTGGAGTAAACTTCTTACAAGGATTCTTTACCCATCGCACCCCACAAGAACCTTTATCTGAACCAAGTTAACTACTTGATTCAACCAAGGAGTTCTAGGGAAACCAAGACGCTGATTTGTAAAGAAGCATTAATCCATACAATTCAATTTCGTCAACCAGCTTGCGACAACACAATAAGAGCGTGAGTGCGAGAGAAAACAAGAAAGGTCTTTTCGATTTCTCTAACTTAACGAGTTTGTTTTTACTATGCGTGTTGATATAGATGTCAGAAAGAGATAGTCCACGTGGCTCTTAAACGGACAACGCTCCGAATATAGAGGACATGTTCAAGCAAATAATGAGCAAGATGTCCAACATGGATAAGCGGCTTGAGCAAGTGGAAGCAAGGCCCAATACGGATTTACGATCTGAATCTCGCATAAGATTCGATCTGAAGGCTGTTTATGAAGTGGACGGGAGTTCCACTAACCCACCACCACCACTACCACCACCACCCCCAGAATCCACAATACATCATCAACCGATACCCGGTTATACTCACCCCAATCAATTCTTTGACGCTAATCGCAATCCACATTTTGGTGAAGAATTTGAGGATATGAGTGATGAAGAGGACGAGGGAATGTGGAGAGAGTACACACAACGTCATCAACGAAGAGAACACTATAATGAACACAATCGACCTCAATAGGATAATGACGGGATTGAGAAAGTAAATGTTAAAATTCCGAGTTTCGAAGGACAATGCGATCCGGATGCTTACATGGAGTGGGAGACCAAGATTGAACAACTTTGGTCTTGCCATAACTTCAGCGAGCAACGGAAGATCCAACTCGCCGCGTTGGAATTCCAAGGCTACACTCTAATTTTGTGGGATCATCTCATCAAAGAACGGAGAAGAGCGGGAGAACCGGACATCAACACTTGGGAATGGATGAAGACCTTCATGAAGGCTCGATTTGTGCCCTCACACTATGGTCGGGAGTTGAGATAGCGATTAGAGAACTTCAAGAAAGGTTCCATGTTCGTAGAGGAAGTCTACACCGCCATGCAAACGACAATGGTGAAAGCCAACATACAAGAGGATGAGGAGTCTATTATGGCTCAATTTCTAAGAATTTTACATCCCTCTTTAACTAATAAAATTGATCTTTATCCCTATGCTTCTAAAACTAATTTATTGCATTTGACTATAGGGTGGAGAAAAAGCTCAAAGGACGGAATCAAGGAGCAACTTATTGGACTCCACAGAAGAAAAATCGTCCAACTAACAGGAAAATCGTCCGATTTTTTGACCAATTTTATTCTTAGAACGACGATGGAAAACATTCTTGCCCGATCCAGCAACTCCTAAACTTTCTACTCAGTCTCGTCCTTTAAATGAGCCTTCAAAGGACCATAAAGGGAGTACTTCTAACTCTACCTTAAGATTTAGAGATATTGTTTGTTTTAAATGTCAAGGTAGAGGTCACTATATGCGCGGTTGTCCTAATAAATGAGTTTTATTTCTAAATCAACGAGGACAATATGAAAGTGAAGAAGAACATGAGCATGATCATACCCACATCAATGCATTACATGGGCATGATCATGATAATCAAAGTGATAGTGATTGTGAATATGAGCATGGTGATTCTTTGATTGCGAGACACACTTTGCATGCTAAAATTGATTTATGTAAGGATAATCAACGTGAAAACCTTTTTCATACTCGATGTGTTGTTCAAGGAAAGGTTTGTATCATGATTATTGATAGGGTAGCTGTTGCAACATTGCTAGTGAGAAATTGATCACTAAATTGCAAATCACTACCTTCTACCATCCTTGACCTTATAAATGGCATTGGATGAATGAATGTGGGGAATTAAAGGTTAATAAACAAGCTCACATTGCGTTTACTTTGGGCAAGTATGAGGATATTGTTGTTTGTGATGTTGTGCCTTTGCAAGCATGTCATATTTTGTTAGGCCTCCCTTGACAACTTGATAGAAAGGTTATTCATGACGGATTTTCTAATAAACATTCATTTGAGTTTAAAGGGAAATCCATTACTCTCAAACCCATGACTCCTTTGCAGATTGCCGAGCATTACGACAATAAAAAGGAGAAACGCAAGCAAACACTACAACATTTAGAAGCATTCATAGCGTTTGAAAAACGCTATGATATACATTAATAGCATTTGTATAAACGCTATGACAGAACCCGCTATAATAGGTTCACAACTTTTCATAGCATTTGTGCAAACGCTATGAAAAGTGGACCTATTATAGGTTTGCACAAACGCTATGGAAAAGTCATCAATAATAGCGTTTGTGCAAACGCTATGAAAAAGTTGACCTATTACAGCGTTTGTGCAAACGCTATGAAAAAGTTGACCTATTACAACGTTTGTGCAAACGCTATGAAAAAGTGGACCTATTATAGCGTTTAAGGAAACGATAAGGAAAAGTGGACATATTAATAGCATTTGGTGAAACGCTATGGAAAAATGGACCTATTAATAGCGTGTCCTTAATTGCTATGGAGATAATGTCATTTATAGTGTTTTATAAACGTTGTAGAACCCAATAATAGCGTTTTCTATAAATGGTATAGAAACTCAATAACGACATCAGACAAAAACCACATTGTTTTATTTTAAAGATTCAAAATGATACAAAACATTAGTTGTTTAAAACACTTGTTCACCATGAGAGCATAGTTTGACAATACTAATCTAAAATGGATAATCATTTAATGTTATTTCATATTGTAACAACTTTGTCTACCGGCCATGCAATTGTTGTACCAACAACATCTTCAATGCACTCTAACTTAGATGTTGCCCTCCAAAGTGTTGCATCAAGAATCTTAGGTATGTCAACCCAAACTCGTACATCATTAGGACCTAAAGAAACAAAATGAACAAGCTGATTCGGATCACTTGAAGCCACCGGCCTTCAACAACTACCTTTCGGTTTAACTAACGCTTCTAGTACTTTTATGACGTTAATGAATCATGTCTTACGCCATTTTATTGAAAATTTTGTGGTTGTTTACTTTGATGACATCCTCATTTATAGCAAAGCCATTGAGGAGCATGAAGAACACTTAAGGGAAGTACTTGCAACTCTTAGATCTGAATTTTTATATGTCGATATTAAGAAATACGAGTTTACTACTAATCAAGTGAATTTCCTTGGATTTGTGGTCAACACTAGAGGTCTTGAGGTGGACAAATAGAAGATCAAAACCATTCAAGAATGGCCTACACCTACCACCGTTGGACATGTGCGTTCTTTCCATGGATTGACAACCTTTTATACGCGCTTTGTGAAGGATTTCAACACCATAGAACCCCTCTCATGCATCTCATGAAGAATCAAGTACCGTTCGAGTGGGGAGAAGCGCAAGAGAAGGCATTCTCGGAACTAAAGAGACAATTATCAAATGCACATCTTCTTGCACTTCTGGATCTCACCAAACCATTTGAAGTAGAGTGTGACGCTTTAGGTATTGGTATATGAGGAGTACTCATGCAAGAAGGTAAACCTCTAGCATACTTTAGTGAGAAATTAAAAGGTCCATGTTTGAATTACTCTACTTATGATAAGGAACTATATGCTTTATTTCGAGTTTTCAAAACATGACAACACTATCTTTGACCTAATGAATTCATCCTTAGAACTGATAATGAGTATTTGAAGCATTTTCGAAGGCAAGATAAGTTGGACAAGAGACATGGATGTTAGATGGAATTTAGTGAGACATTTCCTTATATTATTAAATATAAGAAAAGGAAGGATAATGTCGTAGCGGATGCCCTTTTCAGAAGGTATACTTTGATCACAACAATGGATTCCAAGGTCCTAGAATTCCATTATATCAAATATCTATACGAGGATGATGAAGACTTTGACGACGTTTACACTGGATGTAAAAATCGACCTAGTGTTAGGAAAATTGGCCATTTTCTGACCGATTTGCCCCAGTCGAGAGATAATTATCTTTTCGAAGGTTTTATGTTTCATGAGGATAAAATTTGTATTCCTATATGTTCTCTGAGATTATTATTAGTTGAGGAAGCACATATGGAAGGATTAATGGGACACTTTGGAAGAGATAAGACTTATCACATGCTTCATTCTCACTTCTTTTGGCCTCACATTGCTCAAGGATATTGAACATTTGATTAAGAGGTATCTTGTCTATTTAAAAGCGAAATTAAGAATAAAACCACACGGTTTGTATACTCCTTTACCGATTCCTACATCACCTTGGCTTGACATTAGTATGAATTTTATTGTAGGTTTGCCAAGGACTAAGAGGGGGAGATTTCTATATTTGTGGTTTGTTGATCACTTTTCTAAAATGGTTCACTTTATCGTTTGCCATAAAACTGATGACACATATAATGTTGTTAACTTGTTTTTCAAGGAAGTTGTTAGATTGCATGGAGTTCCAAGAACTATTGTGAGCAATAGAGATGTCAAGTTCCTTAGCTTCTTTTGGAAGACACTTTGGGGAAAGCTAGGTACAAAGTTGTTGTTTTCAACTTCTAGTCATCCTCAAACGGATGGTCAAATGGAGGTAACTAATTGAACTTTGACTACAATTTTACGAGCTATTTTGAAAGATAATTTGAATGCTTGGGAAGATATTTTACCACATGTTAAGTTTTCTTACAATCGTACCTTGCATTCATCTACTAACCTAACGCCGTTTGAGTGTGTTTATGGAGTGAATCCTTTGACTTCCTTTGATATTATACCGTTTCCTTTGGAAGAGCGAGTAGATTTTGTTGCAGGAAAGCAGGTGGAGTTCATAAGGGAATTACATAAGAAAACGCGCTTACGGATGGAGCAAAAAGGAATTTATGTTGCTTCCAAAGCAAACCAAAATCACAAGGAGATGCTATTCAAACCCGGGGTCTTGGGTTGCATCTACAGAAGGAGCGCTTTTCGGACAAGTGGAAGTCTAAGTTATCTCCAAGAGGAGACGGACCTTTTAAAGTCAAGAGGAAAGTAGGTGATAATGCTTACGTCTTAGAGCATCCAGCTGACTATGGTGTAAGTCCCATCTTCAACGTTGGTGACTTAAGTCCTTACGAGCTTAGAGATGAGCGTGGTGATGATTCGAGGATGAATCCTTCTCAAGAAGGGAGACTGATGTGGGACCATCTCCAACGCGAGGGGCAATTACACGCTCAAAGGCTAAAACATTAAAAGATAAGCCAACAACTCCTTCACCTTCACTTTCTTCGGATTCAGTTATGGGTGGAGCGATAAGACGGTCAAGAGCAAAGGCGATCTAAGATGAAGTTGCGGATCTACTCATGACATGTACACTCAAGGAAACTCTCCTCACTCTCAAGAGTTCCTTGATGATGTTATTAACTGTTATAGAGGAGCAAAACCACGACCAAGAAGATCCATCAAGCAAAGAAGAAGGATAAGAGTAGGGAAGAGTCTCAACGAAGGAAAATCGACCGATTTTCGTGTAGGAAAAATCGATCGATTCTCGTGTCGGATTTCCTTCACTGGAACGAGCTTTGCAAAAGATCCGGCTAATATCTTATTTTTTGGCCACTATCTTTTATATATTATTTCCTTAAATCTCTTAAACTATCTTAAGGAAATTATTATTTGGGCAATTTTGGTAAGTAGGCTTTTTTTAATTCTTATCTAGTAAGTAGGCTTTTTGTGTTTTTTAATCAACAAAATATACCCCACCTCACTTTTTTTACCGTAACCCTAGTATAACACATCTCTATCTCGCTCTTCTTCTCCCTTCCGCCTCTCCATCACGTCCTTGAAATCGAACGAGCATCTTTCCCCTCCGACCACTCCTGCACCTGAATCCCATCACTCCGACCTTCTTATTGAAGCTTCCACACCGATTCGCCACCACCTCTTCCACACTGTCCCCATCTTTCCTTTCCGACCACCGCTCCAATCGCACTTCTTTTTATACGTATCTGATCTTCTTCCTTCAAACCCTGGCAATCAGAAAACAAACATGGCAACCAACGTCCCTAACCTTCATATCAACGCTGACCCTTGTTGGTCTTCGTTTGCAATTGATCTGCTACTCACACTACCGCTCCTCCTACTTCGGCGAGTTCATTGGACATCAACCTACATTTTAGATCGGAATTTCGACGTTTTGCAAATCCGATCGACATCGATGATGATCGGGCACCGATTTACTTCTCGGGGTCCTCACCTGCGTACACTCCAGGAACTACTACTACTTCGCCAAGCAGTCAAGTGGAAGATGTGTACAGGTGGAGGAAGATGGGTACAGGTGAAAGATGGGTACGGGTGAAGGAAAATGGGTACAGGTGGAAGATGGGTACGGGCAGGACAAAGAGCGAAGTTGATTAGGTTGAAGATGGGTACAAGTGGAGGAAGTATGGGCATTAGGCTTATCAAGAGTAGTCTCCAAGCAGTCACCAACGCTACGCTGTACACATAGCGAATGCAAGGTGGATTAAAATGAATGATGATTCTAGGAAGACTCCACCATGATTATGTACGTAGGCCAACATTGTCACCATGGAACTGGGTTGACAAGAGGTGGATCTAGGTTAAGAAACCCTTCTGTTGCTTTTCTTTCGATATGGGTAAGAAGAAAGGAGTTTACTTTGGTATCATAATTTGTATCATAATAATGTCTTGTATAATAATTTCTGGTATATAGAGCATGTGGTATATAGAGTATGTGAAAAATTCTGGTATGACAATCTGTTATGATATAATAATTTCTGAAATATACACATGTGATAAATTCTGGTATGACAATCTGGTATGAACAAATTCTGGTATGAACATATCCGGTATGAACATATTCCGGTATGAACATATTCTGGTATGAAAAAAAATTCTGGTATGAAAAAAAATTATGATATAAAAAAATTCTAGTATAAGAAATTCTGGTATGAAAAAATTATGGTATAAATAAATTATGGTATAATAAATTCTGGTATAAAAAAATTCTGGTATAAGAAATTCTGGTATGAAAAAATTCTGGTATGTACAATGTACTTCCGGTATGTAATTATGGTATAAATTCATACCAGAAAATAAATTTTAAAAAAAGGTAAAACAATGACGTTATGAAAAAAATTATGGTAAGAAAAAAATTCTGGTATAAAAATTCTGGTATGAAAAATTTCATACCAGAAATTTATTTCAGGAAATAAAAAAAATTAAAAATTAAAAATTAAAAAAAATAAATAAAATAAATAAATTCAGTAATAGTAATTACAACTTAACACTAACTAATGTCTATTATTCTTTTTTTATTAAAATAAAGGGGTTAATTATTTTTACCTACCATTAAATGAAAGTGGTAAAAAATTATGGGGTACATACATTTACTAAATCATATTCTCAAAAAAGCCTAGTATGTCAAATTCTCCCTTATTATTTTTGGATCCTATCTTTTAGGATTATTAGTAGAATTATTTTTTAAAAGATATATTTCCTAGATTATCTTTTAAAGACATCTTTCCTAGTTTTCATAGTTGATCTCCCTTATAAATAGCCTTACAGGGGGAGATTGTTAGTTGATTATATTTGATATAATTCCACATATTGTGTGAACTTGCAGCTTCACTTATGAAGTTTGTATTTTATTCATTCATATTCAATCAAAGAGAGAGCGTTGATTGAATCATTGTGAAGTCCTTGCTAGATTGTACTTGTGTATGTTAATCTTATTGAAGGTTGATGCTCCTGGTCAATACTAGTCCCTCCTTGTGTTTGTCTTAATTAGAAGACTTGTGTAAGGTTAAAAAAGTGTGGGTTCAGATAATCTTCTCGTTTAAGGGTTTTGACACATCATTGGTCAAGATTCTTTTGCGGAACTATCTCAGTTCATATCTTCCTATATCTCTTTCATTTATCATTCCATATTCACATTTTTATCTATCCATTTCATTCACTAATTCGTGTTATGAGTTTGTCGAAAAATCGCCTTATCTTGGAGAAAATCGGCCGATTTATCCTATAGAACAACCCGATTTTATCCTAGTTAAGGACTTTCTATCTAGATCGGGAACTGCGGCTTATCCCCACATCATTTACATTTTCTTGATACCCCTTCGGATGATTTAATTCCTTGTTTATATGGTGATAGGTTAGGGAGAACGTCTTCTAAGATTACCTCTTTGTAATTTTCTCGTTATCATTGAATAAAATGTGACTCAGTCGCCTCTTTAACAAAAATAACCCAAAATATTATAGGTTGAGAAGATGAAACATTTGTAATAACAAATCAAAGTATTTACTAGCCAATTAGTAAACGGTGTTCTCACATTAAAAACCAATGCCCATAATTATTATTATTAGTTTCTCTATGCATAGTGATTATGTAACCGTTATGATATCTTACCATACAAATGTTACTCGATTTGTAACCATACAAATATTCCAACGTACACGAGTTCAGTTTTTTCCGCCATTTGATTTTGTGCCATCCATGGTTGGACAACCGTGTTTCATGACACGTGGATGGTGCATATTATGTTGCATTTTTATTTATAAAATTAAAAGTATTACTAGTTATACTTTTACAATTTCTCAGTACTGAACAACAATGCGATTAACACTTTATTTGCGAAAAGTAACAAATCAATGCGAAAAGTAACAAATCAATGCGAAAAGTATGCGAATATTCCAAATGAACAATAATGTGAACGCGTAGTTAAAACCGTAGTTTTATATTAAAAAATTAAACGGTTAGCCACATCATTATATTAAAAATAATGCTCCACTATTAAATATTTTTTTTAATACATAGTATTTATGTGACTATATATTATAATATCTTACCATACAAATATTAGTTAATGTGGCATTAAGAACCATACCATATAATCTTTTCATAATTTTTTTTTTATGTCTAAATAAGTAATTTTATATTTTTTAAAAATTTTCAATACAAATATATATTCGGATTTCTGATTGTTTTGAATCGGGTTATTTTAGATTCGGATCAGTTTTCACAGTTTCGACAAATTTCCGTTCAGTTGCAAAAATTATTTAGTTATTTGGTTGGGTTCATATATTGAAAATGTTTTAGATATATAAAGAGATAAAAATATGCACAAAATTAAATATAAGAAGAGATAAACATTAATATATAATATTAATGATTAAGATTTTCTAATTTAATTACAACCCAAATCACAAAATTAGAGAGTGAGTTTTACAAAATCTGGCTTATCCTACTCCTCAATCCTCACCATACGATACTCTGAATCTCATAGATGGTAAACATTTACCAAATTACTACAAACGCTAAACACAAATTCTTAAATTTACTGCTTTGCTGCCAGAAATGGTAAAAAAAAGCTGGAAATTACTTTCACCAGCACTGATCAGTTTCCCACCTACTAGTGTAGAACCCGGAACGACGTCGTACATGGTTCAGAGACTCATCAGAGCTAAACGACGCCGTCGTGAGCCTGCCGATTCTCCCTGCGAATCCCATCGACGCATCATACGTGGCTCTGCTCGTCGGATTTGAGAGAGTCTCGTAGGCGCGGTTGATTTCGACGAAATCGAGGCCGTCGGAATGGTCGGAGGCGGCGTCGGGGTGGTAAATCTTGGCTAAGTTGCGGTAAGATGCCTTGATCTCCGGTATCGAAGCGCTGTGTTTCAGCCTCAGCACCTCGTAGAGACTCTGCGGTGGAGGGTTATCAGGGGTGGTGGTATCGGGGAGGTCATGGAGGGTGGATCTGCAGTGAACGGCCGGAGGAAGGTGGCGGAATTGGGGAGGGGGAGGGGAAAGGGAAGGGAGCGTTAGAGAATTAAACATCGAAGAGGGCTGGAAGAGGAGGAAGAAGAAGATGTGTGCAAATTATGGTGTCTGTATCAACCCTATTTATACGCCTACAATTTGGTGGTGCGGGCCGTGGCGGCGAGTTTAGCATTTTACTTTTAAATAAAGGAACAATAAATATTTCAAAAAGATTTATAAATAATTAAAAAAGTTATAAATAAAATTACAATTAATAAAAGGGAAATTCCGGTTGGTACCGGGTATTCCGGATTTTGCCCATGACTTTTTCAGAGTTCAGTTGGTACCCCTCAGTTTTTACATTTTTTCGGAATTTGCCCAACCATTAAAAAACCGGTTAAACTTAACGTTTCGATTGATTAGAAAATGTGGGAGGTATGATTCAATTTTTTTTTATTTCATTTCAATTTCCTTTTGTTTCATTTTTTTATTTATTTCTTTTCAATTTTTTTTTATTTTTTAATAGAAAACGTTAAGTTTAACCGGTTTTTTAAGGGTTGGACAAATTCCAGAAAAATGTAAAAATTGAGGGGTACAACCGAACTCTGAAAAAG
This sequence comes from Fagopyrum esculentum, assembly GCA_033239045.1. Taxonomy (NCBI): domain Eukaryota; kingdom Viridiplantae; phylum Streptophyta; class Magnoliopsida; order Caryophyllales; family Polygonaceae; genus Fagopyrum; species Fagopyrum esculentum. Next base: position 143,552,178 of record BSUD01000004.1, read on the forward strand.
TAATGGGAAAAATCCGAAATACCCCATACCACAGGGGTACCAACTGGAATATCCCTTAATAAAATTTATTGAGAAAGAAAGGAGAAAAATCAATGATAAATTGAGAACGAAAGAGCCGCCATCGGTGCACATATTAAGTTAAAAACTAGACACTAAAATTGTATAAGACATTTCACATATTAAGTTGAGTATGTGGGTGAAGTTGTGTACGTGAAATTGGGCAGTGACAGAGCTAAACAATTTTGTAGGGGGACAAAAAAAATTGTATAAGACATTTCACATATTAAATTAAAAACTAAACACTAAAATCTATAAATTAAATAAAAAAAGTATACATAAGTTTTTGTACTATAAATTAGAGCTCCTGAGGAAAGGGTTTCCGATGACACCATTGATGAAGAATTGGTAAGCCGTACTACCCTTGAGTACCATGAATTGAGTAAAGTAAATGATTACTTAATGTTTGCATTTTTTGGGTATTGCTTTAAATTCAGTATATTGTGTGCAGTTTAGGTATGCATTATTGAATATATGATTTTATAAGATTTGATTTGGGTACGGATTGAGTAATTGATTACTCCATGAATGTATTTAATGGGTATTGGTATCATTGATTTTGTGTGTTGTTGTTTGGGGTATGTATAATTAAAGAGAGACTTGATAAGATTTGATTTGGGTATGAATTGAGTGATTGGTTACTTAATGTTTGTATTTTCTGGCTATTGCTTTGAATTCCGTATATTGTCTGCAGTTTGGTATGCATTATTGGAGACAGGCTTTGTAAGATTTGATTTGGATATTGATTGAGTAATTGATCACTCCATGAATGTATTTATTAGGTATTGCTATCAATTGATTTTGTGCGTTGTTGTTTCGGGTATGTATTATGAAAGAGAGGCTTGATAAGATTTGATTTGGGTATGGATTGAGTGATTGGTTACTTAATGTTTGCATTTTTTGGCTATTGCTTTGAATTGAGTATATGTGTGTGCAGTTTGGGTATGCATTATTGAAGATAGGATTTTGTAAGATTTGATTTGGGTATGGATTGAGTAATTGGTTATTCCATGAATGTATTTACTAGGTATTGCTATCAATTGATTTTTTGCGTTGTTGTTTCGGGTATGTATTATGAAAGAGAGGCTTGATAAGATTTGATTTGGGTATGGATTGAGTGATTGGTTACTTAATGTTTGCATTTTCTAGTTATTGCTTTGAATTGAGTATATGTGTGTGCAGTTTGGGTATGCATTATTGAAAATAGTATTTTGTAAGATTTGATTTGGGTATGGAGTGAGTAACTGATTACTCCGTGAAAGTATTTATTGGGTATTGTTATCAATTGATTTTGTGTTTTGTTGTTTGGGGTATGTATTATGAAAGAGAGGCTTGATAAGATTTGGGTATGGATTGAGTGATTGGTTATTTAATGTTTGCATTTTCTGGCTATTGCTTTGAATTGAGTATATGTGTGTGCAGTTTAGGTATGTTGACAAGGCTAAAAACCTATGGTCGTTGTCTTTTAGCTTTAGTCAAAGTAGGAGTCCTAACGTTACACTTAACCAGATTGTATAGTGTAAGTAAGGGTCGAACCCAAGAGAGTTTAGTCGAGTTTTGATTAGATTCTATTACCGAATTGTAACCAATAGGGGGGGGGGG
>BSUD01000004.1:143556725-143567983 GCA_033239045.1 Fagopyrum esculentum
GGGGGGGGGGGGATTGGTTGAATTGATGCACAGAAACTTATAAAAACGATTAATGCGACAAGTAAGACAATAATGGATGAATCTACACTAGGTTGATTCTAAGCATGCAATTGCTACTTTGGTGAGTTCCTTTTACAAGTTTTCAAGTAATCTCCCGTCTCGATCGTATATATGTGTTGAGCCAACCGGCATCAATACAACTTAACCTATTAAATTTCCGTAAACCTACAAGAACAAATAACAGGTTAGCTTTCAAACAAAGACTAAGGGATATAAAGAGAAGATTAAAACCGTTAAACTTATCTTTATATTTGTGTTCCTTTTCTTTAAGTAATCACAACCCATTATTACTTAAAGTTGCTACTAGATTAAAGACCCGAACCCGGAACCTATTAATCCTAGTTGTTTGCATGCACTTTAGAACCTAAGGTGATCAATCTCAAGCAATAGTAAACATGCAATTAGACAATTGAGATCAAGGAAACACAAAGCATTACTGAATGAAAACTTAGATTAAAAAGAACTTACAACCAAAGCAACAAAGCAGCTTCAAACCAACCCAATGTAGCAAGGGAGTTAGCAACTCATTACATTGGAAAGCTCAAGTCTAAAATGGATTTTGTGAAGAAAAGCATGGATGATTCTAGCAATCATCCATGGACTATTTATACTACAAAAGACACTTAATTAGGAGTAAATAGCCGGCCTAAAACAACCACCTTAAATGCCATAAAGGTGGTGTAAACAGCCAGAGTAAAGCTTCTAGCGTTAAACCGCAGGGGCGACCTTTAAGAACCGTAGGGGCGGTTTAGGCAGAATCGGTTGATCTTCTTCAGAACCGCTAGGGCGGCTACATAACTCTGCTGGGGCGGATCTTTAATGCACTTCAACGTCTGACCTTTCACCTTCTTGACGTTTCTGATCTCAAGCCGCTGGGGCGTCCTTATGTCGACGCAGGGGCGTCGACATAGCCTCTTCGTCTTCCAGTTCCCAAGTTGGGCCGTAAGCAGGGGCGCAGAGTGAGACGCAGGAGAGTTGGTCTTCATATCTTCAGGGCAGGTCACCGCAGGGGCGCCAAGGAGTGGCGCAGGGGCGGTGACACACTTCATGGCCGGCGCTGGTGAAGGCGCAGGGAGCGTTCCAGTGGAAACGTCATCTGTAGGGGCGGCTGCAAGGACCCACAGGGGCGATGAGGCAACATAAGCTTTGCTTCATGATCGATCTTCACTCCTAAGTGCTTGTAACTCCTTCTTTAGCTTCTTTTGATCTTCTTCTTCTGGACCAAGGAGTTAGTAGCATAAACCGACACTAATGCAATAAAAAGACTCTAAAAACTATCCTAATTGATAGTGATTCCATCACCTATCAAACTCCCCCATACTTAGACCTTTTACTCGTCCCGAGTAAAAACAAATGACATCAACTAGACTCAAAGGCCTCAGGAAGCATGAGTAAGCAGAAAGATAATGGAAAACAAGAGAAAAGCCAAGAAAGAAAGAAGGAAAAGAGAGGAAATGTGAGAAAAAGAGATACTACCATCCTTATCGCTCCAAGTTGCTTCCGGGCACTGGTGAAGGCGCACGCTATGTTGCCAGAGAGCAGAGTCACTGTAGGGGCGGCGACACTACTCCGCGGGCGCGGTGTGGCACCAGAAATATTCCTTCGTTGTTTTTCTTCAACTCCCTAGTGTTGCTAATACGTTCTTTTGCTTTATTTGGACTTCTTCATTTGGATCAAGGTATTAATTAGTAGCACAAACTAACTCAAAGACACTAAAAAGACTCTAAAAACTATCCTAATTGATAGTGATTCCATCACCTATCAAAACTCCCCCATACTTAGACTCTTTATTCGTCCCGAGTAAACAACATATCAAACAATTCAGCATACAAATCCTCAAGAAGTATGGTGCAGTAGACAAGATGAGAAAACAAGAGAAAAGACACCAAAAGAAAATGAGAAAAGAGAGAAAATGAGAAAAGGTGAGAAACTACCATCCTTATTGCTCCAAGAGTGACCTACCCGGACATCCTCCTTATGTTTCCCCTTCTTATATCGCCAACGCCAGAAGGAGAACCTACACTTGGTATCGCTCATTATGCCAAGGAGCCCATCCGGGTTTTCACCTTGCCACTCTTCTTCTTTTCATGATAATCTCACCAAAATCCTCACATCCCTCAAGTCCAATTTTTAACCAACCTAGAGTTGGTCGGACTACCTTCTTTTTTCCTAAACCGCATTTTTGTATTTTCGCTTTATCAAAGGATTTTCTTGCCTTTTTCTCAATTCTTTGGCTTTTTCCCTTTTTTTTATTGACTGAAATTCAACATGAATTACAATTGATAAACTCAAAAGACAAACACATCAAATAAACTGTATATGCATAAAATATTCCCTCCCTTATACTTGAAGATCACTTTGCCCTCAAAGTATGAAAATGAAAGCAAAGAACAATGATGTGGAGAAGGGAAAGAGAAGCTCACTAGTGGGATGGTCCGGCTGGACCATCCGGACCCTGCTCCGGTGGGTAGGGGAAGTGGCCAACGAAGTGCTCCTACCTCCAGTAGATCTTGTCAAGGCGACCCTGTTGAGCATCCAAACAAGCACCAAAGGAAGTCTCAAAGTTGGCTTCCCAAGCCAGCTGCTGAGCCTCCATCCTCTGCTGATGAGCTGCCTACTAAGCATCTTAATGCTGGTCAAAATGCGTGGACATCCTCCCCTCGAAGCTCGCCTGCCAAGACTGCTGCTGCTCAAGCATCGTGTTCTGGTAGTCGGTATGTCACTACTGGTGCTGAGTGGTTAGAGCCTCCATATGAGCTCGCAGGTTGACGTGCTCGGGTCCCTCATCCTCCGCCGCGGTGGGCATCTCCTAATCATTAGGAATAGACATGTGGTCCTCATATGGGGCCTTATTAGAGCTCTTCACATGTCTCTCAATAATGGAGATGTGAGATCACCTCGGGACGAGTGGGTCGGCCGTAATGTAAAGCTCGGAGAGCTCATCTTCGAAAGGCAGCGGCTAGGGGAGGTAGGTGATATGACTCCCATGTGCAAAAGACAACCAAAAGAGGTTCTCACCATCCCTTCTCAGAAGCTTGCAACGCCGGAGAAGACCTTCGTTGTAGAACGGGATCGACATCCCATCCTCCAACTCGGCCAAATCCATAACCTGCTCCAAAATCAAGGAGACGAATCCACCTCCAACAATATCCCTCGGCTCGTTCTTCCTAATCCGCTTCAAAGCGGTGTGGAAGAGGAAGATCCAGTCCGGCACGTTGTCATATGCCGGAATGCAAGCTTATCATACAACAGGGGAAGGTCCTTGAGAGCGACCTTGTTCTCCTCCTTGTGTGCACAGAAGACACACATGATGATCTTCGAGAGGAGCATCAAGAAGGGTGGGTGAGCTTGTTATTATACTTACCCGCATGAAATTCGGAGTTGGTAGCAGCTTGCCAACATTCCACCAAGTCCGGTGTTGGTGTGGACTCTAACCATTTGTCAAAAGGGTTAATAGTAACCCCAAAGGCCTCCTGCAGCTGGGCAAAGTTCACTGTGTACTTCCTTTTGTTGTATTTGTAGGTGAGGCCGACACAAACATGGTCCTCCTCCATATTGAATGTGGCCATGAACTGTCTGGTGAGCTCAGGATAGGTTAGGGCACTCTTTTGAAGGAAGTCCCCTAATCCAGCATTGTCGAGGAAGGACTGCATACTCTCCAACATTCCCAACTTCTCCAAGGTCGGAACATGCAAGAACCGAGTAGGAAAGATCACCCGGTCTTGCACGATATCATACCGAGCCTTCTCGCTCTCAGTGATCTTGTATTTCGTTGTTGTGTCCATTCTAGCAGCAAGTTCGAGCAAAGCAATTAAAGTCACAAAGAAAGGAAAGAAGATCGATCTCTCTATTGTGATTTACACAGGGGTGTCTGGAGGACCCGCAGGGGCGGACAAGCGCATGGGCGGGTTGGAGCAGGAGCAGGGACGGGCGAAGACTGTAGGCGATTTTGACAGCTTCGTTGGTGGTGGTTGTGTGGCGGCTTCTCCTAGTGGCTGGTGGTGCTGCGTCTAGTGGCCGATGGTGGTTGTTGATGGGGGAGGGTAGTAGGGAGTGGTGGTTGAGTTTTAGGGTTAAGATTTGTGAGAGAGAGGAAGTTGGTAGGTCGCAGCAGATTGAAGGGTGGGGCAGCGAATGGTGATGGCGCAAGGGCGTTGGCAGGGGGCGTTGTAGTGGTGGCGCTGGAGAATTTGTAGTGGATGTGAGTGAGGGAGATTGTGGGACGCAGGGGCGTTTGGGGATGGGGTGTGGCGTGTTTCTCGAGAGAGAGGAAGGTAGGTGAGGAGGACAGAGAGAGAGGTGGGTGGGGTAGGTGTAGACGTTGATTCCAATTTTTTTCTTTTCTTGCTAAACCCGCACATGCGGGGTATTGTCACCGCAGGGGCGGTGACAAAAGGGGAGGGGAGACGCAGACCCATCGTCGGGGGCGGCATTAGGAGCATTTTTCAAGGAAAAAGCCGCAGGGGCGGGGGTCTGTCACCGTGGGGCGGTGATAGCTTAGAGCTGGCGCTGGCCCAATGCCGGGGACGGGCTGGGAGTGTAATGTCACCACAGGGGCGGTGACATAGGGTCGCAGGGACGGTTTTTTGACGGAGCCTCCTCTTCTTATTTTTTCGGGTTGCCTCCCAAGCAACACCTTTGTTTTTCGTCGTTGGCTTGATGTAAGGTCTTCACTTCTCTGCTTGGGCCTCCTCCAATACCATCTCATCGATCGGATCATTCTTCACTCCTCATGGTATAACTTGAGCCTTTGTCCATTGACTTTGAAGATCTTGTGTGTTTGTGGATCATAAAGATCCACAACACCATGTGGATGGACTTCGGCTATCACATTAGGACCTATCCACCTTGAACGGAGCTTTCTTGCAAAGAGTTTCAAACGTGATTGAAATAAAAGAACTTTGTTACCTGCTTGGAAATCCTTCCGTAGGATATTCCGGTCATGCCATGCGTTTGTCTTTTCCTTGTATGATGTGGCATGGTCGTATGCATCGAGCCTTAATTCCTCAAGCTCTTGTAGTTGCAGCTTTCGGAATTCTCTTACTTCATTCACGTTCATGTTGCATTTCTTCACTACCCACCAAGCCCTGTGTTCTATCTCCACCGGTAGGTGGCATGCCTTTCCGAACACAAGTCGGAATGGTGACATTGCAATAGGAGTCATGTACGCCGTACGGTATGCCCACAAAGCATCATTGAGCCTGAAGCTCCAATCCTTCCTTCCGGGGAAAACCGTCTTTTCAAGGATCGTCTTGATCTCTCGGTTTGATACTTCAGCTTGCCCATTGGTTTGTGGGTGGTATGTTGTGGACACTCGTTGATGAATATGATACTTATTGAGGAGGGCGGTGAGCGTCTTGTTGCGAAAGTGAGCTCCCCTATCGTTTATCAAAGCTTTAGGGATGCCAAACCTTGCGAAGATGTTGTCCTTAAGAAAAGCTTCCACAACTTTAGAATCATCAGTTTTGGTGGCCTTTGCTTCCAACTACTTGGAAACATAGTCCACCGTAAGTAATATATAGATATTTTCAAAGGAGTTAGGAAAAGGACCCATAAAATCTATCCCCCAAACATCAAAGAATTCACAAAAGATAACCGATGATTGAGGCATTTTATTCCTCCTAGAGATATTACCTATCCTTTGACACCTATCACACACCTTACAAAACGCAAAAGCATCTCGAAAATGTGTGGCCAAAGAACCCCGCATCCAAGACTTTTCTAGCAGTTTTATTTGCACCAAAATGTCCCCCACATGCTTCCGGATGACAGAAGGAGAGAACAAATTGTACCTCATTATCTGGGGTGTAACGGCGTATTACCTGATCACTACAATGTTTCCAAAGGTATCGATCGTCCCAAACGTAATGCCTAGCCTTGAATTTTACCTTCTCTCTCTTTGTTTTGGTGAAGTCTGGAGGGTACTCACCTTTAACAAAAAAGTTAACGATGTCAGCGAACCAAGGTGTAAGAGAATGCAACTTATACAATAGCTCTGTTGTAATATCCGTAGGGGCGCCTAGAGCAAACCGCAGGGGCGGCAAAATGGAAGGCACAGGGGCGTTGGATTTTGGCCGTAGGGACGGTGTTGCGTAGGGGCGGGTTTCTGGGTCTGCAGGGACGGTTACACAACAGAGGGTTGTGTAAAGGTGTTGTTTGGGAAATTTTCCAGGATGGCCTTCCTTCTTGCTAGATCTTCTTCCTTTTGCACCAGCCGACTCAGCTGATCAGCCACAAGGTTCTCCGCTCCCATTTTTTCCCTAATTTCTAAGTTGAACTCACTTAGAATTCAAACCCAACGGATCAACCTTGGCTTGACTTCCTTCTTGGTCATGAGGTAACGGAGTGTTGCATGGTCAGTAAAAACGATTACCTTTACACCAAGAAGGTATTGCCTGAATTTCTCCAAGGCAAACACCACCGCTAACATCTTCTTTTTGGTGTTGGAGTAGTTCCTTTGAGCGCCATTCAACGTCATTGATGCGTAGTGTATTACATGTGATGCTCTTCCGTCTTTTTTTTTCCTAGGACGGCTCCTACGGCATAATCGCTGGCGTCGCACATGATCACAAAGGTCTTCTCCCAATTGGGAGATTGGATCATAGGTGCACTTGTGAGGCAAGCCTTCAAAGTGTCAAGCTCCTTCTTGCAATCTTCATCAACTATGAATGTCACGTCTTTGTTCAGGATCTCGCACAACGGTGCTGAAATCTTGGAGAAATCCTTGATAAAGCGCCGGTAGAAACCTTCATGACCTAAGAAAGAGCGAATTTCACGCACATTAGTAGGGTAAGACAAACTTTGAATTACGTCAATTTTAGCCTTGTCCACTTCTATTCCTTTTGATGAGATAACATGCCCTAGCACAATACCTTGCTCTACCATTAAGTGGCATTTTTTAGAATTGAGAACTAAATTGGTTTCTACGCATTTTTGAAGAACAAGTTTTTAATTTCCTAAACATGCATCAAAACTATCTCCATGGACGGTAAAATCGTCCATAAAAACCTCAATAAAGTTTTCAATGTACTCGGAAAAATACTTATCATGCACCGTTGGAAGTTGTTGGGGGCATTACAAAGTCCAAATGGCATTCTACGGTATGCAAAAGTGCCAAACGGACAAGTGAAGGTCGTCTTCTCTTGGTCCTCCAGGGCGATGGCTATTTAAAAATAGCCCGAATATCCATCCAAAAAGAAATAGTATGGGTAACCTGCAAGACACTCAAGCATTTGGTCAATAAAAGGCAAAGGGAAATGGTCTTTTCTAGTTACCATGTTTAGCTTGCGGTAATCAATGAAAACCCTCCATCCGGTTTGAGTATTGCTTGGGACCATCTCACCATATTGATTTTCCACCATGGTGATCCCTCCCTTTTTCGGAACGACTTGGGTTGGACTAACCCATTTGCTATCCGGAATTGGGAATATCATATCCGCTTGGAGAAGCTTCAATACTTCCTTTTTGACCACATTCATCATGGGCGGATTTAGTCTTCTTTGTGGTTGCCTTGATGGTTTTGCCTCTTCCTCAAGTTGGATCCGATGCATACATGTAGAGGAATTAATCCCCTTAATGTCCACAATGGTCCAACCAAGAGCCATCTTGTGCTCCTTTAGGATCATCACCAACTTCTCTTCTTAATGAGGGGACAACTTTCTAGAAACGATCACCGGCAAAGTGTCATTTTCCCCTAGAAAAGCGTACTTGAGATGTTGTGGAAGCTCTTTCAACTCGATCACCGGAACCTGCACTATAGAAGGAACAAGCTTTTCGCTTGGAGTTAGCAAGGTGGTTTCAATGGCCAAAGGTGAGAGAGGGAGCCTTTTGTGCCCATCCAAGTGAGCTAGAACTTTCTGCATGTTAAATGTTAGTGCATAGTCTGAATTATGAATATCAATATCATTTTCAATTATACTCTTCAATTTTAATATCGGAAATGTTAAAAATATCTTGAATAATTGGTTCAATCACATCAATAGCACAAGGGTGAGTTGGTTAAGTAGGTACATAACGTATTTTTGTGTATATAGTAGGTATGTTTTATAATGTGTAGACAAAGTAGACACTTAAAATTATGTAGAAAAAGATTAATTAGAAAACAATAACAGATATTACCTAATTTAGAGATATTCTCTCTCCTATATTAAATAAAAGATTCCTAATTAATGATGTAAACGGATTTGCTGATATGTTAAAATAGGAAATAGTAATTAAAATTTTCCTACAATCTCTCCTTATATTCGAACTCTGGACGAGTTGCCCCTCCCTCCCACCCTTATATCAGTTGGACTAATTAAACTTTGTATATTATTTTGATAATACACAATATTAATACACAATTTTAATTACACAATAGTGATACATAATTTCAAATACATAATATTAATAAATGAAAGACTTGTGTAACAAAAAATCTTGTGTACGAAATACTCGAGCATACACAATTTCAATTACACAATAGTGATACATAATTTCAAATACATAATGTTAATAAATAAAAGACTTGTGTAACAAAAAACCTTGTGTACGAAATACTCGAGCATACACAATTTCAATTACACAATAGTGATACATAATTTCAAATACATAATGTTAATAAATAAAAGACTTGTGTAACCAAAAACCTTGTGTACGAAATACTCGAGCGATATAAAATGACTCGAGTATACATAATGTACCTACATATTATTCAAGAAAGAAATTCAGTGAAAGGTATTTCGTACACAAGGTTTTGGTTACACAAGTCTTTTATTTATTAATATTGTGTACTTGAAATTATGTATAAATATTGTGTAATTGAAATTGTGTATTAATATTGTGTATCATCAAAATAATACACAAAGTTTAATTAGTCCAACTGGTATAAGGGTAGGAGGGAGAAGAATATTTAGTTACCCGATATAACAAAAAATAAAATTTAATTGATTATTAATAGGAGAGAGAAGAATCTTTAAAATCTTTCCTCTTTTAATGATTATCCAACTCATTTATCTTTATTTTTTATTGTTAAAATTAGGGTGCCTAGTTTGTATCTAAGATACAAAAAATACCTTCTTTCACCAATCTTCTCATAGCACAAAGAGAATGGTCATCGATGGGGTGTTTCATAGCATCATAGATATTAAACTCAACCACTTCGCCATCAAATTCCATAGTCAATTTACCACTAACATAATCAATCTTAGTTCTAGCAGTTTTTAGGAATGGTCTTCCCAACAAAATAGGTGCAACATGTGAATCATGTTCCATATCCAATACGAAAAAATCAGTAGGAAAAATCAGATTATCAACCATAACTAGCACATCCTCAATTATTCCTTTTGGATAAACATTAGACGTATCCGCTAGTTGGACAACAATCCGAGTTTCAAGAAGTGGCCCAAGACCAAGAGATTGATAAATGGAATAAGGAAGAACGTTTGTTGACGCACCTAAGTCAAGTATCACTTTGTCAAAGTGAGTTTTGCCGATGACACAAGGGATGTTCACCATGCCCAGATCACTACATTTTTTGGGCATTCGTCGTTGGAAGACTGCTGACACATGCTCACTCACCTGGACTTTTTGCTTTCCCTTTAGCTTTTGGTTTCTCTTGATCGTGCAAAGCTCCTTCAATAACCGAGCATACTTAGGAATACTCTTTAAAAGTTTCAAAAGTTGAATGTTTACCTCACATTTGGAGAACGTCTCAAAGAGATCCTTATCCTCTATCACCCTTCGCTCCTTGAGTGCTTCGGAAAAGGAGCCGGAGGTTTTTTGAAGTACAACGGTGGAAAACTAGGACGGATGTAATATTCTTCTTCATCAGAACCCTTTGTCGACTTTTCCACAGGGGCGCCAAGTTGCAGGCGCAGGGGCGGCTCAAGGGCTGTCACCGCAGGGGTGGTGACATCCAGCCGCAGGGACACTAGGAGATCCGCAGGGGCGGCTGTGGGGGTAGCATAACCGTTAGAGGGTACTTCTTTTGATTGCAAAGCTGGTTTTGGCTGAACTTGCCTCCCGCTCCTCAATGTTAGAGCACTAACATTCTCCTTAGGGTTCACGACAGTTGGGGAGGGCAAGTTCCCCGAGGATCGAGCTTCGATCCTTGTGATGGCTTCCGTCATCATAAACTACTATGCTCGAATTAGCCACACCGTTTGTAGTTATCATTGTTTCTTCAATATGGGGTTTCTCTCTCATTGTAATACACATTGGGATGCTCCATGATATATTACCCAAGTTGTTTGTATATACAAACATTTCAAAATCTTCCCAAGTTTCAATGTCAAACGGGTGCACAGATGGATTTATAGTGTTTCCGTAGGTCAAGGTAATATCATGTTTATCCAAGAACAAATTAAATCTTGACCCTATTAACCTTCTTAATTCATCCATTGTTGATCCTTTCTTCATAGTTATGTGCTTGTTGTGGACATTACCGAAAAACCTCCAGCACCCATCAACACAAACTCAATCTCCACCTACATAAACCATAAGTTGTAAAGTTTTCATCCCTATTAAGAAAAGACAATGTTAGTACGCATAGAAACAAATATAACTCTTACCGCAAGGCAGGAGAATGGTGCTGCTTACCCAAAAATAGAAGTAGTAACTTCAGTATCTTGAGATTACCCAAGAAGTTTGAGGGTTTCAGATTCACAAAAACAAGAGATCAAAAGTTTCTGTCAACTTAAGGCCTTCATCTTCATGCCTTTTACACCATAGAAACAAACATTACTACTTACCTAGAAATAGAATAGGGAAATGGGTTTATAAATAAGGAAATGTAAGCAGTCCAGATTCCGGCAATACACAAGCTCAACAAGAGGACGCGGTGTGTTGTTTGGGAATTTGGGCGAGAGAAGTTTCTTTCAAATTATCCAGCAATGTATCCATGAAGTATTTTGTATTGGAACAAGGAAATGGGTTTATAAACAGGGAAGAAGGGGGCTGCGTTTTTTGGGGCATAGGGCTGCGTTTTTTTGGGGCACAAATTCCCTTCAAAATTTCCATCAAACGTGTCACCATTCAAATCATATGTACTGTGACTGAGATATTTTCCTAAGGTCGTTTGTATCCTGTCAAAATATTTTCCGAACACAACACTAAAGCAGGTATAGTGATTAAGTAAGGGTCGAACCCAAGAGAGTTTGTGTTGTTTTATTAAATTCAATTATTGATTATAGGACAAAGTAACAAAAAGGGGGGGGGGG
>BSUD01000004.1:143568047-143663583 GCA_033239045.1 Fagopyrum esculentum
GGGGGGGGTTTGGAATGAATTGATGCACACAAAACTTAAAAAGCAATTAAAAGAGATTGATAAGATGATGATGAATGAATCTACACTAGGTTGATTCTTAGCATGCGATTACTACTTTGGTGAGTTCCTTTTACAAGTTTCAAGTAATGTTCCCGTCTTGATCGTATGTATGTGTTGAGCCAACCGGCATCAACCCAACTTAACAAGTTAGTGTTCCGTAAACCTACAAGAACAAGTCACAAGTTAGCTTTCAAACAAAGACTAAGGGATATAAAGAGAAGATTAAAACCGTTAAACTAATCTTTATAATTGTGTTTCTTTTCCTTCAAGCAATTGCAACCCGTTATTACTTAAAGATTACTACTAGACTAAAGACCCGAACCCGGAACCTATTAATCCTAGTTGTTTGCATGCACTTAGAACCTAAGGTGATCAATCTTAAGTAATAATGAAAACATGCAATTTAGATAATTGAAGCTCAAGAAACACAAAACATTACTGAGTAAAACTTATATTAAAAGGAACTTACAACCAAAGTAATAATGCAGCCACAAATCAACCCAATGTAGCAAGGAAACTTAGAAACTCATTACAAAGGAAGCAAGAGAGAATAAAAGTGCGGAATGATGGATGATTCTAGCAATCAACCATGGTCTATTTATACTACAAATGGCACTAAATGGGAGTAAATGGCCGGCCCAAAACAGCCACCTTTGATGCCATAAAGGTGGTGTAAACAGCCGGAGTAAAGCCTCTGTCGCTGAACCGCAAGGGCGGCCTTCAGATCCGTAGGGGCGGTTCAAGCGAAAACGTTTGATCTTCTTCGTGGCCGCAGGGGCAGCCTGGCAGTTTCGCAGGGGCGGATCATTGATGATCTTCAAACGCTTGACTCTTCAACTTTCTGTCGCTTCAGATGCCGAGCTGTAGGGGCGGCCTAGTGTCAACGCAGGGGCGGTGGCACTGACTCTTCAGCTTCACAACTCCACAGGGTGAGACGCAGGTAGAGGCGCAGGGGCGCCGATCTTCGCTTCTTTAGGATAAGTCACCGCAGGGGCGCTAGGGAGTGGCGCAGGGGCGGTGACAGTCTTCGTTCCTGGCGCTGGCGAAGGCGCAGGCTGCGCTCCAGGACGTGGTGTCACCCGCAGGGGAGGTGACACTGCTCCGCGGGGGCGGTGAGGCAACAAAAGCTTTGCTTCGTGCATGGTCTTCAACTCCCAAGTGCTAAAACTCCTCTTTTATCTTCTTTTAGTCTTCTTCTTCTTCTGGATCAAGGAGTTAGTAGCATAAACCGACACTGATGTGAAAAAAAGACTCTAAAAACTAACCTAAATGATAGTGATTCCATCACCTATCAAACTCCCCCATACTTAGACCTTTTACTCGTTTCGAGTAAAACATATGACAAGAATTTTTAGACTCAAAGGCCTCAGGAGGCATGGGTAAGAGGTATAGACAATGGAAAAGAAAAGCCAAGAAAGAAAGAAGGAAAAAGAGAGAAAATGTGAGAAAAAGGTGAGAAAACTACCATCCTTATTGCTCCAAGAGTGACCTATCCGGACATCCTCCTTATGACTCCCCTTCTTATGCCGCCAACCGCCGGAAAGGGAACCTACATTCGGTGCCGCTCATTTTGCCAAGGTGCCCTTTCGGGTTTTCACCTTGTCACTCTTCTTCTTTTCTTTGATGATATCACTTAGAACTCACATCCCTCAAGTCCAAATTTGCACCAACCTAAGGTTGGTCAGACTACCTTTTTTTTGCCTAAACTGCCCTTTCGGGTTTTCGGTTTATCCAAGGTTTTTCATGCCTTTTTCATTTTCTTTGGCTTTTTTTTTGAATTTCAAACTGAATTTTTAAACTAAAACTTAAAGCAAACACTCTTAAAAACAAACTATACAAGCAATGATAATTCCCTCCCTCATAATTGAAGCACACTTTGCCCCCAAAGGGGAAAATGAAAGCAAAGACAAATGTGGGAAAGGGAGAAAGATGATACCACTAGTGGGATGGTCCGGCTGGAACATCCGGACCCTCCTCCGGTGGGTACGGGAAGTGGCTGAAGAAGTGCTCCTGCCGGCGGTAGAGCGTGTCGATACGGGCCTGCTGAGCATCCATCTGATGGCCAAATGAGGTCTCAAAGCCGGCTTGCCAAGCCAACTGCTGAGCCTCGAGCTGCCGCTGTTGAACCGCCTGCCACGCATCCTGCTTATAACCAAATTCACCCAAAATATAATTGGGATATTATCTCATAAAGAGTGAAAAAAGAGAAAGTTAATCCTAGGAAGAATGAAAGAGATAATTGGGTGATTAAAGTCACGTAAGTAAAATTGGGTAACATATTAGGTATGAGGCTTGAGTATTACCATATTGAGTATTACGTTATTACGTTGGGTATTAACATATTCTCGGGTATTAACATAATGAGTATCATACTTGTATATAGCCTCATATGACCTTATCCGGGGTTGCGATGGAAACAATGAATAAAGAAATCAAGTATGGGGTATTTTCCCAAAGAAGTGTGAATGTTTGAAAGAGTTAATTCGCAAGTTTGGAAAGTATTATGCTTATGAAGATCTTTTTTTGGTTGGTTAAAGGAACTAAAAAAACATTCCCACCATCCTTGCTGCCGTAGATAACTTGCATTGGATTGAAGTGAAGTTTATATAGTGCTTATCCTTAAAGAGTGTTTTAAGAGCTTAAAAGTCAAGTGTTATGAGCTCCTGGAATAGAGCATCCAATCTAGAGCGTGTTTGATCCTCAGTGGTGAAATAATGAAGTGGTTCGATTTTGGCTAAATTCGATACCCCGGGTATTATAAGTCATTTGGCATGATTTTTTACCTCACCTACATTGTTTTTCCTTTATCCCATAACCCCATTACAACCTATGAATATACCTCATAATTCTTATCTTTTATTTTTAGTTTCATTTGACAAGTGGTGAAGATTAAGAACGCCTTGACAAGCCTATGATAAGATCTTTGCACGGTTGTTGAATTTGAGTGATTATTGATATATGCTTAAACACATCATGTGAGATTGAGTGATACACATTATCCTTTGAGTGATTTGGAAAGTGATGATTCATCTTTCTTCCTTTGATAGTGATTGGTGCTATGATGACATGGTTTGAAAAGCTATTCTTCTTTCTAGATAACACTTGCCTTTATTTGCATATATTATTCCATATGACATGGTCTTACTCGCGGATGAACAAGGTTTAAGTATGGGGTATTTTGATGAGTCCAAAACACACGTCTTTTAAGTCAGCATTTGCATGCATTTCAAACCTCATTTGGTTTGATTTGTGGTCATATAGAGAATAAATCTTTCATATTGTATATTGGGATGTCTACTTTGGTTTATTTCATATTTTAGGTATTCGAGGTCATAAATGTGCAAGAATGATGAAAGAATGTCAAAGTATGAGTTTCTAACCTCCGTAAGTTCAAGCATATCTAAGAAAGCATATATATTGACTTAGAATCAAAGTTCCAAGGTAGACTTATGTTGAAGAAAGAAGAATTTAAGAAGCTTGTGAAGATCATTAATGATGGATGCCATTTTATGATGAACTCTGAGAGATAACCGACTTCGATCATCTTCCCTTTGGATTTGGACAATTGTGTTAACTGTAAAGTTGTAGATCTTCTAAAGAGCGTATAAAATAGTACTCATGAGTCTAGTGCTTTCATCCAGAGCAACGGGAAAGTTGGTTTTACTAAACTGTTAAAAAGTTGTCAAAATCTAGATTTGATGTCAGACGGCATACATGCCGTCTCATGGCGTTGTTTTGCTGAAATAAGATTTTATCCTATTTTATCTTATGTTTATGGGATGAGCTTCTTATGTCCATCCTAGGGTTTGATCCAAACGTTATAAATAGACCTTTGTAGGTCAAATTGGAGGAGTGCCGCATCCCACCTTAGGGTGGACGAGTTTCCAGGGTTTCAAGGTTTCAAGTCCGCACCGTGACACAATAGAGTTATATTTCCCTTCCCTTTTCTCTGTATCTACTTTTCAACTTTGGTAGTTATGAAAGTTTTTTTTTATTATGTCTAGTTGATTTCTTCTTAAGTTACGGATTGGATGGACCCTAATGGTTTGATTTATTATTGCTTATATGTTTGTGAATTGAGATTGTGATATTGCTTCTTTTCAAATTACTTCATTTTCACATTTTTTACCTTCGAAAGAACTGGTATTTATAATTGGTTTGAATAAAACAAACGAAGGGCCACAATCAAAGGATGTTTTATTGGATTTATTGAAATAAACATGGATTTGAGAGTACCGGTGTATCATTGATTTGAGGATTTCTAATTTTCGTAGAAAGTTCCGGTCTTGCACCTTTTCTAATTGTGGGCCAAAAGCGAAGGTTTTTTTTGGTCTTTTTAGGATTTCTAACTTCTTAAAGTGTTTTCCTATACTTGCCGAACCGTCGAAGTGAGGGCTATGTAAGTTGGAAAACACAGTCTTTGTTTGTCTATGTCAAAGACTATTTTAGATTGTTAGCTGCTTTGTTGATATATCATTGTTCACGAGTTTCATATATGTAATATTACTATAGTTCATTATAGTAGGGGTTCGCGTTTGTCTATGTCAAACGCTATTTTGAGAGATATTTTAGATGGTTATCTGCTTTTGCAATGAAGAACTTCTACTGATAGATCTCGCTCAATGTCCCCCTCCTCCCCCACCGTGGTAACACGATGTATGAGTCCGACACCTGCCTGGTGCTGGAAGGTCGGTGTTACGCTAAGATTGTGATGCGCAATTGGGTTTTAAATTTATACTCGTTATAATTATCCTAACTCCTAGCAAAACCCGCAGTGTACGGGACGTTTGTAGTAGGGATAGTATTCCGAGGTCGAACACAAAGACTAAAGTGAAATTGATTCGATTTGTGATTGAGTTTAGTAAAGACCTAGGGTGCAAGAAAAGAAAGAAATAAAGAAATGAAAATCTCAAATGTTTTTGGTTGATTTTTTGGTGATCAATCAAAGATCACAACACATGCAAAACAATCAATCAACTAAACTATGAATAAACACGAATGAACAACTAAACAAGATATAGATCAAAGAAAGAAAAGATGGATTCTAGGGGTTGGAAGTTCCGGTCATGGCATAAGACTCAAGCTATCTATTCAATTCTTGGATTAACTATGTTGGGGATTAAGCATTTCTAGATTGGGATCAATCACCGGGTAGGTCTCAAGATCCGCTAGTCCATTTCCTAGGTCTCATTACCGGGTAAGTCTCTAAGAACCTAAGGAGCGGAATTCTACTCAAACCGGATTGTTTACTCAAGGATCTAACCTATCCTCACCGGGTAAGTCTCGGAAGGGCCAGTCTCAAGCTACTATCCAACACACTTAATCCAATGGCGGCTTATTAGGCTCACCACTACCTAAGGGTTGTTACCTTTGGAATCTAAGAGTGAGGATTACCGGGTAAGTCTCTCCTAACACTTAGTTGCTAACTCTAGGTTACCCTAGGATAGATTTAACTCAACAAACACTTAGGATTTCAACATTCTACCAATCTAAATCAAGATCTATCGAACTAGGAAAATCACGGGTTGTTCTACCTAAACCACGGCCGTGGTTTGACAAGATCCACCCGTAATTCCTAACAGAAAGTACGTTCAAGCACACAAGTCATCCAAAGATAAATTTAAGTTCATCCTATCATAGCCTTAGCCATAACCATCCTTTCCTTACCCTAGAACCGCATCTATTTAGCCTACAACATTCATAATAGAAATCGAAACAAACAAACACAAAATCATAACATTCAATTGCAAGAGAATGAAAGAAAGAGATGAACAAGAGTACTAGGATTAAACCAAGCTGAAAATAGAATTTGGGACACTTACAATCCTTCCAAAAGAAGGTTCAAATGGTTCTTACAACTAGAAAATAGAATCCGGAAATCTATCAACAATAGCAATGTTGTATGTCCTTCTTCTTCCCTTCAATGGAGCTCTTCTTCTTCCTTTTGACACTTTCCTTCCTAGAAAATCTTCTTCTTAAGAGGATATTTTTGTTAGAGAAATGGGAAATGGATGAGCTGCTCCAAGATGCTCCCAGCTGCCCCTCACAACCCATGAAGGACCACTTTTATAACAAACTTTGCATGAGCTGGCCATGAGAGTCGTGGCACAGCTGTCACAAGAATCTGGCAAAAACCACGGTTGATTCCACGGCCGTGATCTGTCAGAGAACCGTGATTCTGTGCAGAAACTTTGCCTTGGATCATTAAGCTGTGATTTGGTGCATGGCTAGTGTTGGCAAGGTTCCATGAGTCCTCCTTAGCCTATAGCTTGTGTCCTAATGAGTCCGAGGGTGTGTCGTCTAGATGTACGATCCTCAAACGCATCGTTTTAGCTCCTAAATTTCCCGAATTACCTATAAAACACGCACAAGTCCGTGTAGACATCTATCTCGACAAAATACATGAATTGAGTGTAAAATGCCTCGAACCAATGCTAAACCATGCATGAATGAGCGAGAGTTCTATCTAAATGATTGTCTAAAACTAACCCATAAATCGTGTTATCAAAATACCCCATACTTAAGGTTTGCTCGTCCCCGAGCAAATTCCCAACTATAGATTTAGAGATGACATGATTTATGTATGCAGAAAAATGGCAAAAATCTTTTTGGGTTTGTGCTTCTACTATTGGATCACCTTCAAAGTCATGTTTCATGGCTAAGGACAAGCAATCATGCATCAAACAAATGAAAGCATGGGAAGACAATTGTACTTAACTCAAAAGTATGCATGAAGTGTAAAGATGAAGAAGTCAAGAAGATCAAGAGTACATCCAATCTAAACTACTAAGTCTTACAAACATGCAAATAGGTCATAAGGTCTTGTGAGATAAAAGGGCCAAGAAATGTAGTGATTGGGTGGGGGTTTCTAGGTTATGTGATGCTAATCCGGGAACGGAACTAACTTCACATCCTTGTCCTCGATCAACTTCCCCCAAGTGTATATTTTCCTCTATCTTTTCTTTCTTTTCTTTTTCTTTGACTTCTTTTTGAGACAATGACATTGGTGTACAAGAGCCGAAACCTTGGTGATTAGCCGTCCTCGGGTTTTTTCTTAGTTTTCGAGGTGCATCCACACCGGACACACATACCAAAGCTCGTTAGGACTATTCGTTCATTTGACTTTGGCAAGGTACCAACACCCGATTATGTGAAGTGTACCGAGTTACTTGTCATTTAAACCAATGTCCCCAAACTTATATTTTGGCTACACTTTCACAACAAATTCAGCATTTTATGAATGATATTCTTTTCATCAACAACTTCACCCCACACTTGCTTTTTGCACACATCAACACACTAGCATGCTCCTATTCCCGGATGGGTTAAAAGAGGTCAAATTTTTCTCAATTGAGGTGCTCAAGCAATCATGATTAAGATGAGAAGTAGAGAAAGATCGAATTGCCTCATTCATTCCTAGATGGTATGCAAGAACTATCATGTAATTTCGATTTTCACTACTCAATCCTTTCTAGGCAAACATCATGGTCACAAATCATTCATAGAATTTCAAGAGAAGTAGTTCAAGTCCACACATGCGTTCATTAATCCAAACACATGAGGCCATTCATAGCCAATTCACAAGACAAGTTTCATCATTAGGATCATATCCAAGTCTAGAAAGCACAAAATTTTTTTTAAAATTTTCTGATTTTTATGGAATTTTCGTTTTAAGTATGTACAATGCAAGACATGTGCAAATATTAAACTATCCTAGATGCTCATCATACAAAGGATCATGCAAACCCCACCCCATACTTAGAAACACATTGTCCCCAATGTGGTATTCAAGTAAAGAGAGTGAAAGAAGGTTCTCACAATGTAAAAGTGGTTTGTTATGGTAATTGGGATTTCTCAAATGAATTGATGTTGGATGATCCTATCAACCATGGTAGAGAGCTCTAAGCATCCATCAAAGCTTCGGAACCCGCGCTAGGCACTGCTAGCCGTCCAAGTCCCGCGTCCGCTCCACCCATAATTGGTGAGGGGTTCATCATCATCATTCATATGCCAAGAAAGGCTTCCAATGCTACTAATGCTCTAGCACACACGAAGTAGACAAAACACACACAAAGATAGAAAAGTCTAAAAAAACTAAAACAAAACAAGAAAAAGAAAAACGTTACCAATGGGTTGCCTCCCACCAAGCGCTTCTTTAAGGTCATTAGCTTGACCAAACTCGGGGGAGTCTATTCAAGGTGAAGTGGGGCAATCATGTCCACCGGAGCTCCCGGAATATATTTCTTCAAGCGGTGCCCATTCACTTTGAAATTCCCACAATGCTCCCCTCCTATCTCAATAGCTCCATGGGAGAAGATCTTCTTCACTACATATGGCCCGATCCATCTTGATTTGAGCTTTCCGGGGAAGAGCCTTAGCCTTGAGTTGAAAAGAAGGACAAGATCTCCTTCATTCAACTCCTTGGGGATGATCTTCTTGTCATGCCATCTTTTGGTTCGTTTCTTGTAAATCCGGGCATTCTCATAAGCGTCCAACCAGATCTCCTCAAGGGCGTTTAGATCAAGCAACCTCTTTTCTCCCGCTTCCTTGAGGTCAAAATTTAGCTACTTAATGGCCCAATAAGCTCTATGCTCCATTTCCACCGGAAGATGGCAAGACTTGCCATAGACTAACTTGTAAGGAGTGGTGCCAATCGGTGTATTGAAGGCGGTTCTATATGCCCATAATGCGTCATTGAGCTTCATAGCCCAATCCTTTCTAGTTCTAGACACCGTCTTCTCAAGGATGGCCTTTATCTCCCGGTTGGAGATCTCCACTTGGCCACTAGTTTGGGGATGGTAAGGTGTTGCCACCTTATGAGTCACCCCATACTTAGCCAAAAGCGCTCCAAAGTTCCTATTTGTGAAGTGCTTTCCTCCATCACTAATGATCACCCTTGGTGTTCCAAACCTAGGGAAGATCACCCGGTTGAAGAACCGCACCACCACCTTGGCATCATTTGTAGGAGAGGCGATTGCCTCCACCCATCTTGACACATAATCCACCGCCAATAGGATATAGAGATTGCCACATGAGGAAGGGAATGGTCCCATGAAGTCCACACCCCACACATCAAAAATCTCCACTTCTTGAATGTTGTTCAAGGGCATTTCATTCCTCCTTGAGATGTTGCCCGTCCTTTGGCAAGCATCACATCCAGCTACAAAACCTTGCATATCTCTAAACAAGTTAGGACAATAAAAACTGGATTGCAATACCTTTGCACACGTCTTGTGTGAGCTAGCATGACCTCCACAAGGTAAGGAGTGACAATGCCGGATCACACTCTCCACTTCATCTTCCGGTATGCATCTTCTAAACATCCCATCCGGTCCTCTTTTGAACAAGAGTGGCTCACTCCAATAGTAATGCCTCACATCGTTGAAGAACTTCTTTCTTTGTGCATATGTCAATCCGGGAGGCACTTCCTCACATACTAAGTAATTCGCAATGTCGGCATACCATGGCTCATTTCCCCTACAAACTTGGAACAAGCATTCCTCTACCATTTGCAATTGCTCTTCTCGGAATGAGTCATCAATTGGAATGTCATCTCTTCCAAGCTCTAATGGAGGCAATCTACTAAGGTGATCCGCCACGGAGTTCTCGGATCCCTTCTTATCTCGTATTTCCAAATCGAACTCTTGAAGAAGAAGGATCCACCGAATCAG
Organism: Fagopyrum esculentum; assembly: GCA_033239045.1. NCBI lineage: Eukaryota > Viridiplantae > Streptophyta > Magnoliopsida > Caryophyllales > Polygonaceae > Fagopyrum > Fagopyrum esculentum. Next base: position 143,577,779 of record BSUD01000004.1, read on the forward strand.
CCTTGGTTTGGCATCTTTCTTTGTAAGTAGATAACGGATCGCCGCATGATCCGTATAAACTATGACCTTCGCTCCAACAAGGTATGAGCGGAATTTCTCAAATGCATACACTACTGCCAACAACTTCTTCTCGGTGGTAGCATAATTGAGTTGGGCATCATCTAGCGTCTTGCTAGCATAATAAATTGCATGAGTACGCCCTTCTTTCCTTTGCCCTAAAACGGCCCCAACGGCTACATCGCTTGCATCGCACATGATCTCAAATGGTAGACTCCAATCCGGAGGTTGCATTATAGGTGCGGAGATCAAGGCGTTCTTCAACCTACAAAAAGCTTCAAGACAATCCTTGGAAAAGACAAAATCAACATCCTTCATTAGTAGGTTAGTGAGAGGCTTAGAAATTTTAGAGAAGTCTTGAATAAACATCCGGTAAAAACCGGCATGCCCTAAGAAACTCCTTACCCCCTTCACCGAGGTAGGTGGCGGCAACTTCTCTATCGTTTCAATTTTTGCCCTATCAACCTCAATGCCACGGTTGGACACCAAGTGTCCTAACACAATGCCTTCACTTACCATGAAGTGGCATTTTTCCCAATTCAAGACAAGATTTGTCTCCTCACATCTTTGCAATACTAATGACAGGTTAGCCAAGCAATTATCAAAGGAAGAACCATAAACAGAGAAATCATCCATAAACACTTCCATGATATTTTCTATGTATTCCGAAAAGATAGCCATCATACACCTTTGGAAGGTGGCGGGTGCATTACACAACCCAAATGGCATTCTCCTATATGCAAAAGTACCCCATGGACATGTAAAGGTTGTTTTCTCTTGGTCATCGGGGTGGATAGGGATTTGGAAGAATCCGCTATAGCTATCTAGATAGCAAAAATAAGAGTGTTGAGCTAACCTTTCTAGCATTTGGTCAATGAAGGGGAGAGGGAAGTGATCTTTCCTAGAGGCCATGTTCAATCTCCTATAATCAATGCACATCCTCCACCCCGTAACCGTCCTAGTCGGGATTAGTTCATTGTTCTCGTTGGTCACTACGGTCATCCCACCCTTCTTAGGAACTACATGAACGGGACTAACCCACTTACTATCCGAGATAGGGTAGATAATTCCCGCATCTAGCAACTTAATGATTTCCTTTTTGACTACCTCTTTCATTATAGGATTCAATCTCCTTTGATATTCAATAGAGGGTTTGTGGTTATCTTCCATCATTATCTTATGCATGCACAAAGAGGGCTTAATGCCAACCAAGTCATCAATAGTATAACCAATGGCCTTTCTATGCAATCTCAGTTCATGCAACAACTTAGCAAGTTCATCATCACTCAAGCATGCATTAACAATCACCGGGTATGAAGAATTTTCACCAAGAAATGCATACTTTAAATGAGATGGAAGGGGTTTAAGTTCAAGTTGAGGGGGACCTTTATCGGTTAAAGACGATCCAAATAAGGTTGGATTAGATGAGTCCAAAGCAAATGAAGACTCATCATGCCTCCTAAAAGCGTGATCATCATCAAGGACTGGTTCAGGGAAATCCACGGTTGAAATCACGGCTTGCCCAACTTCCACGGCCGTGGTTCTTGCCAAGCTTGCTTCTCGGAGTTGTCCAGAAAGTTTGACGGCCGTGGAACATAAACCTCGACCGTGGATTTTGCAGCTGTTCAACACCTCTTCGTGGCTTTCAAATCCAACTCTTGGCTCCTCTTCCAAGCTCTCCAAGGCCTTGATCTCTTCATTGCAAGACTCTTCAACACCTTCTTCCATCATACTCAAGGTAAGAACCTTCTCCAAGGGATCTTTGATTAAGATCGAGCTCATAACTTCTCTAGATTCTTCTTGCTCGACTATGTTGAAGACATCCTCATCAAGGGTAGGCCCTTTCATCATGGTGGACAACTTGAACTGGATGTTCTCTTCTCCAATGTTGAAGGAGAGAGTCCCGTTCTTGCAATCCACTAGGCATCCGGAGGTGGCTAGGAAAGGTCATCCTAAGATGATGGGAACCGGATAATCCGCCGGAATGTCCAAGATGACAAAGTCAATTGGCACATAGAATCCTCCTAGTTGCACCGGAATGTCTTCTAGAATCCCAACCGGATGAGTGATAGAACGGTCTGCCATGTAGAGGGTCATCTTGACCGGCTTTGGCTCTCCTAGTCCGACCTTTTTGCAAAGTGCAAGCGGTATGATGCTTACACTCGCTCCAAGGTCACAAAGGGCCTCGTACTTCACATCTCCCACTCCTATTGGGACGCAAAAAGAGCCCGGATCCCTTAGCTTGGGAGGCATCTCTTCCTTCATGGTTTGGATCAATTCCGAGGATCTCTTGGTCATTCTTATCTCCCCATACTCCTCCAACTTCCTTTTGTTGGAGAGTATTTCCTTCAAAAACTTGCCATATGCCGGCATTCCTAAAATGGCATCCATGAACGGAATGTTAATATGCAACTTAGACATTAGTTCAAGGAACTTACCAAAGTGATTGTCCAAACGAGCTCTTGCTCTTGATTATGGAAACGGTAGTGGTGGCTTGTATGGAGGTGGTGCCAGATAGGTTGGCTCTACATCCTTGCTCTTGCCTCCATCTTCTTGCATTCTTCCCTCTTCTACCACTACTTGCTTTCCCTTAGCTTGGTCCTTGGGCAAAGGATCCTTCATACTCAACCCACTCCTTGTTGTGATAGCCAACACTTGGCCTCTTGGGTTGTCTTCGGTTCTTCCGGGAAGCTTTCCCGGATCTCTATGGGCTTCACCCGCCTTTTGGAACACTTGTGCTTCCAAGACTTTTTGAGCCTTAGAGATTGAAGTCACGGTGCTCTCAAGACCACTCAACCTTCCTAGCAATTGCTCAAACATTATCTCGGTTCTATCCTTGGGAGGTTGAGTGAAACCGGGTGGAGGTTCTTATGAAGCTCTTGGTGGTGGAGTTGAGCTTGTGGAAGCGGGGGGAGGGGGGGTTCAAGGCTCCATCCGGGTTAGAGTAAGAAAACCCGGGATGGTTGTGGTTGGGCCGGTAATTGTTGAATTGCCGGTTGTTGTTGAAACTCCTTGGGCCTTGGTAATTGTTGAAGTTGCCCCTTCCCATATAATTCACATCCTCCTCCTTGGAAGACAAGTTGGCTTGTGGAAGCACTTGAGGGGTTGCTTGGTTCTTCAAAGTAGTAGCACACAACTCCCTCAAGGATTTCAACTCATTGTTGATGGCGTCAAGCTTGAAATTGCTCATGGTGACCTCACTCACCTCATATGCTCCCGCCTTTCTTCCTTCACTCTTCCTATGGAAGTATTTCTCAATCACTAGAGCTTGCTTCTCCACAAACTCCAAAGCATCATCTACATGTTTCTCCATGAATGTCCCACCGGAAAGAGATTGGAGCTTGAATTGGCTATCTTCGTCAAGTCCCTTGAAGTAGATCTCCAATAGCTCAATTTTCGGTATGCCATGGTGTGGACAATCAAGGAGAAGGTCTTTGAACCTCTCCCAAGACTTGAACAAACTCTCTCTATCCTTCATCACGAAGGCATTGATCTTCCCTCTTAACTCGGTAGTCTTGGAAGGTGGGAAGAACTTAGTCAAAAACTCGGTGGTCATCTCCTCCCAAGTACCTACTCGCCCTTGTGGAATAGATTGATACCAAGCCAAGGCTTTATCCTTAAGGGAGAAGGAAAAAGTCCTAAGCTTATGGTTGTTGCTCTCCAATCTTGGCGGTCTAAGAGTCTCCATCAAGATCTCATAATTCATCAAGTGTTGATGGGGAGACTCTCCTTCCATCCCTCCAAATTGATTATGCCGGATCATTTGTAGAACTTGAGGGCGGAGCTCATAGTTGTGGGTCGCGGGATCTCCTAAGTTCACACCCGGTCGGTGTGCTCTTTGTGCCGGATTCATACGTCTCCCTAGGGTTTGTGGCTCCTCAATAGAAATGGGGACAACCCTAACATTAGCCGCCGGCTGCGGTTGTGGTGGAGGAGGTGGAGGTTGTCGGTGATTAAGCTCTCCTTGAACAAGGGCTTGCCTAATCTCCTCAATCTCCCTCCTAGTTTCCTCTTGCCTCTCATTGGCAAGTCTCCTTTCTTCCTCCAAGAGCTCATCTCTTAGCCTTATTTGCTCTAAGGCTTCATCTAACTCAGCTTGGAGGTTTCTTCCGGCCATCTCTTTCTCTTTTCGGATGTTCTTGGATCTACATCGAAGGGTTTTCTCCGGTTCGAGATCGAATGGAGCTAAATCCTTGCCACGGGATCTTCGCATACACCTAAAGAGAGAGATGATGTCCTGAAAAACAAAGACACAAACCAAAAAGAGATCAAAAGCAACAAGAAAGATCTACACTAGAAACAATCACAAAATAGACTCAATCTAGACCTAGTCCCCGGCAACGGCGCCAAAAACTTGTTACGCTAAGATTGTGATGCGCAATTGGGTTTTAAATTTATACTCGTTATAATTATCCTAACTCCTAGCGAAACCCGCAGTGTACGGGACGTTTGTAGTAGGGATAGTATTCCGAGGTCGAACACAAAGACTAAAGTGAAATTGATTCGATTTGTGATTGAGTTTAGTAAAGACCTAGGGTGCAAGAAAAGAAAGAAATAAAGAAATGAAAATCTCAAATGTTTTTGGTTGATTTTTTGGTGATCAATCAAAGATCACAACACATGCAAAACAATCAATCAACTAAACTATGAATAAACACGAATGAACAACTAAACAAGATATAGATCAAAGAAAGAAAAGATGGATTCTAGGGTTGGAAGTTCCGGTCATGGCATAAGACTCAAGCTATCTATTCAATTCTTGGATTAACTATGTTGGGGATTAAGCATTTCTAGATTGGGATCAAACACCGGGTAGGTCTCAAGATCCGCTAGTCCATTTCCTAGGTCTCATTACCGGGTAAGTCTCTAAGAACCTAAAGAGCGGAATTCTACTCAAACCGGATTGTTTACTCAAGGATCTAACCTATCCTCACCGGGTAAGTCTCGGAAGGGCCAGTCTCAAGCTACTATCCAGCACACTTAATCCAATGGCGGCTTATTAGGCTCACCACTACCTAAGGGTTGTTACCTTTGGAATCTAAGAGTGAGGATTACCGGGTAAGTCTCTCCTAACACTTAGTTGCTAACTCTAGGTTACCCTAGGATAGATTTAACTCAACAAACACTTAGGATTTCAACATTCTACCAATCTAAATCAAGATCTATCGAACTAGGAAAATCACGGGTTGTTCTACCTAAACCACGGCCGTGGTTTGACAAGATCCACCCGTAATTCCTAACAGAAAGTACGTTCAAGCACACAAGTCATCCAAAGATAAATCTAAGTTCATCCTATCATAGCCTTAGCCATAAACATCCTTTCCTTACCCTAGAACCGCATCTATTTAGCCTACAACATTCATAATAGAAATCGAAACAAACAAACACAAAATCATAACATTCAATTGCAAGAGAATGAAAGAAAGAGATGAACAAGAGTACTAGGATTAAACCAAGCTGAAAATAGAATTTGGGAGACTTACAATCCTTCCAAAAGAAGGTTCAAATGGTTCTTACATTTAGAAAATAGAATCCGGAAATCTAGCAACAATAGTAATGTTGTATGTCCTTCTTCTTCCCTTCAATGGAGCTCTTCTTCTTCCTTTTGACACTTTCCTTCCTAGAAAATCTTCTTCTTAAGAGGATATTTTTGTTAGAGAAATGGGAAATGGATGAGCTGCTCCAAGATGCTCCCAGCTGCCCCTCACAACCCATGAAGGACCACTTTTATAACAAACTTTGCATGAGCTGGCCATGAGAGTCGTGGCACAGCTGTCACAAGAATCTGGCAAAAACCACGGTTGATTCCACGGCCGTGATCTGTCAAAGAACTGTGATTCTGTGCAGAAACTTTGCCTTGGATCATTAAGCTGTGATTTGGTGCATGGCTAGTGTTGGCAAGGTTCCATGAGTCCTCCTTAGCCTATAGCTTGTATCCTAATGAGTCCGAGGGTGTGTCGTCTAGATGTACGATCCTCAAACGCATCGTTTTAGCTCCTAAATTTCCCGAATTACCTATAAAACACGCACAAGTCCGTGTAGACATCTATCTCGACAAAATACATGAATTGAGTGCAAAATGCCTCGAACTAATGCTAAACCATGCATGAATGAGCGAGAATTCTATCTAAATGATTGCCTAAAACTAACCCATAAATCGTGTTATCAGTCGGAAGGAAAAGGTGCTGAGGGTATTTGAGTCAGCTACGCCAATAGTGTAGCTAGAAGCACGAGTAAGATCATTAGTAGATGGAGGGGCCAATTCACTCAAGATTTAACATAAATTTGGTCTACCGGTCTACAACAAGATTTAACCATATATATAGGCCTTTTAGGGCTGAAATTAAATAAAAATCTAATTAACTTGGGCTTTAAACACCTTGGAGGCCCAATCAACAAATAATCCAAATTATTAAAAGAGTATCTTTTGGGTAAAAATAATACGTCATATGCCTAAGGGGAGGGCTTACGGTTGGACTGATTCTGGATGGAAATGACCTATTTTCGGGTTGGAATATAAGCAGTTGGCCTTAGTTCATGGTTGGAAAGATAACACCATCTTCGGCATTGTCTCTATAGAACCCAACTTTATAAGGCAACTCTCAAATTCGTGCATATCTTCTCCAACTTTCTCCCTTATATTCTATACTTGAGCTCTCGTCAATGTTCCTCTTGATTGTTCTTCGAATGTTCCCTCATCATAACTCCGCTCTTGAAAAGGTTTTGACCTTGAATCATGGCCCTCGTCCTCGTCAAGATATGGAATAAGATCAATAACGTTAAATGCAGCACTAACTTCATAATCTCCCAGAGGCTCCATCTTGTAAGTGTTATCTCCTATCCTTGAAGGGTCCATCTTCTTGGGCATCTAGCTTTAACTTGCATCTATATGGGAATATTTTCTTCCATAAATGGACCCAAACGAGATATCCAAGTTGGAAGATCACTTGGTGACGTCCCTTGCTCTCTCTTGCGGCATTGCTCTTGGCTTTATGGAGTAGTTTCTCTCTCGTATGCTCATGCAACTTCATAATGAACTCCAGTTGTAGGGATGTCAATGGGTAGGTTTTGAGGATGAGAGCACCCTACGCATTCTCATCCCCAATTAGTATAACGCCCCTGTCCCTACCCCCTTCGTGTATTGAAAATTGTCTGCGTCCTCATCCTTGTCGGATATTCGTCCCCATCGGGGAATCCCCGTCCCCGATTTATTTTTTCCATTTTATAAAGTGTTATGAGTTTTGTCGTAAAATTCTCCGTCTTCACCCCGTCCCCGTTTAACTTTAAGAAGTTTGATAAAAAAAACAATAACTCGGATAATAAATGTGAATTATGCCATAAACTACAAAGTTGTTACTTTGTTTACCTATTTAAATAAAAAACACGAGAAAAAAAATTCATAAATACTTTTTCCAAAGTAAAGGTATATTGTGTATATATTAGATTCCATTTGTTCAAGGATCGAGAAACGTAGTACAGACTAGTGTAAACTAGAGTTGGGTCCGGTTCAAACCAAACCGCCGGTTTGACCAAACCGGCGGTTTAGGTTTGCCGGTTTGGTCAAACCGGAGGTTTACGGTTTAGGTTTAGGTTTGGCTCTCGGCCAAACCTAAACCGACGGTTCAAATTGGCGGTTTTAACCGACGGTTGGAACCTTTTTTATTTTTTTTAAAATTTTTTTTTACAAACCGACGGTTAGTCAAAAAAGACGTTGCATCTTAATTTTTTTTTTTTAAATAATTTGTCAAACCGGTTTGAGTTGGGCCGGTTTAGGTTTAGGTTTGGGACCCATGTCTAGTGTAAACTAAAATAGTTATATCTAACTAACATTTAGATGAAAATAATTATATCTTACTAACATTTAGAGTAAGATCTCAAGATAAAATGTTATATTATTTTATTAGTTTAATTTTATGGTTTAGGATTTAAGTTGCACACCAAAACACGTATTTGAGAGACTAACATACAAAAAAACACAACATGTAGTGTGTGTGCACTCGTGCATTTGACGTTTACGATGTATTCAAACATTTCACGAGGGTGTTATCATCATATGATATAAAACTAAATTAATATAGGTTAGCATTAGCATAATATACACATAATCATCAAATAAGTATTTAAACTTAATGCACATTTTTTAAATTACAGTTTGTGTAAGTAAGAACGAGTATGATACTCATTAGCCTTAAAGTACAAAAGTGTATATAGTTTAAAATTTTAGTAACTATCGGCAATTTTTGAATTTACATATAGTTTTTGAATTAAATTTCTATTAAACTTGAAACTACAATGAAATTCTAAAATAAATAAAATTTGTTTATTTATGTATCCCGGCGGGATTCCTTATCGGATTCCCTATCGGGGATCCCCGACAGGTTTGGATTCGGATCGGGGAGCACGGCGAATACCACTATCTTCATCTCCGTCCCCATCCCTAAATTGGGAATCAAATTTTCCCCATCCCGTGTCCGTACCCATTTAAAATATTCATCTCCATCCCAATGACGGGTAATGCCCGTGAACTTCATCCCATTTACACCCTTATCCACGTGTTTCCTCTTAATCAAAATCATCTTGCTCCTTCATAGGAAAAGAAGTAAGATCAAGTGAGGTTAAAGGGTTCAAACCAAAGCACATTCGAAGGGGATGAGTTGAGTTGATAAATGAAGTGTCCTATTATATGCAAACTCAGTACATGAGGTAAAGCATCTTTCCGAGCCTTGATATTTTTCCTAAAAATATCTCTAAGAATGGTGGTAAGAGTCATATTAGTTACCTTAGTTTGGCCATCATTTTGAGGGTGACTAGAAGTAGAAAACAATAGCCTAGTTCCTAGATTTTCCCAAGGGTTTCTCCAAAAGTAATTGAGGAAATTATCATCCCTATCACTCATAATGGTCTTAGGTACCCCATGTAACCCTACCACTTCCCCTAAGGAAAAGATTAGCTACATTAGATGCATCATCCGTCGTATGATAAGCTATGAAGTGAGTCATCTTAGAAGACTTATCTACAACCACAAATACTAAATCTCGACCTCTCTTATCTTGAGTAACCAAACGCTAAAATTCATTATATATTCTCCTAAGTGGTTGTAGGGATAGACAAAGGACTATATAAACCATGAGGCTTTAGCTTCGATTTAGCCTTCAAATATTCACTACACATGTTCACTAGGCGCTCAATATCCCAAAACATACAAGACCAAAAGAAATGCATATGCAACATGTGATGCCTTATCTCTGCCAAAATGTCCCATAAGGTCTCCTCTATGACACTCCTTAACTAATAATAGTCTAAGAGAACACCTAGGATTACAAACCTTATCAACTTTAAACAATAATCCCTCAAAGAAGTAAAACTTCTCTAAGGAACCTCACTCAATACATTTGTTATGAATATCTCCAAAATTTAGATCATCTACATAGATCTCCTTATTATAAGCAAATCCTAGCTTCCTCCTCGATCCTAATGTAGTCAACAAAGTGTATCTCCTAGAAAGGGCATAAACAACAACATTATCTTTACCTTTCTTATGCTTAATAACATAAGGAAATGTATCAATAAACTCCATCTACCTACCATGACGCCTATCTAGTTTATCTTTGCTTTTAAAATGCTTTAATGACTCATAATAAATATGAAAAATGGATTAACTAGGCCATAGACAGTGCTGCCATGTTTTAAGGACTCTAAACAAATGGATATATTTCCTTATTATATCTGGAGTAGTTTAGACTAACACCCTTTAATTTCTAAACAAAGAAAGCAATGGGTTTACCTTTGTATACAAGGACTCCTCCAATGCCAAGTTTGGATGCATCACACTCGACCTTGAAAGGACGATTGAAGTCCGGAAATACAAAAAAAAAAAGGAGCTTGTGCAATTTTCTCCTTCAATTGCTAGAAAGTGTGACCCTACTCATTTCCCCAAGTGAATGCACTACATTTCTTAGTAATCTCAATCAAGGGGGTAGTAATGGTGATGACATCCTTGATAAAACACCTATAAAAGATCGTCAAGCCATGAAAAATGCGTACTTAGATCGTTATTGTCAGGGAAGATATTCTTGGATGGCTTTGATCCTGTTCTCATCGACTTATAGTCCTTGTGATCTCACTACAAAACCAAAAAAAATAACACTAGCAAAACATAGCTCACACTTCTTGAGATTGGCAAATAAGCACTCGTTACAACGTGTAGTGAGGGACTTCCCTTAAGTGTTCTTCATGTGCTCCCCATGATTTGATATGAGCAAGAATATCATCAAAATAGACTACAACATATCTACCAATGAAATGACTAGGCGCATGATTCATAAGACGCATAAAAGTACTATGAGGCTTAGTTAAGCCAAAACGCATCACCAACCACTCATACAAACCAAACATGGTCTTGAATGTTGTCTTTCACTCATCTTCTTCCTTAATTTGAACATGTTAGTCTCCACTCTCAAGATCAACCTTTGAGAAATAGTGGCTCCCTGTAACTCATCCAACATATCATCAAGGTGTGGGATAGGATGACGGTATTTGACTGTAATCTTATTGATGGCGCGACAATCTACACATATTAGCCATGCTCCATCTTTCTTAGGCACTAGAAGGATAGATACCACACATGGTATGAGGCTCTCACTCACATATCCCTTAACTAGAAATTCCTTAACTTAAGATTTTACCTCATGAGTTTCCTTAGGGTTTATCCTATAAGTCGGCCTATTAGGTAAGTTATCTCCTAGAGTAAGATCTATTGGGTTCTCTTTCCCTCTAATTGGAGGCAAGCCCGATGATAACTCTTTAGGAAACACATCAATGTACTACTCAACTACCCTCTAGATGTTCTTAGGTATGGTAACTTTAAGATCATCACTCAACAAGCTCATTTCCTTACGTAGCAACGTGAGGGTGGTATCCGGGTCTAGGAACCCTTATTTAAGCTCTCTCTTGGACACTAATAGGATGGATTGGGGTTGTTTTCCAGGGGTTGTAGCTGGTTGTGGTAGGAATTATTTAAGGTCCATTGTGAATCGCTTCTTAGCATGGTTCCTCTCGAATTCAGTAACTACTTGCTTGGGTTCCATCGGTTTAAGCACAATATTATTTCCCTGAAAATCAAATGAAATTATTCTTCCCTCTATGATAGGTATCTTTATCATATTGTCATGAACGGACCAATAATATATGACAAGCTTGCATAAGGGCAACATCACATAATATAGTGTCCTCACCGGCTCCAAGCTTTAGTGTGACCTTAACTTGATTATTCACTTTTTACTCACCACAATCATTCATCCAATTTAGTTTAGGATCAAAAGTAATAAGGAGTTGTGGTTTTTTGAACCATTTCAGTGCTAGCAATGACACGACAATTTCTGCTATCAACTATCACGTTACAAACATTCCCTTTATCTAAGCATCGAGTATGGACTACATTTACTCTTTGATTATAATCATAAAGGGTATGTTGAACACTTAAAACTCTCCTAACAACCAAATAATCACCATGTTCATTTTCAATTCCTTTATCACTATCATCATCATAATCATGTTCAAATAACAAGTTAGAATGAATTTCAAACTCATATTTTTTCGATGCATATTCATAGTGTCCTAAGGCATATATCATGAGAATTTTCTTATTAGGAAAATTCTTCATCATGTGACCTCTACCTTGACACTTAAAACAAACAAAATCTCTATCTCTAGAAGACAAGTTAGAAGTACTCCTTCTTGGGGTTATGAGAACTCCATTCGATGTCTTAAACGTGGCCGAAGGGGTGGTGGTTATTGAGGTTTTTGTGCGAGCTGAATGTAACTCGATCATTGCCTTCCTCATGGTTGAAGGTGTACTCAAGACTGGATGGAAACACTATGTTGGTTATTTCCATCCAACTAAGTTCTTCCTCTCTAGATTCCTCACCTTCATCTTATTCTCCACTTTGATGGTGAGGTGTAGCAAATCTGCCATAGTCTCATACGAATACAAGTCTATTTTGCTAGCAAATGGAGAGTTAAGGATTCATAAGGACCTAAAATTTGTAGTATCTTATTCCTCACAAACATCAAACTTAATCATGGTCATTTGCATGGCACTATATGTCTCCTCGGTACTCATGGAACATTGTCTACGATTGTCTAGACTCTAACGTAGTTCCCGGCTATATTGTAGAGTTACAAACCTAACTCGAAGCAAAACTTTCATGTGCTCCCAAGTAGTGATATCCGGCTCCAAGGTTCTTCTTCTTTCCTTCAACAAGTTATTCCACCATATCAAAGCATAACCAATGAACTCTAAAGTTGTGTATTGTACGTTCTTTGGTTTCGGGATGTTGTTGGAACTCCAAATCTGCTCCACCTTCATCTCTCATGATATGCATCTGCATCACACTTGCCCTCAAATGGAGGAATCTTCATCTTAGCCTTAGAAAATGCTTCAGTCTCATACTCACACTTCCTACGGGGCGGTTGGTATCTTAATGGTGCACAATCCATCTCTTTTTCATCCTCTTCCTCGAATTCAACTTCCCTCTTTTCTTCCCTTCTTTGCATTTGAAAAACGTTGTTAGCAAACGTAGGACCATAACGTCTATTCTCACCTTGGGTTGAAGTCTCAACGAAAGGCACTTGTCGGGGTTGGAGTATGGGTTGTTGGAACGTAGTGATTGTTCGTGGTTGTTGGAATATAGGAACTATTGGTGGTGGATGGATATTTCGGCTCTCCATGTCATTCACCTATATTGTAAGGTTTGTGGTCTTATCCGGCATCTCTTTAATCATGGTAACAAGTTTGGGGCGGATGGGTGATAACATGAATTATTGTCTATATTTTGGGGCCTATTTAGACGTTTTATCTTCAACAATCTGCATGTTTGTATGTATATTATGTGATTATATTGTTGTTTCATTTACCTTTGCGGGGATCGAGGTCTACACCAAGTTTCGTTGTAATCGTAGGTAAAATGGCACATTTTGGACTAAAATAGAGCAAAAGGAGATAAGGAGTCATTGGAGCTACATTCAGGAGCTTAAGGAATAATCCAGGAATCATGGAATTGGATTAAAGATTCACTTTGGACCAGATTTGAGAGATTTCACATTCAGTTGTGATTCACCTCGGTTGACTACAGTCACCTCGACCGAGGTGATCTAGAGGAGCCGACTCGACCGAGGCGAACACCTTGTACGCGGCAAGGATATTTTATTCTTGGTTGAGATCTTTTATTTTTGGAAGGAGGATCTTATCTTTTTGGGCTGGATTCCTGGAAGGAAGAAGATAATTTAGCCCATATATTTTACCTATTTTTATGGGAAAAGATCTTTCTAAGATATCTTATCTTTGAAGGGTAATTTTCCTATAAAAAGGGTTGGATTTTCCACAAATCCAACATCCGCTAACGGCTGAACAACCCGCTTACACCGAAGAACACCCCGCATATACTCTAGTTGGGAGATTTGAAGAACCTTTTTGAAGGTTGAAGGAAGAAAGTTTATAGATTTTATAGCTTTGTGAAGGGTTTTATAAGATTCTCTTAGATTCCCTTCGTTGTCGTTTGTCTTGTTGGATTTTTATCCAAGAAACGCTTGTTGTTTTGATAATTGATTCAGTTATTGAAGCCTTTCTCTTAAGGTTTTCTTGTTCAATTATTCTCTTTCTTCTCATATACTTGATTATTGCTTTCATGATGATGATTGGCTAATTTCTTTGTGTGATTCTAGGGTGATTGGCTGAAGGTTGTGGGAAAAACAATGATAGAATAATCTTAATCACAGTAGGACCCTGAAAGCTCGAGTCTTTATTCTTAACCCTAAAGCATCTCGCTCAGTCGATGAACATCTCGGCCGGGGTGGAATTCTTCTGACCGAGATGACTTATCTGATCCGAAACTGAGAGTTAAGTGTTAGAGTTTGCCAAATCCTATTCTTATTACACCTTTCCTGGTTCAATGCAAGCCTAGGATGAGACTTACCCGGTAATTCCTTTGCTTGTTTACCAAAGATCATAAGTGTAGGTAATAAAGGTTTATCATTTATTGGGGTTTGAGTGTGCTTTCATTCCATCTTTGTGAGTTAGCCTAAGACTTACCCGGTAAAGGTTGATTCTATTCCCTTAGGCGGTGTGTTGGTTTGAGGTTATAGTTCTTTTCCTTAATTCCTTGAGACTTACCCGGTAATAGGAGTTATGGTTTGGGATTAGTGAGTAGTGAGACTTACCCGGTGATCTATTCCACTTTAGTAACACCTTCCCTTTGCAAAATCTCAGCTTTGTCCGCTTATCTTGAGATCTTGAGTTGGAACCACAACTAGATGCTTTAATCCCTAGAATTGCATATTTCCTTAATTGACTTTTTATCATCCTTGATTGTTTTAATCGCTTTCGTGGTTAGTAATTACATAGCTTACCTATACCGACTTTGTTTCACTAAGTACTTGTGATCGACCCCTGGAATTTCTTGCTTTTTACTACGATTGACCCGTACACTGCGGGTTCGCATCCTTGTTTTATGCTTACATCTAGGGTTATAAATTTAAAGCTTGCACACACCGTTTGGAGCGAACAAGTTTTTGGCGCCGTTGCCGGGGACTTGGTCTAGACCGATCCGGTTGCGGTACATTTTTGGGGCACTTGCCCCCGTTTCTACTAACCACTCTACTTGAGTGACTTTCGCAGGTTCTTTTCTTAGGTTTATGCGAAGAACCCGCGCTGGGAAGGAAATCGTTCCTTACGATCCCGAACCAGAAAAGACATATAAACGACGCTTAAGAGAAGCGAAGATGGCCAACCAAGACGATCGTGATCTTGAGGCCGAACTGAAGGAGGCGTTAGAACAACTACGGCTCAGCAAACAAGAATTACGACTGAAAAAGGAGGAAAATCGCGCAAGGACTAAAGCGATCGAAGCAGATATGGCAACTTTACGAGACCAATATCTACCTCGACCGAGGCAGGTCCCAGTACCTGTTGCCCCGGCCGATGTACTTCCACCTCGGATACCAGTCCGAGGCGCTCTTTTTGCAGGAATCCCGCAAACCCTAGGGCAAAGGACGGACCCCAATCAACAAGTGAGGCGTCTTGGAGTTAACCTAGGAGATCCGGTGGACCATGACTACGAATTTCGACCGCAAGTTCTTTCCATGATTCGCCAATGCCACTTTGGAGGGCTAGAGAAGGAATCTCCGCATCAACATCTGTAAAACTATGAGATCTTGATGGAGACCTGGGGACCCTCAAGAATAGAAAACAACAATTACAAGCTAAGACCTTTTTACATTTCTTTTAAAAGATTGAGCTCTTACTTGGTATCAATCTCTTCCTCTAGGAAAAATCAGTACTTGGGAGGAGATGACTACGGAATTCTTGACTAAATTCTTTCCCCCCTCTAAAATCGCTGAAATGAGAGGGAAGATTAATGCATTCATTATGAAGGACAAGGAGAGCTTGTCCAAGTCATGGGAGAGGTTTAAAGACATTCTTTTGGATTCCCACATTATGGGATTCCAAAGATAGAGTTGTTGGAGATATACTTCAAGGGACTGGACGGAAGCACCCAGTTCAACCTCCAACTACTATCCGCCGACACGTTTATGGACATGCCGATTGACGAAGCTTGGGAGTTCATAGAGAAACAAGCTTTGCATATGGAGAAATATTCCCACCAAGGAGCTGAAGGTGGAGTTAAAAAAGTCAACTTTCAAGAGGAGCCATCAAACACTAATCAACTCATCTCTTTGAAGAATGACGTGAAACAATTGAAGGAGCTCTTAGTCGCTCAAACCAAGAAGAAAGATCAAGGATCAAGGAACAACAATGGATACCGTAATAACAACAACAACAACGGTTCCCGGAACAACAACTACAACAACAATAGAGGATCTAATAGCAATAATTGGAGGGCAAACAACCAAAATTCGGGTAACCCTTACTCTAATTCTAATACAAATGATTCCTTTAATCCTTTCCTCTCTTCCTCTTCTTCTCCTTCTACTCCATTAAAGAGCCAGGAGCAAGGATCAAGCTCATCCCAGCCGGAGAAGAAAGATGCAGTGCTGGAGGCTATCTTGATCAAGCTTAGTGCTATGGAGACATCCATGACTTCATTTTCGAAGGCACAAAAAGCCTTTGAACAACAACTTGCTAGTAGGGCTAATGAAACGCCAAGAGATCCGGGGAAGCTTCCAGCAAGAACGGAAAGCAACCCTAAGGGCCAGATTATGGCCATAACGACGAGGAGTGGACTGAAGACTGCAGATCCAGTGTCTCAGTCGGTGCCAGTACAGACGAAGACCACCTCGGTCCAAGTGCAGTCGAAGAACACTTCGGCCGAGATGCCAACCGAGGTGGAGCCACAAAAAGAGGAGGAGAAAACTGAAGTTTATATTCCACCTCCTACATATAAACCACCACTTCCATTCCCCAGTCAAGAGCCAGAGCACATCTAGACAAGCACTTTGGTAAGTTCCTTGACTTGATGAATAAACTACACATTAACATTCCTTTCCTTGATGCTATTCTAAGGATGCCCGCCTATGAGAAGTTCTTGAAAGATATTCTATCAAGAAAGAGGAAGCTGGAAGACTTTGGTGAAGTAAGGATGACATCTAAATCCTCGGAGCTTATTCAAATTATGAAGGAGAAGATGCCACCCAAGTTGAGAGATCCCGGCTCGTTTTGCATTCCCATTCAAGTTGGGGATGTCACTTGTGAAGCCTTATGCGATCTAGGAGCCAGCGTGAGCATCATTCCGCTGGAGCTATGTGTTAAGATCAGACTTGGAGAGCCCAAGCCGGTTAAGATAAGGTTATACATGGCGGACCGCTCCATTACCCATCCCGTGGGCATTTTGGAAGACGTTCCGGTTAAGTTAGGTAACTTCTATTCACCTATCGACTTTGTTGTACTTGATATTCCCGCAGATTATCCTGTTCCTATCATTCTCGGGAGGCCATTTCTAGCAACTTCGGCTTGCAATGTGGATTGTAAGAACGCCAAGTTGAAATTCAATATTGGCGGAGATGAAGTGGAATTCGCATTACTTGCGACCATGAAGGGAGAGCAGCTAGGAGATCCGCTTGAAAAAGTTAGTTTTAGTTTAATGGAGGAAGGTATAGATGCTTCTTGTGATGCAGATATACGGAGCTTGAAGGTGCTGGATGAAGATCCAGGAGCTAAAACTGAGAAACTAACCCAGGAGACGAAGATCTCCAGTTTCGGTTCCAGTTACAGTACCTCGACCGAGGCACTTTTTGGACCAAGCGAGGCGACTGAAGAACATCTCGGTCAACGCCTCTGTGCCTCGACCGAGGTCGAAGGCGAGATGATGTCAACTGAGACTACTGAAAATAACAAACCTCTTACTCCCTTATCTGACATTCATCCTCAGTTGGTGGAACATTCTCTCCACCAACTTTCTGATAATAAAGGAACTTGGTATGCTGATATTGTTAATTATCTTGTTTGCCAGGAAATACCACCCGGATTGACGTACGCTCAAAGGAAGAAATTCTTCAAGGACGTACGCCATTACTACTGGGATGAACCGCTGCTAATCAAGTGCGGGCCAGATGGGATGCTTCGAAGATGTATTCCGGAAGATGAAGTTAATAGCGTCATACGGCATTGTCACTCACTTCCTTGTGGAGGACATGCTAGCGCCAACAAGACATGCGCTAAGGTATTACGTTCCGGTTTCTTTTGGCCTACATTATTTAAAGATGTGCAATCGTTTATTGTCTCTTGTGATGCATGCCAAAGAACAGGGAACTTATCTAGGAGGAACAAAATGCCACTTGATAACATTCAAGAGGTGGAAATCTTTGATGTATGGGGGATAGACTTCATGGGACCTTTCCCATCCTCCGGAGGAAACCTCTATATTCTTCTACCATTTGATTACGTCTCTAGATGAGTTGAAGCCATTGCTTCTCCCACTAATGACGCCAAGGTGGTTGTGAAGTTCTTTAACAGGACTATCTTTCCACGTTTTGGAACTCCACGCATCATCATCAGCGATGGAGGGACGCATTTCATCAACCGGAAGTTTAAGGCACTTCTATCGAAGTATGGGGTGATCCACAAGGTAGCAACCCCTTATCACCCTCAAACTAGTGGACATGTCGAGATCTCGAATAGAAAAATTAAAGCAATTTTGGAGAAGACCGTCTCTAGGACGAGGAAGGATTGGTCCATGAAATTGGACGACGCTCTGTGGGCCTACAGGACCGCATTTAAGACTCTCATTGGTACCACCCCTTATAATTTGGTATATGGGAAGTCTTGTCACTTGCCCGTTGAATTAGAACACAAAGCATATTGGGCGATCAAATGGTTGAACTTCGACATCAAGGAAGCCAGCGAGAAGCGGCTATTGGATATCAACGAGCTGGAGGAGCTGCGTTTGAACGCTTATGAGAATGCCAAAATCTATAAAGAAAGGACGAAGAAATGGCATGACAAGCGCATCATCCCTAAGGAGTTTAAAGAAGGAGACTTAGTTCTACTCTTCAACTCCCGCCTCCGCCTCTTTCCAGGTAAGTTGAAATCTAGATGGACCGGACCTTATGTTGTGAAACATGTTTTTCCTCATGGTGCAGTTGAGATTTGGGGCGAAACGAGTGGAAGCTTCAAAGTCAATGGTCATAGACTTAAGAAATACAAACCGGAAATTCTGGTTGAGGAGGTTGCACCATTATACCTCGTTTAAGAGACGCCGTACGGTCCAGCTAGCGACCTTAAATCAAGCGCTTCTTGGGAGGCAACCTAAGGTATTGCTTTCTTTTCCCTTTTTTCTAGTCTAGCTTAGATAGTTTGCTTTTGCTTTGCTTTGTTTTGTTTTTGGCGTCCTAGACAGACAACAGGTGACATCTAAGGAAGGAAAACAACCCAGGAGCACAACTGGAAGGACAGAAGTTCGAGAATTTGAGAAGACGGAGTTTCACTGAGACACATCTCGGTTGCTGTCACAGCACCTCGACCGAGATGATTCTTGAGCAACCGAGGCGACTAGGGTTTCTGAAGATCCACCTCGGTCCGTACCACCTCGGTCCAGTCGAGACCACCTCGACCAAGGTGACAGAAGTTCCAGAAAAGGGTATAAAAGGGGGCTGAGATTTCTCTCTCCTCTCTTTACCTTCTCCTCGACCGCGGCACGTCTTTCGCCTCGCTTCGCCATTCTTCGCTCGTTTTCGACAATTCTCGCTTCCAAACTACTAAGAAAGGGTAGAGGATCACAGTGCAAGTGCTAATCTGTAAGAAAAACGAGCCAATCGACCGAATCGGGATAAATATCGAAAAAACCCTAACCTCGTCTTTCTCCACTGTTTTCCACCAATTTGGGCTTTGGTTGCCCCTGCATTTGCTGAGAAATAGATTAAGTACCCCATAGGAACCTGTGGTAGTGATTTTGGGGGAAAAGAATTGGATTTTTTAGGGAATCGTTCGCACAGTTTTTCGCCTCGGTCCAGTCGGCCTGTGCCTCGGCCGAGGTGCTCTACAGAGTTGTCAGGCCGACCGAGGTGGTCTGACAGGTTTCAGAAAACATGAGTTCAGATAAACAGCTGGTCCTGAGGGACAGATCTTCTCCTTCCCCTTCTTCTTCCTCCCGCCGTACGAGACCGGTGATCCACGAGCGACACCAAGTTGATTATGACCGCATAGCAGCCCGTCCAGTGATTGCACCTCGCTTCCTGGACATTTCTGCCTTTGACTGCCTCCATGTGGATGGAGATCTGAGACGTATGATCTCTATAGTGGGGCTAGATTAGTTCATTGGGATCCGCGCTCCTGCTTACTTAGAGCCGACTTTGGAGTTTGTCAGCTCCTTCATTTACCTTCCCACATAGCGCGCCTTGAAGTACCGGTTGATGAACCGGAATTATTTAGTTCCTCTAGACTACTGGTGGGACATCTTTGGTTTCCCAGCCCCGACTGCTACTGATTTTCCCTCCCGAGCTGTAGCTAGGGAGTTCTGGGGACAGATTGCTCACGTAGTTGAGCATGCAGATAGATGGTGCCTTGGAGACTCCAGGGAGCGTATTATAATTCATCTTGCCTTCAGACTAGCTCACAGGATATTCAGTGAGTCTCTTCTGGCGCGTACTGAGACGCCCCAGAAGATTAGACAGGGTGAGTTGTTTAGCCTATACTGCATGGTGACTGGAGGGATTCCAAATTTTGGACTTATGCTGGCGGAGGATCTGCATAGGATCAAGGCCAAGGCCAAGGGCGACATCTGTTGCGGAGGCATTGTGACTCACATAGCGAGTTACCAAGATATGGACCTCAGTGTCTGTACCATGGTGGCGGCTGCCAAGCCGCTTGGACTTCAGGAGATGATCACTCAGAGGATACTGGTTCCCCGAGCACTTACTACGTCATATGTGGCGATGCCATGGGAACCTACTGCACCACAGGGGATCAGATGGTCAGCTCAGTTCTCCGTATTCGATCCACACTACTGGCAGACTGCGTGGATCCCGTTTATGGAGGATGCTAGAGAGGCAGCAGCTGCACCAGCTGAGGAGGATGAGGTTGAGGAGACTGCTGCTGATGATGATGATGATGATAGGGATGGTGGAGTTCCTATGGATACGGGCACTGATACTGTTGGGACGAGTGCGCCGGTCATCGATTTGGATGATGACGAGACTGAGACCGAGCCGGCTGCATCACCAGTACGTCCTACTAGGCGTAGGGTACGCCGACAAAGGGACTCAGATGCTCACCGTCGGATTGATGATCTGACAGATCAGATGATCGATTCATATGCTGCCCTGTCCCTAGATATCCGTGAGATGCAGGAGAGACTACACTACCAGCACACGATGGCTGAGATTCAGTTTCAGCATGTCATGGGCTATCCTTTCGACCCATATGCTGCCCTGTCCCTAGATATCCGTGAGATGCAGGAGAGACTACACTACCAGCACACGATGGCTGAGATTCAGTTTCAGCATGTCATGGGCTATCCTTTCGACCCATCTCATTATCCGTACGTGCCACCAACACCACCACCGGATCGGGATTATTGAGATCTTGCAGGATTTTCTTTATTTATTTATTATGCAGCTCGACTATGTCCGGTAAGTATTTTATTTCTTTAGACTTATTTGACCCATTGGGACAATGTGTCCCAAGTATGGGGTACGTGGATGTATTTTATGACTTATGTGGTTGTATGACTCGACTTTATCATATATTTATGCTTTATTTTGCTTTATGTGCTTATCTGAGATTACATGCATGCATACAGGTTATTTGATTGAAAAAAACGTCAAAAACTGGTTTAGAAAAAAAAAATTTGACCTCGACCGGGATGGTTCTGGCCAAACGAGATACTTCACCTCGGTTGACTTAGAACACCTCGACCGAGGTGGTTTAACTGAAAGTTTTCAAAGACGATTTTTGTGCTTCTTATCTGGATATGATCTCAGTGAAGATCTTGTTTGCTGACTGGTTTTGAAATCTTTATATGTTTGAAAGGTTTTATGATATGTTTAAGTTGCTAAATGCTTTGTTTGAAATTTTGGCATGTTTAATACTTTGTTTTTATCCAAATTATGTTGAATTTGAAGGTTGACACCACATTATGGGTTCTCTCACTTTCTTCCTGGAAAGACTAAGGCAATTCATTCTCTTCTCTTCTTCTTCTTGATCATGCTTTAGCCCCTCATATACATATTTGCCTCCCTTTACCTATCCAGGAATTTGGAAGCAAGCAAAGCGGTGAAAGCAAGTGAAGTAAAAAAAGTTGGCTGGAAGTGAAAGTGTTAGAAAGTAATAAATAGGTTTGGGGAAGTCAATCATGATGATGAGTAACTCGGCACCATTCACATAGCCGGGTGTTTGTGTCTTGCCAAAGTCGGATTGAACGGTATTCCTAACGGGTCATGGTATGTGCATCAAGGGTTTGAGGCATCTCAAGAAATTGATGATTGCTAATCTCCTAGGCTTCAGTTATTGTGCACCTCTGTCCATGCATCCCAAAAAGTAAAGTAAAAAAGGAAAAGTGTGAAATAAGCAAAGCTTATTGGTGGATGATGTTGAAAGTCAAGTGAAAGTGAAGTGATATCCTTTTCCCGGATTCTAGCACCACATTACCTTCTATACATCCCTACCCTACACGTTTCTTGACCTTTCTTTTGGGAAGCCCTTGAGACCTCGAGCTTGTTGATTGACTTTGTGGTTTAAACTGGATTATACATGATTAATTTCGATGATTATGATTTATTATGCATTCTATGGTTTTATGCAAAGATGAACAACTTTCTTATATTTATAAAATGTTTTAAGCATATTTTGATTTTAAATTCCATGAAGTATTCTCTTAGAGTGATCTATGATTGTAGCACACCATTAAAATGTTTTTGAAAGACTTTTTCATTGATCTTCATGACTTATAATCCATTCTATCTTGTATTTTATATTCGGAACTTGCTTGGGGACAAGCAAGGGCTAAGTATGGGGTATTTTGATAGCATGAATTATTGTCTATATATTGGGGCCTGTTTAGACGTTTATCTTCAATAATCTGCATGTTTGTATGTATATTATGTGATTATATTGTCGTTTCATCTACCTTTGCGGGAATCGAGGTCTACACCAAGTTTCGTTGTAATCGTAGGTAAAATGGCACATTTTGGACTAAAATGGAGCAAAAGGAGCTAAGGAGTCATTGGAACTACATTCAGGAGCTTAAGGAATAATCCAGGAATCATGGAATTGGATTAAAGATTCACTTTGGACCAGATTTGAGAGATTTCACATTCAGTTGTGATTCACCTCGGTTGACTACATCACCTCGACCGAGGTGATCCAGAGGAGCCGACTCGACCGAGGCGAACACCTTGGACGCGGCAAGGATATTTTATTCTTGGCTGAGATCTTTTATTTTTGGAAGGAGGATCTTATCTTTTTGGGCTGGATTCCTGGAAGGAAGAAAATAATTTAGCCCATATATTTTACCTATTTTTATGGGAAAAGATCTTTCTAAGATATCTTATCTTTGGAGGGTAATTTTCCTATAAAAAGGGTTGGATTTTCCACAAATCCAACATCCGCTAACGGCTGAACAACCCGCTTACACCGAAGAACACCCCGCATATACTCCAGTTGGGAGATTTGAAGAATCTTTTTGAAGGTTGAAGGAATAAAGTTTATAGCTTTTATAGCTTTGTGAAGGGTTTTATAAGATTCTCTTAGATTCCCTTCGTTGTCGTTTGTCTTGTTGGATTTTTATCCAAGGAACGCTTGTTGTTTTGATAATTGATTCAGTTATTGAAGCCTTTCTCTTAAGGTTTTCTTGTTCAATTATTCTCTTTCTTCCCATATACTTGATTATTGCTTTCATGATGATGAGTGACTAATTTCTTTGTGTGATTTTAGGGTGATTGGCTGAAGGTTGTGGGAAAAACAATGATAGAATAATCTTAATCACAGTAGGACCCTGAAAGCTCGAGTCTTTATTCTTAACCCTAAAGCATCTCGCTCAGTCGATGAACATCTCGGCCGGGGTGGAATTCTTCTGACCGAGATGACTTATCTGATCCGAAACTGAGAGTTAAGTGTTAGAGTTTGCCAAATCCTATTCTTATTACACCTTTCCTGGTTCAATGCAAGCCTAGGATGAGACTTACCTCATAATTCCTTTGCTTGTTTACCAAAGATCATAAGTGTAGGTAATAAAGGTTTATCCTTTATTGGGGTTTGAGTGTGCTTTCATTCCATCTTTGTGGGTTAGCCTGAGACTTACCCGGTAAAGGTTGATTCTATTCTCTTAGGTAGTGTGTTGGTTTGAGGCTATAGTTCTTTTCCTTAATTATTTGAGACTTACCCGGTAATAGGAGTTATGGTTTGGGATTAGTGAGTAGTGAGACTTACCCGGTGATCTATTCCACTTTAGTAACACCTTCCCTTTGCAAAATCTCAGCATTGTCCGCTTATCTTGAGATCTTGAGTTGGAACCACAACTAGATGCTTTAATCCCTAGAATTGCATATTTCCTTAATTGACTTTTTATCATCCTTGATTGTTTTAATCGCTTTCGTGGTTAGTAATTACATAGTTGACCTATACCGACTTTGTTTCCTTAAGTCCCTGTGATCGACCCCTGGAATTTCTTGCTTTTTACTACGATTGACCCGTACACTGCGGGTTCGCATCCTTGTTTTAAGCTTACATCTAGGGTTATAAATTTAAAGTTTGCACACACCGTTTGGAGCGAACAATGGGTTTGATTCCCCTTTCAATTGAGTGACTTCCTAACATGATCAAAACACTAAAATAACAAAGAAACTCATTGGGTTAGCTTAAAACACAAAACAACTCACGAGTGTTTCACTCTTTGTGTTTGGCACTCTCTTGCAAAGTTTTCTAACTTGTCGTGTTACGATTTGAATGGATCAATAGCAATATCAATATAATGATGTCAAGCAAATCAGAATCAATGTTTTCAGGTCAACGCAAGATTGTGTAATAAATTAGTCTCAAGCAACAAACGTAAGAAGACAACTTATGTGATACAAAGGCCGAAATAGCAGAAAATATTTTGGCTATCTTCAAAACCAATGAAATGCTTCTTTTATTGACAATGCACAACCTAAAAACAAGGAAAAATGGTAGGCAAAAAAGGCAATGCAAAAGGCTAAAAGGTCAACACAAATAGTGAACAAGGAACTAACACAAATTTCTTTTTTCTCTTCTTTTTTTTTTTGAACTTTTTGATATAATAAATACTCTTTTTCTTTCAACATGCACCAAATCAGAATTATGTACTGATTTTAGGTAAGTAAAGAAGATAAAACTGGTTTGGTGAAAAGAGCATATTTTGGGAAAGTATGACTTCGGTTTAAGGCAAGTTTTCAAAAAAACACTTTTTTTCTTTTTTTTTTTGAAAGGTTGGTGGTTGAAGGTTTTTAATGTTCCAAAGATATTTCTTGTGGTTACAAAAATAAACAAAAATAATCGACAAATTAATGGAATTGAAAACAATAAAATAACGAGATAAGTAGACTAACCGAGAAGGTAATGATTCCAGCTACTCTTTTTGGTAATTTTTAGGATTTTTTGATGCAAAAACTTGGGCTCTGATACCACTATGATAGGGTTCGTCCGTAAATTGTCCTGATCTTTGACACCAAAACTCGTTCGTGTCATTGAAGACTCGAAATGGATGGAAACGATCGATGAAAGTGAGATGGAATGCGATAAAAAGGAAAAATTATATTGAATCAGTAAATGGATAGATCAAGGTTGAACCAATTGAAGCGACGACATGAACCTTGATCTTGTTGGATCAAAACCCAAGATGCACGAGCAAAAGACCATTTCGCTACAACCTTACACAACCAAGAAATTAAGCCAATGTAGCGCAAGAAGGGGCTTGTGAATGTTTGATACCACCAATACTCGCAATGGAATGGAAACACAAAACAATCCAAGGTAAAAACAAACCGGCAATATCTCTCTCACTTGATTTGGTCTTTTGTAATGAAGAACTTGAAGAAATCGTCAAATGTGATAGAAATGTATTTCTTAACATAAATCCGGTATGTCATTTTACATCAAGATTCAACCATATATGTAGGTCTTTTAGGGCTGAAATTAAATGAAAGGAAAACCTAATTTAATTGGGCTTAAAACACGTTAGAGGTCCAATCACAAAATAACCCAAATTATTAAAAAGAGTATCTTTTAGACTGAAAATAACTTGTCACATGCCGAAGAAGAAGAAGAAGAAGGCTTGACGGTTGGACTGATTCTAGAAGTAATTGGCCTAGTTCCGGATTGGGAATATAAGCAGTTGACCTCCACGTAATAGGATCGCGAGCTGAATAGATATTGACCGCTTTGATACCATATAAAAGTCTGATACAGACAGACCGTAGACCAGGACCGTGTGCATATGGACGCACTTGTACGTTAGACCCAAACCCAACACATAAATCCAACGAGGTTCCAACCTAAAACCAATTGTCAATAGGAGAAGTAGCCCACCGATCTTATATACTAGGCTCGGAACGTCCCCAATTTTCGACGTGAAAACTTACCATCTCCAACATGAATCAATTTGTTGTCTTTGTCATGCCATTTTAATTTTTTAACTGATTGACGGATTTCTAACTTTTTAATCTAGAATGTTCATTTGTGTGCAAGTCGGTTAAATGTGTTTTAGGTTCATTTAGGTCCAAAACATTTACCGACCAAGTAAGTTCGATTTTCGGGACATATATAATATCAGAAATTGGTTTTAAGTCTAAATCTAAGCCGAACTGACCTTTTAGGTCCGGTTCTGTTTTTCAACAAAAAAACGATTTTGAATTCGATTTTGGGAGAATTTGACATACTAGGCTTTTTTGAGAATAGGATTTAGTAAATGTACCCCATAATTTTTTACCACTTTCATTTAATGGTAGGTAAAAATAATTAACCCCTTTATTTTAATAAAAAAGAATAATAGACATTAGTTAGGGTTAAGTTGTAATTACTATTAACTGAATTTATTTATTTTTTTTTTTTTATTTTATTTATTTATTTCTTTTTTATTTTCTTTTTTATTTTTTTATTTCTTGAAATAAATTTCTGGTATGAAATTTTTCATACCATAATTTTACATACCAAAAATTTTTCATACCAGAAATTTTTCATACCATAATTTTTCATGCCAGAATTTTACATACCAGAATTTTATATACCAAATATTTTTCATACCATAATTTTTCATGCCAGAATTTTACATACCAGAATTTACATACCAGAATTTTATATACCAGAAATTTTTCATACCATAATTTTTCATGCCAGATTTTACATACCAGAATTTACATACCATAATTTTATATACCAGAATTACATACCAGAATTTACATACCAGAATTTTATATACCAGAAATTTTTCATACCATAATTTTTCATGCCAGATTTTACATACCAGAATTTACATACCATAATTTTATATACCAGAATTACATACCAGAATTTTACACAATAGAATTTTTCATACCAGAATTTTATCATACCATAATTTATAATACCAGAATTTTATATGCATTGTAATTAACGTGCTTTGAAGTTGTTATCTTGGAAAGTAAGCAATATAAGATTGTTTCTAATTCTTGAGCTCAACATATTACTCTCTGTTATGAATCTTTTTTCCTCTTGATTCGATACAGAGATTCAACCTGATGATGCATCATTGCATCCATGGTACCTGACATGATTTTTCGAGCCTTCGACTCGTTCCTTTCATTCATTTCTCCATGGACTCTTCCTCTAATCGGAATCTTTTTGTTTTTGATCAACTTGATGGAAAGAATTATTGCCAATGGAATCCGCTACATACACATGGGACTTTCAGCCAAGAACAAGCTATGCTTTATCAACCTCACATTATTTACAGTGTACATATCACACATTCTTAAGGCTTATGATCAAGACTCAAGTCTAGAAGCTCAGAAAATACTAATTGTACACTACAAGTATATTATATAAAATGGCGCCTTGTATACATGAGTTTCTTCTACATATTTGAACGCCTCCTCTTCTGATAAAGCATGCTGAATATATGCTTGTATTTTGAGGATCAAGGCACCAACCCAGTTAGGGGTCTTTTGCCAAAAGATCAAGTATCTCCAAACAAACCCATCAAACCAATCTCCCACACATACAAACCCGACGATGATTCATCGTTGTTCCCTTCAACTGGACGATTGAACCCCTTGACCCGTGCTCTAATTGAATCTCGATAAACAGATAAGCCCATGTAAGGCCATGATCTACTGTTGTTCGCCTTAACCATTCCCTTCATTCTCATTAGCATGCTGGAACTGATGTTGAATTCATTTACAATAATTCCTAGCTATTTCTAGCTATTTCTGAAGAATTAACTCTATTTATATTATTATTACTTTAGTTATGTCTTCATTGATGACAAAAAACGTGGGAGAGAAAGATGTTTACAATAATTCCTAGCTATTTCTCGCTAAAGAGGTTGTTCTCGTATAATTGTTTACCTATTATTATAACTAAAGTAATAATAATATAAATAGAGTTAAGTTTTGAAAAGATTTAAGCAGAAAAAGAATAATTGGTAATCGTTGAGGTGGAAAAAAAAAACGATTTAAGGTGGATTTGTGCAAAATTTGTTATTATATGTATGGTTTTGTGTACTTTTAGGGTTATAAAAATGACGTAGGATGCAGTAATCGAGTATGAGAGAAGAATTGTTGAGTCGTTCGGCGGAGCTCAGAGCAGGAATGGTGGTACTGGTGGTGGTGAAGCGGCAGGTCCGAAGATTTGATTGTATCCGGCGGGTTGAACCTATGGAATCTTCGAGGGACCGGTGGCTAAAACAAGTACTAACCAGTGGGCCATTGTCGGCTCACATAAAGAATCAGAATCCTGGAAGGAAATATCTGTTTGAAGATAAACACATTAACAACGTACGTATGGATAGCAATAACATATGAGTATATGATTGTATGAGCATGCAATGCAGATTACAGTGTAGTATTGATGACAAAACTAGACGGTAAAAAAAAATTTGGGGTACATAAACTTAATGAGAAAATAAAAAAGCCTACTTAATAAACAAAATCTCAAAAAAGCCTAGTTTTCAAATTAGCCCTTCGATTTTTATAGGTTCGGTTCGATTTTATAGCTCCAAAATACATCATTAATATTAGTAGAGAATTGTTTTAGCATTAGTTAGTTTGCTAGTTTGGTATTGATGAGTTGTTTTCCTGGCATGCAAAATTCCTACTTTGGTATACATCATTTCATGATAAGTGACCATTATTTATATTGTGGGTATGAATTATCAATTCATATATATGTTAGAGGCAATTATTAAGTGGGCAAGCACAACCACATATAGTATAATGAGGTAATCGTGCAATGCAACAAATAAAGGTTGCTAGTTTGTATTTATTTAGAAAAGAAAATGATTTGTGATTCATTTTGGAAAGGTTAGATTGATGAAATAAGTAACAATTATGGTAGAAAGTTGATTATGAGTTAATTAAGTGGACTAGTGAGCTTCATCGTGGATCGAGAGGTGATTCAACACGGCAAGCTTCTTAATTAGTTTGCTTCATCGTGTGGGTTTGTATCTTACAAGTTAATTTGGTTAATTTGTTATACAAGATTTGGTGTTTATTTTATGGTTCATGTTATTCGTACCACATTTACCATGCTATATATACCCTTCTACGCCTACGCCTTAAATTTTCGAACCAAATGTATGTTATGGACTACTACGCATACGTCATGCGTAGTCGTAGCCCGTACTACGACTATGCGTGACGTATGCGTAGTATGACTACGCATCCGTCATGCGTAGTCGTAGTCATTTTCTTTTATTTTTGAACGAAATGAGCTTGTTACCACGGCTACGCATTGCGTACGCGTAGTAGAGGTATGAATAGCATGTTTCATGTGATACGAATATCAATCTCGTTATTTTATACAAATTGGATGATACGTCATTGGAGTTTCAACGTCCAGTCTTCCACGTCGGAAAAGTAAGATTAATTGTTTTTTATTTGTTAAATAAATGATAAATTTTAAAGTTAAGTTACAAAATCATGAATGTAGAAGAATATTACCTTAACGAACGCATTTTTATTTTCATTAGTTTTCGTAATAAATTAATGAAGCTATCAACATTAGATCCTCCGCAATTGAGGGTAAGGAGTTTCTAAGTTCTCTCCATGTCATTTATTTGATGACATGACGGAGTGAGGGATACAGCAGTCAGAGGGATTGAGGTCAATTTTGACGTCAACTCTATTATTTATTTTTTTTATATATTAAAACGACATCATTTTGACTCGTCTTCAGTGTTGGGCGCGTCATGTGGTAGGGTTTGTATTAAAATTAAAACCCCATTTTTTCTAGATCATGAACTTGTTTTTGTAAAAATTAAATTATTAAGTTGACATGGTAGGAATGTCGTTAATGTGACAGGAAAAAAAAAGAAAAGGAGGTTTGAGCCTTTGTGTAGCACATGATCTTATTCAACTATTACTGTTGGATTTTGATGTCAAAGCCCAATACAGACGGACCTGTAGAGAAGGGCCGTGTGCATATGAGCGAATATGCGCATTATGCTTAAGCTCAACACATAAACACGATGAGGTTCCACCCTAAAACCAATTAACGATAGACGTACCGATAAAAATATCGAATAGTCATCATAACTACCCATTTCGCGTGCGTAGTTGATAGGGTCATCAACTACGCTTACGTAGTCATCATAACTACGCACTTCGCGTGCGTAGTTGATAGGGTCATCAATTAACGATAGCAACTACGCTTGTGGAAGCGTAATAATAGTTCCCCAAAAAATTTATAAAAAAAAACACACAAACGTAGTTGATATTTTTTGGGTAAAATGGTTAAGTACGTAGTTTTTGTATTATTATGTACAAACTAGGCACTTATTGTTTTAGTTGACAAACTAGACCCCCTCCAATTACCAACAAAAAGATTTATTATTTATAAAAATAAAGATCCTATAATCTTTCTCTCTCATCTTGAAAATTATTTATTTCCTTTAATAAAAATGGTAATTGATGCTAACAACCGTTATTTAAGGAATCTTTCAATAACCTTCAACCACGTTTGTAGTTGGTTGTTCATCGTCATCCTCTTCCGAAACAGATTGGCGGTTTCGATATACTAGTGTTTGATTCCACCATTGATCCTAGGCGATTTGATCTCGGTTTATGTTCGCGTCGACATAACATCCACTTATCGGTAAGTTTATTTCATAAATTTTGATCGATTCGTTATTTGTTCTATTGTAACTGCTTCAATGGCGTGATGTACTCAACGAACTAGTATACGTGTTTATGTACGTAATCACGTGTGTGAGATACAAGATATGTAATCGATTGCATATGTTGTGTTCATATTGGAAATTTGTTGAGGCACTAAACTTATGTAATAGATTGTGGTGAAAACAATTATGTACTACTGTGCACAAAATATGTACATAATGTTTGTGTTGATTTACTTAATTTTATGCTTATGTGGATGTGTATGTTTGTATTGTTCAATTCATGTACACAATTTGTAATAGTTCGCATAAAATATGTACAAATTGTTTGTGTTGCTTTACTTAATTTTATGTTTTGGCGTTTGTGTACAATTGTATTGTTCAATTCATGTACACAATTTGTTTGTTGTTGAACTCATAATGCTTGGGTTGAACTAGGGCAACAAGAAATTACTTGGGTGTTCTCGTTCACAGGATTCGGAAATGGTAGATTATCGACGAAATGGTGCTACTGGCGACGGCAGCGATGACGAGACGTGAAGATAGGTTGCTAATGGCGGCGGCGAGAAGAATGAAGAAACGATTCGGAATACCTTCTTCTGAAACTTTGGGATGTATGTTGTGCGTGAATGAACGTTTGGAAGATTTCCACAATCTTTGAAATACAGTTTCTTTTTATTTTTAGCTGTTTTTGGTAGTTCCTTTTAATAAATTACAGCAATTGCCATGATTTACTCCTTTAAATTAAAATCATCTTATTTATTTTATCTTTATTTTTCATTGTAAAAAAGGCAGGGCCTAGTTAGTATTCTCTAAACAAAAACTACCCTAGTACCTAAATTTTCTCATATTTTTTTAGGAACTATTACTACGCTTCCCATACGCGTAGTTGAAGACCCTATCAACTACGCATGTGAAGTGCGTAGTTATGGTTACTACTAGAGATTTACGAACGCGAAGTGCGTAGTTGGGTAATCGAAGTTGGGTATGTGGAGGTTGGGTATTGGAGGTTGGGTTCGTGAGGATGCGTACGTGAAAGTTGAATATGTGAGTGAAGGTGGGTACATGAACTTGGGTATGACATTTTTCTCCCTTCTTCCTAGTATTATTAAAAGAAATCACCTACATTATAAAAGTGTATACTTTGTATACCATTATAAAAAAAAGTGCATACTTACCAAAATCATTCATCTTTTATCCTACTTGTTAACATGTGATTTTCCGAAGATGAGATTTTGAATCAATTTAGTTTTGTCTTACTCTTTTCGGTATAAATGTTTATGTTTGTGTTTGATAGGGTTTAACACCTATATGAAATCTATATTTTAATTTTTGATGGGTTTTTCTTTTTTTATATCTAAACTCTCAACCGCTTATTTTAGTTTTCGTCCTTCTTGATAGCATCAATTATAGTCTATATTTTGGGGTTTGTTTGGACGTCTTATCTTTCATAATCTGCATGTTTGTATGTATATTATGTGATTATATTACCATTTCATCTACCTTTTGCGGGAATCGAGGTCTACACCTAGTTTTGTTGTAATCATAGGTAAAATGGCACGTTTTGCATCAAAAAGGAGCAAAAAGAGCTATGGAATCATTGGAGCTACATTGAGGAACATAAAGAACCATCCAGGAAGCATAGCCATGGATTAGAGATTCACTTTGGACCAGATTTGAGAGATTTCACATTCAGTTGTGACTCACCTCGGTTGGCCACAGATTCATCTCGACCAAGGTGATCCAGAGAAGTCGACTCGACCGAGGCGAATACCTAGGACGCGGCGAGAATATTTTATTCTTGGCTGAGATCTTTTATCTTTGGAAAGAGATCTTATATTTTTGGGCTTGGCTCCTGGAAGGAAGAAGATATGCTAGATCATATATTTTACCTATTTTTATGGGAAGAGGTCTTTCTAAGATATCTTATCTTTGGAGGGATATTTTTCTATAAAAAGGGTCGGATTTCCCACAAATCCGACACCCGGTTATACGCGGAACACTCATTATACCACATAGCACGCAGCAGCTATACTCCAGTTGGGAGATTTGAAGAACCTTTTTGAAGGTTGAAGGAAGATTGAAGATCATAGCTTTTATAGCTTTTTGAAGGGTTTTTGTAAGATTATCTTATATTCCCTTCCTTGTTGTCTTGTCTTGTTGGATTGTTATTCAAGGAACGCTTTTGTTGTGATATTTGATTCAGTTATTGAAGTCTTTTCATCAAATTCTTCTTGTTCAAATATTCACCTTCTTCCCATATATTTGATTATTACTTTCATGATGATGAGTGGCTAATTTCCTTGTGTGATTCTAGGGTGATTGGCTGAAGGTTGTGGGAAAAACGATGATAGAATAATCTTAGACTCCAGTAGGACCCTGAAAGTTCGAGTCTTTAACCTTAACCCTAAGCATCTCGCTCAATCGATGAACATCTCGGCCGGGGTGGAATTCGTCTGACCGAGGTGACTTATCTAATCCGAAACTGAGAGTTAAGTGTTAGAGTTTGCTAAATCCTATTCTTATTACACCTTTCCTGGTCCAGTGCAAGCTTAGGATGAGACTTACCCGGTAATTCCTTAGTTTGTGTACCTAAGACCATAAGTGTTGGTAATAAAGGTTTATCCTTTATTGAGGTTTGAGTGTGCTTTCATCCCATCTTTGTGAGTTAGCCTGAGACTTACCCGGTAAAGGTTGACTCTATTCCCTTAGATGGTGTGTTAGTTTGAGGTTATAGTTCTTTATCTTAATTTCTTGAGACTTACCCGGTAATAGGAGTTACGGTTTTGGATTAGTGAGTAGTGAGACTTACCCGGTGATCTATTCCACTTTAGTAACACCTTCCCTATGCAAAAACCTCAGCTTTGTCCTCTTATCTTTAGATCTTGAGTTGGAACCACAACTAGATGCTTTAATCCCTAGAATTGCATGTTTGCCTTATTGACTTCTTATTCATCTTTGATTGTGTTAATCGCTCTTGTGGTTAGTATTTACGAAGCTTACCGTTATCGACTTTGTTTCACTAAGTCCCTGTGATCGACCCCTGAAATTCCTTGCTTTTTACTACGATTGACCCGTACACTGCGGGTTCGCATCCTTGTTTTAAGCTTTCTTCTAGGGTTATAAATTTAAAGCTTGCACACACCGTTTGGAGCGAACAAGTTTTTGGCGCCGTTGCCGGGGACTTGGTCTAGACCGAGCCGGTACGGTTTGCTCTTGGGGCACTTGCCCCCGTGTTTACTAACCACTCTACTTGAGTGACTTTTGCAGGTTCTTTCTTAGGTATATGCGAAGAACCCGCACTGGGAAGGAAATTGTTCCTTACGATCCCGAACCAGAAAAGACATACAAGCGACGCTTAAGAGAAGCGAAGATGGCCCAACAAGACAACCGCGATCTTGAGGCCGAGTTGAAAGAGTCGTTAGAGCTGCTACGCCTCAGCAGGGAAGAACTAAGGCAAGAGAAGGAAGAAACTCGCACCAAGACTGAAGCAATCGAAGCGGAGATGGCAGTCATACGAGACCAGATTCTACTTCGACCGAGGGAAGATCCACCTGTTCATCCTCGACCGATGCAGGTCCCAGTTGCTGACCCTCGACCGAGGCAGGTTCCAGTACCTGACGCCCCGGCCGATGTACTTCCACCTCGGAGGCCAGTCCGAGATGTTCTTCTTGCAGGAATCCCACAAACCCTAGGTCAAAGGATGGACTCCAATCAACAACTGAGGCGTCCAGGAGTTAACCTAGGAGATCCAGCGGACCATGACTATGAACTTCGACCGCAAGTTCTGTCTATGATTCGCCAATGCCAGTTCGGAGGGCTAGAGAAGGAATCACCACATCAATATCTTCAAAACTATGAGATCTTGATGGAGACCTTGAGACCTCCGAGGATTGAAAACAACAACTACAAGCTAAGACCTTTTTACTTTTCTTTAAAAAATAGAGCTCTTACTTGGTATCAATCTCTCCCTCCAGGAAAATCAGCACATGGGAGGAGATGACTACGGAATTCTTGACGAAATTCTTTCCCCCTTCAAAGACCGCTGAAACGAGAGGGAAGATCAACGCTTTCATTATGAAGGACAAGGAGAGCTTGTCCAAGTCATGGGAGCGGTTCAAGGACATTCTTTTGGATTGCCCACATCATGGGATTCCAAAGTTAGAGTTATTGGAGATATACTTCAAAGGACTGGACGGAAGCACCCAGTTCAATCTCCAACTACTCTCCGCCGGTACCTTTATGGACATGGCGATTGACGAAGCTTGGGACTTCATCGAGAAGCAAGCTTTGCATATGGAGAAGTACACCCACCAAGGAGCTGAAGGTGGAGTTAAAAGAGTTAACTTCCAAGAAACTCAGCCCAACAACGATCAACTCACGTCTTTGAAGAATGACGTGAAGCAATTGAAGGAACTCTTGGTTGCTCAAACCAAGAAGGAAGAGCAAGGGCAAAGGAACAACAACAACGGATACCGTAACAACAACAACGGTTCCCGGAACAACAATAACAACAACAACAACAATAGAGGATCTAATAGCAACAACTGGAGGGCGAACAACCAAAATTCTGGTAACAATCATTCAAACTCCAACTCTAACGATTCCTCTAACCCTTTCCTCTCTTCCCCTTCTTCTTCTTCTTCTTCTACTCCATTGAAAAGCCAAGGGCAAGGATCAAGTTCGTCTCAGCCGGAAAAGAAAGACGCAGTTCTGGAGGCTATCTTGATCAAGCTTAGTGCTATGGAGACTTCTATGACTTCATTTCCGAAGGCCCAAAAGGCCTTTGAACAACAACTTGCAAGTAGGGCGAATGAAGCGCCAAGAGATCCAGGGAAGCTTCCAGCAAGGACGGAAAGCAACCCTAAGGGCCAGATCATGACCATAACTACGAGGAGTGGACTAAAAACTACAGATCCAGTACCTCGGTCGGTGCCAGTACCGACGAAAACCACCTCGGTCCAGATGCAGTCGAAGAACACTTCGACTGAGATGCCAAACGAGGTGGAGCCACGGAAAGCGGAGGGGAAAACTGAAGTTTGTGTTCCACCTCCTGCATACAAACCACCACTTCCATTCCCCCAGTCAAGGGTCAAAGCACATCTAGACAAGCACTTTGGTAAGTTCCTAATTGACTTGATGAATAAACTGCATATTAACATTCCTTTCCTCGATGCTATTCTAGGAATGCCCGCCTATGGGAAGTTCTTGAAGGAGATCCTATCAAGGAAAAGGAAACTGCAAGACTTTGGTGAAGTTAGGATGACATCTAAATCCTCGGAGCTCATTCAAATCATGAAGGAGAAGATGCCACCTAAATTAAGAGATCCCGGCTCATTTTGCATTCCCATCCAAGTTGGGGATGTAACTTGTGAAGCCCTTTGTGATCTAGGAGCCACCGTGAGCATCATTCCGTTGGAGCTATGTGTGAAGATCGGACTTGGAGAGCCCAAGCCGGTCAAGATTCGACTTTATATGGCGGATCGCTCCATTACCCATCCCGTGGGCATCTTGGAGGACGTTCCGGTCAAGTTAGGTAACTTCTATCTACCTATAGATTTTGTTGTACTTGACATTCCCGTAGATTATCCTGTTCCTATCATTCTCGGGAGGCCATTTCTAGCAACTTCGAGTTGCAACGTGGATTGCAAGAACGCCAAGTTGAAATTCAACGTTGGTGGCGATGAAGTGGAGTTCGCATTGCTTGCAGCCATGAAAGGGGAGCAGATAACTGATGATATCTTCAACATCTACGATGAAGAAGAATCAAGAGAATTGGTGAGCTCTATCCTTATTAACGATCCACTCGAAAGAGTTATTAGGTTCAGTTTAATGGAGGAAGGTATAGATGCTTCTTGTGATGCAGATATACGAAGCTTAAAGGCACTGGAAGAGGATCCAGGAGCTAAAACTGAGAAGCTAACCTAGGAGACGAAGATCTCCAGTTTCGGATCCAGTTGCAGTACCTCGACCGAGGCACTTTCTGGACTGAGCGAGGCGACCGAAGAACATCACGGTCAACGCCTCTGCGCCTCAACCGAGGTCGATGGCGAGATGATGTCAACTGAGACTACTGAGAATAATAAACTTCTTACTCCCTTCTCTGACATTCATCCTCAGTTGGTGGAACATTCAATCCACCAACTTTCTGATAATAACGGACCTTGGTATGCTGATATTGTGAATTATCTTGTTTGCTAGGAAACACCGCCCGGATTGACGTACTCTCAAAAGAAGAGATTCTTCAAAGAGGTACGACATTACTACTGGGACGAGCCGCTGCTATTCAAGCGCGGGCCGGATGGGATGCTTCGAAGATGCATTCCGGAAGATGAAGTTAATAGCGTTATACGGCACTGCCATTCACTTCCTTGTGGAGGACATGCTAGCACCGATAAAACATGCGCTAAGGTATTGCGTTCCGGTTTCTTTTGGCCTACGTTATTTAAGGATTGTGATGCATGCCAAAGAACAGAAAATTTATCTAGAAGGAACGAGATGCCACTTAACAACATCCAAGAAGTGGAAATCTTTGATGTATGGGGGATTGACTTCATGGGACCTTTCCCATCCTCCGGAGGAAACCTCTATATTCTTCTTGCAGTTGATTACGTCTCTAGATGGGTTGAAGCCATTACTTCTCCCACTAATGACGCCAAGGTGGTTGTGAAGTTCTTAAACAGGACTATCTTTCCATGATTTGGAACTCCACGCATCATCATTAGCGATGGAGGGACGCATTTCATCAACCGGAAGTTCAAGGCACTTCTATCGAAGTATGGGGTAATCCACAAGGTATCAACCCCTTATCACCCTCAAACTAGTGGGCAGGTCGAGATCTCGAATAGGGAAATCAAAGCAATTTTGGAGAAGACCGTCTCTAGGACGAGGAAGGATTGGTCCATGAAATTGGACGATGCTCTTTGGGCGTACAGGACCGCATTTAAGACTCCCATAGGTACCACCCCTTATAATTTGGTATATGGGAAGTCTTGCCATTTGCCCGTTGAATTAGAACACAAAGCATATTGGGCAATCAAATGGTTGAACTTCGACATTAAGGAGGCCAGCGAGAAGCGACTATTAGAGCTCAACGAGCTGGAGGAGCTGCGTTTGAACGCTTATGAGAATGCCAAAATCTATAAAGAAAGGACGAAGAGATGGCATGACAAGCGTATCGTCCCAAAGGAGCTTAACGTAGGAGACTTAGTCCTACTCTTCAACTCCCGCCTCCGCCTTTTTCCAGGAGAGTTAAAATCTAGATGGACCGGACCTTATGTTGTGAAACATGTTTTTCCTCATGGTGTAGTTGAGATATGGGGCGAAACTAGCGGAAGCTTCAAGGTCAACGGTCATAGACTTAAGAAGTATCAACCGGAAACTCCGGTTGAGGAGGTTGCACCAATATACCTCGTTTGAGACGCATCATGGTCCAGCTAGCGATCTTAAACCAAGCGCTTCTTGGGAGGCAACCCAAGATATTGCTTTCTTTTTCCTTTTTCTAGTCTAGCTTAGATAGTTTTTTTTGCTTTTGCTTTGCTTTGTTTTGTTTTTGGCGTTCTAGACAGATAACAGGAGACATCTAAGGAAGGAGCATAACTGGAAGGACAGAAGTTCGAGAATTTGAGAAGACGGAGTTCGACTGAGGTATCTCGGTTGCTGTCGGAGCACCTCGACCGAGATGATTCTTGAGCAACCGAGGCGACTAGGGTTTCTGAAGATCCACCTTGGTCCGTACCACCTCGGTCCAGTCGAGACCATCTCGACCGAGGTGATAGCAGTTCCAGAAAGAGTATAAAAAGGGGGATTTATTTTCTCTCTCCTCCATCTCACCCTTCCTCGACCGCGGCGACAATTCACCTCGCCTCCTTCGTTTCTTGCTCGTTTTCGAAGATTTCTGTCTCCAAACTACGATGGAAGGATAGAGGATCGTGTTGCAAGTACAGATCTGCAGAAAATCGAACCGATTCGGCCGAAACGAGGTAAAACGAACCGAAACCCTAACCTCTCCGTTTCGCTTCGATTTGGGCTTTGGTTGCCCCTGCATTTGTTGAGGAAAAGCTTAAGTACCCCATAGGAAGCAATTGTAGTGATTTTTGGGGGAAAAGAACTGAATTTTCAGAAGGAATTAGAATCCAGTTTTCCGCCTCGGTCCAGTCGAGCTGTGCCTCGGCCGAGGTGATTCTTGAGTGTTGTCAGTCGACCGAGGTGACCTGACAGTTTGATTTTCCAAAAATGAGTTCTGACCGCCGCCTTACCCTCAGGGATAGATCCTCACCTTCCCCTTCTTCCTCTTCTTCCCGACCTTACCGCCCTGTAATCCATGAGCGACACCGGGTGGATTATGAGCGTATTTCCGGCCGTCCAGTGATTGCACCACGCTTCCTGGACGTGTCTGCTTTTTATTGCCTCCAGGTAGACGGAGACCTTAGGAGGATGATTTCTACAGTTGGGCTGGATCAGTTTACTGAGATCCGAGCCCCAGCCTATTTGGAGCCGACCCTAGAGTTCGTTAGCTCCTTCACTTACCTCCCCACAAAGCGTTCTGTGAAGTACCGGTTGATGAATCGGAACTTCTTAGTGCCACTAGAGTATTGGAGAGAGATTTTTGGCTTTCCTGAGCCCACCGCTGTTGACTTCCCGTCCCGATCAGTAGCTAGGGAGTTTTGGGGGCAGATTGCCCATATTGTTGAGCATGCAGATAGATGGCGCCCTGGAGATTCCAAGGAGAAGGTCATCTTCCATTCAGCCTTTAGGTTAGCCCACCGGATATTCAGCGAGACACTTCTGGCGCGTACTGAGACGCCCCAAAAGATCCGACAGGGAGAGCTTTTCAATTTGTACTGCATGGTTACTGGGGGGTTTCCCGGACTTTGGCTTGATGTTGACAGAGGATCTGCACAAGATCAAGGCCAAGGCGAAGAGAGACATCTGCTGCGGAGGACTTGTCACCCACATAGCTAGTTATCAGGACATGGATCTCAGTGCTTGTACGATGGTGGCGGCTGCCAAGCCGCTTGGATTGCAGGAGATGATCACTCGGCGGATTCTCGTTCCTCGAGGTCTGACTACTCCGTACGTGGCTATGCCATGGGAGCTGACTGCGCCACAGGGGATCAGGTGGTCTGCCCAGTTTACAGTTTTTGACCCACATTATTGGCAGACCGCTTGGGCTCCACTGATGGAGGATTACAGAGAGGCAGCAGCTGCCCCAGCTGAGGAGGAGGCTGATGATGAGGAGACAGTTGATGAGAGAGAGGGTGGAGTCCCGATGGATACAGGGACAGATACTGCAGGGACGAGCGCACCACCAGTTATAGATCTGGATGAGGAGGACACTGAGCCTGCACCTGCTACTTCTCCAGTGAGACCTGCTAGGCGTAGGACACACCGACGCAGGGATCCAGATGCTCACAGACGGATCGATAACCTGACGGATCAGGTTATTGATCCATATGCTGCTTTGTCATTGGATATCTGCAAGATGCAGGAGCGGCAGCACTACCAGCACATGATGGTCCAGATTCAGTTTGAGCACATCATGGGCTATCCGTTCGACCCGACCCAGTATCCGTACGTGCCACCACCACCACCACCGGATCGTGACTACTGAGAGCTGCAGGATTTTCTTTATTATTTTATGCAGTTCAACTTATTATCCGGTGAGTATTTTTTATCCTTTAGACTTATTTTGACCCACTGGGACAGTGTGTGCCAAGTATGGGGTGTTTATGTGGTGTATTATTTGACATTTGATGTTGACTTCACTTGACCGGATATTGATATTTTATGCTTCACTTTTGCTTCTATATGTTTATCTGAGATTGCATGCATACTTACAGGTTATTTGATTGAGAAAAACGTCAAAACTAAAAAAAAAAAAACTGGTTTTTAAAAAAGAAAAATTTTTTTTTGGACCTCGACCGGGGCAGTTCTGGCCGAACGAAGTGTTTCACCTCGGTCGACCTAAGAACACCTCGACCGAGGTGAGTTAACTGAAAGTTTTCGAAACGATTTTGTGCTTCTTATCTGGATGTGATCTCAGTGAAGATCTTGTTTACTGACTGGTTTTGAAATTCTTTATATGTTTGAAGGGTTTTATAATATGTTTAAGTTGCTAAATGCTTTGTTTGAAATTATTGGCATGTTTAATACTTTGTTTTTATCCAAATTATGTTGAATTTGAAGGTTGACACCGCAGTATGAGTTCTCTCACTTTCTTCCTGGAAAGACCAAGGCAATTCATTCTTCTCTCTTCCTCTTCTTCTTGATCATGCTTAGCCCCTCATATACAATTTGCCTCCCTTTACCTATCCGGGAATTTGGAAGCAAGCGAAGTGGTGAAAGCAAGTGAAGTTAAAGTTGAGAAGTTGGTTGGAAGTGAAAGTGTTAGAAAGCAATAATAGGTTTGAGGAAGTCAATCATGAAGATGAGTAACTCGGCACCATTCACATAGCCGGGTGTTTGTGTCTTGCCAAAGTCGGATTGAGCGATATTCCTAACGGGTCATGGTATGTGCATCAAGGGTTTGATGCATCTCAAGAAATTGATGATTGCTGATTTCCTAGGCTTCGGTTATTGTGCACCTCTGTCCATGCATCCCAAAAAGTAAAGTAAAAAAAAAAGAAAGTGTGAAATGTTACGTCTAGGAATAGATGTGATGTGCACGCAATAAGTCTTAAATTTATACTCGTTATATTTATCCTAACTCCTAGCGAACCCGCAGTGTACGAGACGTTTGTAGAAAGATAAGTATTCCGAGGTCGAACACAAAGACTAAGGTGAAATCGAGTCAAGCAATGATCAAAGATAGTGTGAATCTAGACTAAGATAAGATGAGGAACAAAGAAAATGAAAAGCGCAATATTTTTGTTGGTTTTTATGGTGATCAAACAAAGATCACAAGTCAAGCAAGGAGATAAACAACTAACAAATTAAGCTAGCAAACGAGTAAGTAACACAAAGCACAAGTATATGATCAAGAGAGAAGAATAGATTCTAGAGGTCAAGATTTCCGGTTATGGCATTGGACTCAAGGTTCTAAGTATTCTAAGGACAAGATGTGGTGTTTGGGAAAGAATGTTTCGCTAATGGAAGCAATTACCGGGTAGGTCTCTCACTTCACTAATCCCGCATCAAACTCCTATTACCGGGTAGGTCTCTAGGGGTTAGAGTAAGAAATTCCACACAAACTAGATACTACTTAAGGGTAACCCTCTCCTTACCGGGTAAGTCTCGGAATAGGGAAGTCTCAAGTACTAATCCTAGCACACTCGATCCAATAGCGGCTTATGAGGCTCACTACTACCTAGCATTCATCATCTTAGGTATCTAAGATCGGAAATCATCGGGTAGATCTCTTCCCTCACTTAGGTTGATAGCATTAGGTGATCCTAAGCTAAATTAGGCTTAATAAACACTAGGATTTAAACAACCAAGGACCCCAGCATGCAGATTTATCATTTAAAGAGCAACAGGAGAATAAATCGGGCTGTTCTACAGATAAATCGGCCGATTTATCTGATGAACAGGTCGATTTTTCTTCCTGGGATGGGTTTCGTGCATACAAATCATCCTAAACTAACATATAAGTCCATCCTATCATCACCCAAGCCATAACCATCAATCCATCACTCTAGAATCACAATAAACTAGCCAATAATATGCATATCAAGATCCAAAATCATCAAACAAGCATACATGGTGTTCATAGATGAATAATGAAAGATGAGAAACAAAATCAATAAATCTCAGCAAAATCCAAGTTGAAGCAAGACTTATAAACTCTTAAATGAAGATCCAAAACGTTCCTAACAATACTTGCAAAAGTTCTTCAATCCAAGACTACAAAAGTAACTCCAAATCACTCAAAAATCTCACTAAACTCCTAGAATGGTGGTCTTGTTCTTCCTTCAATCCTTGAGAGCTTTTCTTCTCCTCCAATCTTTCCCCCAAATTGATGAGCTGTGAATGAGAGTGTGGGAGAGGAGAGATGCTCAGCAACCACCTGCAGGACCACTTATATTCTCCACCAAGAGCAAGGACGGACAAGAGATCGTGGGACACGTGGCTTAAGCTGTCAAATGCCCAAAAATCGACCCAGTGGACAAAAATCGTCCGATTTAGCTGCTAGCTGGTCCGATTTTTTTCAGCAAAAACATGCTATGCTCGTTTAGCCATGAGTTGATCCATTGCTTGCACCAATAGTGGTCTTTGTGTCCTTTGTTGCTCCAATTATGCTCCTCCAAAGCTTTGGATGTGGACCATCATGAGGCTTGGCCCTCAAATGTATCGATTAACGTCCAATAGATCCCCGAATTACCTACAAAACCGATAAAAGGTAGTGTAGACGTCTTTTCTAGAAATGTGCATGAATTGAGCGAAGACGTCATGAACCAATGCCAAAACGTGCATGAATGAGTGAGAAATCTATCTAAATGATTACCTAATCCTAAGTCATAAATCTTGTTATCATGAAATAAGCAAAGTTTATTGGTGGAAGATGTTGCAAGTCAAAGTGAAGTGAAGTTCATCCTTTTCCCGGATTCTAGCACCACATTACCTTACATTCATCCCTACCCTACACGTTTCTTGACCTTTCTTTTGGGAAGCCCTTGAGACCTTGAGCATGTTGATTGACTTAGTGGTTTAAACTGGATTATGCATGATTAATTTCGATAATTATGACTTATTATGCATTCTATGGTTTTATGCAAAGATGAACAACTTTCTTATATTTATGAAATGTTTCGAACATGCATTGATTTTAAATTCCATGAAGTATTCTCTTAGAGTGATCTATGATAGTTGCACACCATAAAAATGTTTTTGAAAGGTTTTTCGTTGATTTTCTTGACTATTAATCCATTCTATCTTGTCTTCTATATGCAGAACTTGCTTGGGGACAAGCAAGGGCTAAGTATGGGGCATTTTGATAGCATGAATTATAGTCTATATTTTGGGGTTTGTTTGGACGTCTTATCTTTCATAATCTGCATGTTTGTATGTATATTATGTGATTATATTACCATTTCATCTACCTTTGCGGGAATCAAGGTCTACACCTAGTTTTGTTGTAATCATAGGTAAAATGGCACGTTTTGCATCAAAAAGGAGCAAAAGGAGCTATGGAATCGTTGGAG
The DNA here is from genome assembly GCA_033239045.1 of Fagopyrum esculentum. Lineage (NCBI taxonomy): Eukaryota > Viridiplantae > Streptophyta > Magnoliopsida > Caryophyllales > Polygonaceae > Fagopyrum > Fagopyrum esculentum. The sequence goes on from BSUD01000004.1 coordinate 143,621,754, forward strand.
CTACATTGAGGAACATAAGGAATCATCCAGGAAACATAGCCATGGATTAGAGATTCACTTTGGACCAGATTTGAGAGATTTCACATTCAGTTGTGACTCACCTCGGTTGGCCACAGATTCATCTCGACCGAGGTGATCCAGAGAAGTCGACTCGACCGAGGCGAATACCTAGGACGCGGCGAGAATATTTTATTCTTGGCTGAGATCTTTTATCTTTGGAAAGAGATCTTATATTTTTGAACTTGGCTCCTGGAAGGAAGAAGATATGCTAAATCATATATTTTACCTATTTTTATGGGAAGAGATCTTTCTAAGATATCTTATCTTTGGAGGGATATTTTCCTATAAAAAGGGTCGGATTTCCCACAAATCCGGCACCCGGTTACACGCGGAACACTCATTATACCACATAGCACGCAGCAGCTATACTCCAGTTGGGAGATTTGAAGAACCTTTTTGAAGGTTGAAGGAAGATTGAAGATCATAGCTTTTTTTTATAGCTTACTGAAGGGTTTTTGTAAGATTATCTTAGATTCCCTTCCTTGTTGTCTTGTCTTGTTGGATTGCTATCCAAGGAACGCTTTTGTTGTGATATTTGATTCAGTTATTGAACTCTTTTCATCAAATTCTTCTTGTTCAAATATTCACCTTCTTCCCATATATTTGATTATTACTTTCATGATGATGAGTGGCTAATTTCCTTGTGTGATTCTAGGGTGATTGGCTGAAGGTTGTGGGAAAAACAATGATAGAATAATCTTAGACTCCAGTAGGACCCTGAAAGTTCGAGTCTTTAACCTTAACCCTAAGCATCTCGCTCAATCGATGAACATCTCGGCCGGGGTGGAATTCGTCTGACCGAGGTGACTTATCTAATCCGAAACTGAGAGTTAAGTGTTAGAGTTTGCTAAATCTTATTCTTATTACACCTTTTCTGGTCCAATGCAAGCTTAGGAGGAGACTTACCCGGTAATTCCTTAGTTTGTGTACCTAAGACCATAAGTGTAGGTAATAAAGGTTTATCCTTTATTGGGGTTTGAGTGTGCTTTCATCCCATCTTTGTGAGTTAGCCTGAGACTTACCCGGTAAAGGTTGACTCTATTCCCTTAGATGGTGTGTTAGTTTGAGGTTATAGTTCTTTATCTTAATTCCTTGAGACTTACCCGGTAATAGGAGTTACGGTTTTGGATTAGTGAGTAGTGAGACTTACCCGGTGATCTATTCCACTTTAGTAACACCTTCCCTATGCAAAAACCTCAGCTTTGTCCGCTTATCTTTAGATCTTGAGTTGGAACCACAACTAGATGCTTTAATCCCTAGAATTGCATGTTTGCCTTATTGACTTCTTATTCATCTTTGATTGTGTTAATCGCTCTTGTGGTTAGTATTTACGAAGCTTACCGTTATCGACTTTGTTTCACTAAGTCCTTGTGATCGACCCTTGGAATTCCTTGCTTTTTACTACGATTGACCCGTACACTGCGGGTTCGCATCCTTGTTTTAAGCTTCGTCTAGGGTTATAAATTTAAAGCTTGCACACACCGTTTGGAGCGAACACTTCTTTCAATCATTTCTTTTCCGAGGTTTATCTTCTTTTTTTTTCAAATAAATCATTTAGTCCAACCTTCAACTTTCTTGTACCTCTAATATTCGGCCTTATTTGATATTTCCCTCAAACTGATTTAAACTAGAATAAGTAGAACATAGAACCTTTAAACTTTCTCAAAAACTTTAAATTTGACTCCAAACTAACTTGTTAACAAAAAAATCAACACTCAACCTCGAGTGCTTAGCTCTTTTAACAATTTCGACTAATTGAAGTTACACTTTTTAACAATCTCAAGTGTGTAGCTCCTTCCTTGAACAATCTCGAGCGTCTATAATGCTCATGTGAACAATTTTGAGCATGATGTTCTCTTGTCTAACTATGCGAGCTATTTTTACTTTCTTAGTTTCTGGACTATATGCGGGTTTTGGGAGCAGCAAATGTTGTAATCGGTGTCCCTCTTCTCCTTGATTCACCCGCAAACAATATTATTCAACAATCCTTCATATCTATGTCCAACATTTTTCAACTCTAATGATAGGGTGGGAAAATTGTTTAAACCGTTGAAGAAAATATGAAGTTTTAGACAAATTCTTATACTTGAAAATTTGATATTGTGTACATTTGTATATTAATACAATTTTCCAACTTCCCTTGAATTGACTTTGAGGTTAAAAAAAATTCAATCCCATTTATAAAGAAAAAGCTTGAAATTTCAAGCAAAATATTTTATTTACTTCAGATTATGTTGTTATGTACAATCATGTATTTGGATAATTGTCCAAAAAAAATATACATATTGTGCATGTGTACAGTTGTGTCAGCTGACAAGATGTTAGAAATTTGGGTTTACCTGAATTGCTGAACTCATTCATTTAAGACCATTCAAAAGCTATTTATAATCAAATGTTTGCATTCGGAGAAAGTCTCATTAGGTATTCACGAAACAAAAATGAGGTATCGTGTCCCGTAAAAAGTCCTTCTAAGACTTTCCGGAAAAAGATTAAAAAAAATAAGAGGAGGAGAAAGAAGAAGAAGAAGAAGAAGAAGAAGAAGAAGAAGAAGAAGAAGAAGACACTTTATTTTCTTGACAAGATGACCTTCATATTGGTGATGTTGCTCAAGTGTGGTGTGTCCTTGTTTGATCGTGTTGATCATGGTTGTGTTTAAAGTCTTTGAAAATCTTTCATTTAGGTGGGTGAATGTCGTGGGATTCGAATTTCTCAAATGGTGTTTTTTCCCTTGCTATGGATTTATGTGGTCCTGCTCCCTGCAGCGAGACGCCGCAGTAGTTCGTCTACCTCGTATTCTCTTAATCATTCCGCCGTCTTCGAGCTTTCATCAACCTTTTATTTGATTTGTGTGTTCCGTCTTTTTTGTTTGGGGGATTTTTGTTCTTTATCAATTGTTTAGTGGTTCCTTTGTTGGTGTTATGTTGGTTCATTGATATCTTACATATTTATCTTTTTTCTGCCTTTTGGTACGCCAGTCTCGCTAAATGAATGTGACGTAGTTAAATTATTTATCCATCTATCATAAAGGATAGTAACAACTAAAATATTTAATCTTAAACTGTTTTTACTTTTTAATGATTGTTTTTAACAAAAAAAACAAATTTTCTTTTCCAATTCATCGTATTATGTGATTATCTTTCTTTTCAAAGAAATTCCATCGATTATGTTTTTATTTATACATTTTATTTGCAAAATATATATTGTTTTGTATTCTCAAACAATAAACTTAATTTCTTTGTTATTTATCAATCTTTTTTTCTTAAAAGAGTTAATAAGTGAAATGTGATATTTTATATCTTTTTCAAAATTATCAAAACATTATTGATGTAAAGTACATAGTGTATTGTCTTGACTACAAAAATACATTAATCCAAACTAATTATTTTATAAAATATAAGATACGAGAATTTCTCAAAGACATGAAATATCATGTTTCGTTTATTAAGTAAAGTCACCCTCATCCCACGTATCACTTATTTTATAAAATAATAGATATAAGATACGAGAATTAAACTAATATTAAAGCAAATGTACTTAATCACGTTTTTTCGTGCATTGTGTCATATGTTATTTTTTTATGTATTTATCATTTTTAGAAATTTTTATTGAATAATTATAAAATTATTATACAAAAAAATATTTTTAATAGATTAGATTGAGCCCCCTCATATCTCCTATTTTATTAATGTCACAATTGTTCGTTCATTTTTCATAATTTTCCGGCTTCTATACCTCAAACTAGACATGGGTCGCAAACCTAAACCGTAAAAATCCAAACCGGCGGTTTAGCCGGTTTATTAAAAAAAAAAATTGGAAAACTGGACCAAACCGGCGGTTAACCGCCGGTTTGATCCATTTTTTTTAAAATAAAAAATAACAAAATAACAAAACCGGCGGTTCAACTGCCGGTTTGGGGTAAACCGCCGGTTTAGGTTTGGCCAATCCTAAACCGCAAACCCACGATTTGGCCAAACCGGCAAACCTAAACCGCCGGTTTGGGCTAGTTAATAAACCGTCGGTTTGGCGGTTTGGTTCAAACCGGACTCATGCCTACCTCAAACTCTCATTTGTGAAATTTAACTTCAATCTCTAATCCCTCATGCGTACTACAACTATAGCTAGTTTCCTTCCTTCTTAGAAATTCCGACTTCATCCTCTCCTATAATAAAGAGGACGAATCTAAGAGAATGTCAATTTCAATGTTCTCACGTAAGTTAAAAGAAGACTTTGCACAATACGACCCCTCGGATGAATACGGTTAATAAAAGCCAGTCAAATTAGTTTAAGTAAGTTTTTTTGAAATTTTTCTCTCTTATAACTAGTACTATGGTATAAATATGTTTAGTAAATGTACCCCTAATTAAACTTCTTATTTTTCAACTTTAATTTAATGAAAGTGGTAAAAAGTCAAGAGGTAAACAAATTTAATAAAAATAGAAAAAGATCTATTTAACCAATTTTTTTTATAAAATTATAATTAACTTATTAGATGAAGATTTTAGAAGACGGGATCGTAAAGCATTCAAAAAGAAAGTGTGATGAAACTAGCTCATCTTGGTTCCTTTAATAGGAGGTGTACTTACATAAGACCCTCCACAATGGAGGGTCGTGGGGCTCCTAAGCCCCCTCCATGTCATCAAATTGATGACATGGTGGAGAGAGGGGCTTTGGAGCCCCGGGAGTCGACGCCAAAATAGGCGTCGGCTCCTATCTTTTTCCTATTTTTTTTAAAATTTTTTTTTATAATAAAACGACGTCGTTTTGGCCTAACTGGGCCAAAACGACGTCGTTTTGGCTGGTTTCCAGCAGTGGGATGCGCCACATGGCGCTCCCTCACTGGCCGAAATCCGGCCAGTGAGAATGCGCCATGTGGCGCGTAGTTTTAATTAAAACTAAAAATTAATTTCCCGACTTATTACTATGTAAAAAAATAAAAAAAAAAAAATACTTTTGAATAGGTTTTGATTTTATCTATCTAATGACATCCATTTTGCATATGTTTGGAGAAAAAAAATTTTGACCTCTTTGAACGGACGTTACGTAATAAATTTTTAGCGTTTACGAGTATGCATCACCAACTAAAACCGGATTTAATAGGCGTTTTATTCTTTTTTTTAAATAATTTGTTTGATATTTAAAATTTTAATATTGGTTGTTATTTAATTTGTGTTTCTTTATTAAGTTGTTTTTTAGTTAAATTTATTTTATTACCATAAAAACTTAAATTTTATTGCTAATATTTATTTTGTAGTGGTATTAGTAATATTATTTAATAATAAATGATGTATAAATATATAATTTATTGAAAATAATATAAGAATGTAAAAAGTGAAAATAGAAGGTTCGGGGCTCTCTGTTGTGGCTGAAAATAAGTGAAAAGCTGAATGAGGCTACTAAGCTGACGTGGCAAGAATCTTGCTGATGTGGCAGGAAAAAAATAGTAGCCCCCGGGCTATGCATTGTGCATGGTCTAAGAACCAGATACTTGTACAAGAATCCAAATTCTGAAAATGAAATATCAGAATAAGCAATAAGTATATGTAAGAAGTAGGCAAGTGATGTAAAGCCGCAACAATGATTGTATCCCGCCATCTGGTCTTTTAACGCTTATAGAATGAAGGGGACCCAGTTAAGATGGATGATAAATCAACTAACAAATGGTACTGTAATAATGATTTGTTCTCCATGGATAAATTTATGACAGGTTGCTGTTCAAATGTGGCCTACACATGGGATGATGACTATGTTGTTTTCAGTTGCTTGTGAGGTGGCCAATTCATTGAGATTGCTTCTACAAGACTTACTGTTCCTCGTGGATACCTCTAAGTAATGGCGTCTGTCAACATGCATTTTTATGGCTGGATAATGACTGTGAATCCTGTCACAAATTTTTTTAAAAGTACAACAAAAAAAAATATTAAATGTAGCTCTAAGTAATGGCATCTGTGAGTTTCCTCGCCTCCAAATAAAATCTAGTTTATTTATAACCTAAAACTTCTCAATAAAATCTGTTAAAGTGCACAATTATTTGTGAGGAACCACTATAAATATGTGTATTATCTTTCTTACTTGTTGAATTTTATAATGTTTCATAAGTCCGTATAACAAACTAGTATAAAAGTTCTTGGGTTCTTTTATTTATTATGATCTGGGAGAAAGATTTCTCTTTCAACAAGATCGACCAATTCAAAAAGAGGAGAAATTTCAGCCTGTGGTAGATCAAGATGCAAGCATTGTTGAAACAATTGGGCTTATGGGGCCGTTGCCCATGAAGGAATTCGATAAGAAAAAGGGTGATGTTGCTGAGATGGTCATTCAGAGAATAAGAGACATTCGACCATCGTGATGTGTCTCACATATGATGTATTATGTGAGGTTTCATATTAGGACATCGCAATCAAATTGTGGCTGAAGTTGGAGAGCATCTACATAACGAAGTCTCTCGCCAACACGTTGCTTATAAAACAACGTCTATTCAGCTTGCAAATGCAGGAAGATACGCAACTTCGTGAACACTTAAATCACTTGAACACAGTTCTTCTAGGTTTGCGTAATATTGAGGTTAAGATTGGGGACGAAGATGTTGCGTTGATTCTGTTGGTATATTTGCCGTCATCATATGAAAACTTCGATCAGTTATTTTTTGTTGGAAAAGATATCATTACTCTGGAAGAAGTGAGATCTACCCTTCATAAAAGGAACTACGCCAAAAGGTGAATGAAAGTGGTGTAGGTAAGGACAGTCAAACATCTGACATATTTACAATCGTAGGCAAGGGACAAGGAAAATCAAGGAAGAAGAACAAAATTTGTCTTCTTCAAAAGGTCCTAAGTCTAATGACGTCAGCTACTACTATAAGTAGAAAAGGCATTAGAAGAACGAATGTCCTAAGAATAACAAATCGCAGAATTCTAGTTATGCAGTTGTTGTAGAAGATGATTTTAAATCTGATGAGGACGTAGTTTTGGTTGTTGGTGGACTTATTTATTAGACTAATGTGTGGGTTCTTGATTTTAGGGATTCCTATCACATATGTCTTAATAGAAAGTGATTTGAAACTTATAAGTAGGTAGATGATGACAGTATATCCATGTCTACAAGGCGGTTGCAATCGACACAATTAAAATTACACTACTACAAAAAGGACTTTATAATCCGGTTAGTTGAGGGTTTATAATCCGGACCTGCACCGGATTAAAGGTTAGGGGTGTATTTGCCCACAGGTTTTATAATCCGGGCGTGTTTTTTCCAAGCACCGGTGTATTTGCTAGGTTCATTTTGCCCTTTTGTTGGATGGTTTGTTTGCCCGGATTATTTGACATTTTATAATCCGGATATTTGACTACATATAATCCGGATGTTCCACATCCGGATTATATAAGTGATCAAATATCCGGATTATATGAAACGTATATAATCAAGAGGAACATCCGGATTATATAGTTGTGTAAAACACCGGAATATTTCTTTTTTTAATAATCCGGACTAAGATAAACGGATTAAGAAGTTTAGTGGTGGCACCATTGGGTGAGTTAATATACACCGGATACTTACAACCGGATTATTATAATTTTGATTTTATACACTACCAACATATATCCAGATTATTTTCTCTCTATTTTTTTTTATATATTTCATTCTATTTTTCGAATATACCACCTGTAACATTTGATATAAATCCAATAATTGATTTTTCAGACATTTAAATTATACCAAAACATAATAAACTTGCTCATTAATTGTCATAAACTAAAACGTGCCATGAAAATATGTTTACAACCATTGCTAAACTTTACATTATGAAACCTCCTTATCAGCACACTCACACATATTATCGCCTTATGAACTACGTCATTATGGTTTTACATCACCCCCTTTTCTATCCAAACCCACCCATAACTATTTTCCAGTGAAGAAGCCTCGTACCAGATTGCCAAGCTTCCATTTCTTCAAGAGAAACTAAGAAATTTTTTATGATAAAAACTTCATCCACCCTTATAGTGCACAACTGAACACAGAAACGGGAAGGGAGGGGCAGCACGATCTTCTGCATGCATACTACATCAAGAAGATACTTTTAAAAAAAAGTTGCCTCAATTACCTATCACTTTTTTTAGCAGGTGCTCTAAACTTGTTAAACACGGAATCAGTTGAGCTGTCTTCTAAAATTTTTGCCCTTTCTGAAAGAACGCTTCTCGGAATCCTTTTGCTCCTCACCTACAGAACTTTTTTTTAGGAAATAGAGTAGATTGTACAATCAACCATTCCAATATTAATGCATAATGTCATATTATATCAGAACAATCGACTACTGATAATACAAGCTCGTTGTCAACTTGAAAAAAGGTAATCAACATAAATAGACAAAATAAGACATCCAAAAACACATTTCACGCAAAGCATTCACACATCCAGTGTTCTTAGATCAGGCCATTTTCAGTTTACTTAAATGTTCCCCCAAAATAGTGAAGTTCCATTTTCCACAACAATCTTGTCATGTGACACCCAACTTCGATTATAAATGAAGTATAAACATCCCAATTCAACACTAAAAAAGGACCCCACACAAAAAAAAAGAACAGTAGACATTTTCTGACTTCAGAAATACAAGCAAGAAACCTAGAAGAAGAAAGGAGATCAAATATAATGGCTCCAGAAAGATTACACTATTCTGAACATACAATAATGGTTCCCGAACAAGAGGAAAAACAACATTAACAAAATCCTCGGGCATCACTCTATCTTTGTAAAAATGAAACAGTTTCAACTTTACTCTCTAGTGGAGCCACCATGGTTTAGGCCCATCTCCATTAGTCTCAATGTACGATCATGGTGAGAAGTCCAAAAACAATTATAACAGCTACACATCCTATGATCTATATAAAAATTATGAGAAAATGATGTGCCTTATCTGCTATAGTACCTGCATTGGGTGGAGCTGAAAGCAGCAAGACAACTTCATCATCTCTTTGTTGCTCGATCAAAAGAGAAGCAAGAGTTAGACGAGCATCAATGTTGTTCTCGTCTGCTTGTATAGCTGAAAAAGAAATTTTTTAAACAATCAATATGCGAGTTTCAGAATGGAGCATGCTGCTTGCGCAACTCAAATAAACAAATCGCAATGAGACATAACAGTTGAAGAGATCACATTCGAAACAGACTGGGGAAAAATAAACGGAACTTGTTCATTGAATAAACACACGAGATATAATGAATACAAATACAAAGAGTTAGACATGTTCATATTATTAAGCAACACCTAATACAACATTATGCCACCATTAATTGCTACACAAAGATCACGGTCATATATTTGGAAACACTTTTAAGCTTGATACAATACACTACAAACAGAAATTATATCTAACTGAATTGTTCATATCATAAGATCTTAGAAGCATCAGGTATCAACCTTTATACAAGACCTGAATTGATGACAGTGTATTTTTCAAGGCTAAGTAGCACTGAGAAACTTTCAAACACACGAACACCTGAAAGAACGTTTAAAAAAAAGTAAGCATCAATTATCTCAAACTCAATTTATAACATGTTGTGACCCGATCAGTTTGGGTTGGCCACAACAGGTTCGGGTTCAAACGGGTCGGATCAAAACAATCTCTCCCGTTTTTAGCGGTTTGTTTCGGGTCGGTGTGGATCGGGTATTAATTGTTCGGGTTTAAACGGGTTGGGTCAAAACAATCTCTCTTTTTAGGGCTTGTTCAGGTATATATTACTGTCTACACGGCTCTTTAAGCCTAATCCTTAGCATATGTAACTATTAGTCTCTAAATATTTCTCGTATGATCCTTTTCCTATCCAGATATTTTCTCGCAAAACTTCTATATATTTCGTGGCTAAAAAGCAAAGCTTTGCCATCTATAATTCTTCAAATAGGGTAAGGGTGTTGCGTAAGACATATTTTGGTTGATTAATGACATTCCGAAATTGAAGTATCCTCAATTTCTCAGCTAGTCGTGAGACACTTGGAATCCAGTCACAAGATCCTAACACTTTCCTTAGGCTTGTATTAACATAGTCAAAAGGCTAAAAATAAATCAGCTTGGTTTTAAGAAAAGAGCATATGACAAAAGGTGACTAAAACAGGCAAGAGTTGAACTCTAAGATTGACAAGCTTACAGCAACTTAAATTATCCAATCAAATTCAAAAGAAATGAAAACCAAATCTCCATACTTCCTTGGTGACCTTGTTACATTTTTAGAGAAAGGGAAATGTTGGGTCCGAATTTTCAAATTTGTCCAAAACAGGAAAGTAAATGAGTTAATAAATATTACCATTATTCCCTATTAGAAATCTGTTTTATAGACTTATAAACTTAATTCCCATTGATTGATTAATAAATTCTTCGATTATATTCATTAACAAAAGCTAATCTATATGCTACACTGCATCTGAAATGGTTCAGAATCTTGAGGCATACCTCATCTGAAGCTTTGCCTTCTAACATGAGATAATATTTCAGCGCAGATTCATAATGCTCAAGATCCAGGAAACAGTTTGCCACTGAGATAATTAGGTCGATCTGATCACTTGTATGCTCTTCCTGTAGGAGACTGAAACAATCCTGAAAACAATTTAGAGATGTTAACAGAGCAAAATCGATAACAACTGCAATAGCATGGGAAGCATAATACTTATAAGTAACAAGCTAACAGTTAGAAAACAATGTTCTTTTTGTCCGTGAAGAGTTCAGCATAATGTCAAAACTCAGTAATAGTTTAGCTCGTATTTTCATTAATAGTATGTTTTGACAGCACCCGTAGTGGGGGTGGGGGAGAAAAGAAAATGAGAACCAGAAAGAGAAAAATAGAGAAGATGAGTTCCTATCTAAACAAATGAAGAGAAGGGATTCAGATGGTTAAGTACTAAGAGTATGCCCATCCATACTTACGTTTAGAAATATGTGATAAAACCAGTAAGGTGATCATGCTGGGACAATTTGCAAGGTGATCACCAAAGCATATGAAAAATAAATGCTAAATGTACTTGGCCAACAAGGGGCATGCAGTTACCGAAAAAAGAGAAAGAAGAATGAGAGCTTTAGGGGGGGGAGGGGGGTACAATTTTATCATTGACTCATGCACAAGGTTCTTCCCATATGGAACTGCCATCAAGGTTACTAAATTCAAATTCCTTATTCTGTTTCATTGCAGTGTTGTCAATCTACTTCTTCTGGTGCTTCATGGATTGCTAGGGTTGAACTAAAAGGTTTGAATTTATTAAGCAAGTTCATCCCCTATACCATTCCTTTTAGCTTGGACCAAATGAATCTGATAGACTTTTGAAGCAGCATATATGAAAAAGAATTGATTACACCATCAGATACACAGAACACTCTGATGAAAAAGATTACATGCAAAAACATAATTGTCAATAATTAGCTTGTCAAACAACAATAGAGTATGTAAAATGTAACAGCAACGGAAAAGTATAAATAAGATACCTCTTCTTTATCAAAGTTCCTAAGACGAGCGTGGCATATTCCTTCTTTAATGGTTAGGGACAATTGGAATCTTTCACCAAAAGTGTGAAGCTTCTTCGCATTTTCAATGTATGCAAGTGCTTTTTCAAAGTCAATGTTTTCAATACACAAAGAAGCCACCAAATTAACCATGCTTGGGTTGGAGTCAGGAGGATGATCTTTGATATAGGCCTCCAATAGGCTGACACCACGTTCAGAATGCCAGATTCTTTGTAGAACTGAAAGAACATCAAGACAAATAACCAGATCAAAACAAAACCTTATGTCCAATAAGGAAAATTTGATTAAATGCAAATAACAATGCCTAATCCTCTCTAGTTCACTGGCAGTTCCAATGCAATTCTCCTTCATCCAAATGTGCAAGTCTCCAATAGGCTGACACCTCTTTCAATAGCCTTCTCCTTCATCCAAATGTGCAAGTTTCCACCACAGTAGACAAAATTTGATTAAATGCAAATAACAATGCCTAATCCTCTCTAGTTCACTGGCAGTTCCAACGCAATTCCTCCTAATAAGAATGGAGATTGGAGAAAGGGATACTCTTATAACAGTATGAAGATGTGTACCACATATAAGATCAAACATCTCATGTCTATAACTTAAAGCCTTACAACACGTTTCACAATTACACATATAAGATCAATAAGAATTCAAGTGGATTATCAAAAAGCCTTACAACACGCAACTCAAAAACATTATGTCTATAACTTAAAGATGCATTCAACAGAAACATTAGTTTAACAATTGGGACAAACACACAACTTTTGCTTCAAACCTGAAATCTAAGAGAGGTCGAATTAGCTTGTCTCAGTTCCACTGCTCGTCAATGGGATCGGGGCCTCCAGCTTGCTGCTTTGAGTAACTGCTCTCGAGTTACTTTAAAACAGAGTCTTCCAGTGCCTCCAAGAAGGAGATAGCAGTGAATTTATCTGCAGAAAGAAAGCCAGCCGAAAAACATAAGCAGCACATAGTACAAAGTGACAACAATCATTGGTTCTCTCATGAGGATGTATTAGCACACAAAGGGCAAAGTAGGAGATACGCTTACCGATTTGAAGGAGCAGTTGATCGAAGATTTTCTAATCCCCAATGATTTGATCGAAAAAACCCTAATCGACGAAGATAGATGAAAAAAAGAGGCTAGGCGCGCAGGGGAAAAGTAAAGCGGGACGTTTCTCTCATGAGAACGGGAAACCTTATTAATCCGGGCGTTCATTAAACCTAGCTTGATGAGTTGCCACTTTGGAAAAAAATTTATATATCTTTATAATCCGGTTTTTCACAAAACCGGGTTATTTGGGTTATCAAATAATCCGGGCGTTCATATTATGGTGTATTTGTACCACTTATCACATAATTTAGCAAAGTTTATATTCCGAGTCGTAATTAAAACCGGATTATAATTATTTATTGATTCTATTTCTTATTTTATAATCCATAAATTACACGTCCGGATTATATGTTATGGAATATAAACCCAATTTTGTAGTAGTGTTACGACAAATGAGGTAGATTGTGTACACTGAACGACGATAGGCATGTTTCACTTATTACTTAGAATCTAATATCACTTAGTATGTTGGAAAATGAGGGTAGTTTTGAATGTATGTAAAAATTCTGATGTTATTATAAATGGTGTCGAGATGGGCACTTCATATTTCATGTAGGTTTCTATTGTTTCTGGGTCTGTTTATGTTGCATATTCAAAGGTTCATAAGGATGATATGCCTAATTAAGTTATGGCATATGATACTCGGTCATATGGGTGAAAAAGGTATGTATGTAGATTCTAGCAAAGGTAGATCTTCTTGGGGAACACAAGATTACGAACCTTGACTTATGTGAACATTGTATCCTTGGGAAGCTACACTACATCAAGTTTCCAAAGGGTATACATAAGAGAAAAGACACACTGGATTACTTTCATTCGGATTTTTGGAGTTCGGATAGGGTTGGGTCTTTAGGAGGTAAGCGTTATTTTTTTTATTATTATCGATGATTATTTAAGAATGACTTGGTTGCTTGACATGAAGCACAAAGGAGAAGCTTTCAACAACATTAAGGAGTGAAAATGTTAGTGGAAGATCAAAAGGTTGCAAATTAATATGGTCTAGATTTCTGTTAATAAGTTTGATCAGTTCTACAAGGATGTTGGAGTTGCTCGTCATCATACAGTTAGACATACACCACAACCGAATAGTGTAGTTGGGAGGATGAATCAGACTGTACTAGAGAGAGTGAGGTGCATGCTCTCTAATGCAAAATTGGATAGTAAGTTTTGAGAAATAGTAGTGACTATAACATTTTAATTAATAAAATACAGGCCTTACATTGGCATAAACTGCAAAACTCCACTTAGTGTTGATAACTAAGTGGAGATCTAGTTTCTTATTAAAGAAGAAGAGAAACATCCACGTCAGAAGTTAAGTTATCAAAGTCTACAACATAAGAAAACCAACCACCATAAGCTATTCACAAGAGCTAAGTTGAGGGTCGCTTAAGAAGTTGGAGCAAGACCTCCACAAAAGTACAATTTTGAGAATATGGTTGGTTATGCTTTATAGGTTGTTGAAGAGGTGGATACTCATGAACCATCCACCTATAGAGAAGTTGTATCTCGGTCTGAAGCTACATAGTGGTTTGCATCAATGGAAGACGAGATGGAGTCACTTCATAAGAATCAAACTTGAAGTTAGTCATATCGCCTAGAGAGAGGAATGATATTACATGCAAATGGATTTTCAAGAAGAAAAAAGGGATGTCGCTCGCTAAAGGGGTCAAATATAAGGCTTGAGTTGTTGAAAGAGATTTTTATAAGAGAGAGGGAGTGGATAAAATATAAGGCTTGAGTTGTTGAAAAAGATTTTTATAAGAGAGAGGGAGTGGATACAATGAGATTTTCTCGCCGGTAGTCAGACATACCTCCATCAGAATGTTACTAGCAACAATGACACATTAGGATCTAGAGCTCGAACAACTTGATGTAAAGACATATTTTTTACATGAAGAGTTACAAGAAGAAATGTACATGCCTCATCCAAATGATTTCCATGTTCCAAGGAAAGAAAATTATGTTTGCAAGTTGAAGAAGTCTTTATATAGACTTAAGTAGTCTATAAGATAGTAGTACAAGAGATTTGACAACTATATGATAGATATTGATTACAACAGGAGTACTTATGATTGTTATATGTACTACAACAAGTTGAAGGGTGATTTTCTCATCTATCTAGTCTTGTATGTCGATATATACACTTTTTGTTCAAAAATTAATATGAAAATTGATTCTTTGATGGATTGGGTTCTTCTCTTGTAGAATGCTTGATATTGAAGTATGGATGATGAAGTTACATATCTTGATTTGGTCACTAAAACTGAGAAGTTTTATGTTGATTTAGCAATGATTTTTCAGTTAGATTGTGTTATTAGTTTTTTAATATATTTATTTGGATTTTGGCTCGTACTCTTGTTTGAAATTTTAAGCTTAACAAAAAAAACCTACCAACAAGTGTGGACTTAGCTGAATATCCAATCCGTGTTCCTTTCTCGGACCGGATATTTGGCAAATTTCAGAACGAATACCGTTTTCATGCAATTTTTTTCCCGAATATTCGAATTTAGATATTCGAACGGATCGGATATCCGGAGATGAAGAGTACTTATTCGAGTGGTGGTTGATTGAAATTACACGTTACAAGTTAGCAAGTGAGCTTGTGGCATTAGTAAAAAGAGGCCCAAGGACCCAATAGAATAAGAGTCCAAGTAGAGCTTTTTCCAAAACTCCAACATATCATAGTTGTCATTGAGAGCAAAGTTTAGCTCATTACATGTTATTAAAAAGATAGTCAATACACCTTATCTAATATTGTATTACCAAATGATGAGAACAAGTAAAACTAAACATATCATAGTTGCATTGTCATTGTTTTAAACAGATGTATCTATAAACTTATTCTAGAAAACAAAAAGTAAACAAGAAAACTGTGAACATACTCTAAAGCAAAACCTAAACAAAATGTCTGATGACACACACGTGCAATCAAGTAGAAACCCTAAATGCATGACATAGCTATCATATGATCATCTTCAGAAACTCCAATATCATCGAGAGAAGGGTCAACGTGACGTTGACCAGGTGCCTTGCAAGTGAGCTACCGGCCCCCCCAATTGTGATCACACTGTCAGTAGCGTTGAATTTTTTAATAGAATCATGCACCTTCAATGTTATTCTTCATCCCATCGTCTTCTTCTTCCTTTAATATTTCTTTTAATTTCCTCCTTATAAAGAAACTCAGCTTCCATTTTAAACTTGTTAATTCTCAGAGCCTCCTCATTCTTTGC
Source organism: Fagopyrum esculentum (assembly GCA_033239045.1). Taxonomy (NCBI): domain Eukaryota; kingdom Viridiplantae; phylum Streptophyta; class Magnoliopsida; order Caryophyllales; family Polygonaceae; genus Fagopyrum; species Fagopyrum esculentum. The sequence goes on from BSUD01000004.1 coordinate 143,637,656, forward strand.
CTTGCTATATCCACTCTTGCTTTCTTTACTATTTCATACCCTTGAACATTTTCATACCCAGCAAAATGCCATAAGAATCCACTTCAATTAACATATTTCTCATCTCTTGTATTTTTAAATATATACCATCAGAGATTATGGGTAGAGTTCCTTGCTGTGAGAAGGATAATGTCAAGAGAGGTCAATGGACGCCTGAGGAAGACAACAAGCTTTCGTCTTACATTGCTCAACACGGCACTCGCAATTGGCGACTTATCCCCAAAAATGCTGGTTTCTCCATCTCCATCTTCTCTACTTTTTCCTTTTATATTTCTCTTGCTTGTATGTATTTTGACACTTTTTATCTTTCTTTCATGTGTTAAAGGACTTCAAAGGTGCGGAAAGAGTTGCAGGCTAAGATGGACGAACTACCTCCGACCTGATCTCAAACATGGCCAATTTACTGACTCTGAGGAACAAACCATTGTCAAGCTCCACGCTGTCGTCGGCAACAGGTACCTTCTAATTTAATATTGTTGTGCTTTGAACGAGTTAATCAGAGGAATAGCGAGAGAAGAGAAAACGATTGTAGTTTTGCTGCACGGAACTTGCAGTTAGGGTTTTCAATATACTTTCAGAAAGAGCTCGTCTCGTTTAATCTTGATCTATCGTCTCAGTATACCTAGATTTATCGTCTTATTATAACAAATACTTATTCGTTGGATTCGTGTCTAATGTGCATGTGCGATTTTCAGGTGGTCGCTCATCGCAGCTCAGCTTCCGGGGCGGACAGACAACGATGTGAAGAACTATTGGAACACAAAGCTGAAAAAGAAGCTATCAGGAATGGGTATAGATCCAGTAACCCACAAGCCCTTTTCACATCTCATGGCGGAAATTGCCACCACACTTGCACCACCACAGGTTGCACACCTAGCAGAAGCGGCACTCGGTTGCTTTAAAGACGAAATGCTCCATCTCCTCACCAAAAAACGAGTAGATTTCCAGCTCCATCCTCAAGGAAACAACTTGAATTCCTCGTACCTTGCGGAGAAGACGCAAGACGAGAAAGATAACACCGTCGAGAAGATAAGGCTCGGGTTATCGAGAGCTATAAGAGAAACTGATCATGTGATGATACCCAACAAGCCATGGGATGAGATAATGCCGCCAACGCAGTTTGATGGATTAGGTGGAGGGTTTCCGGGTTCGGTTTCCGGGTTTCAGTATGGACAGTCGTCTTGTGGGAATGAAGGGTCGCCATGGAATCAAAGTATGTGTAGTGGTGGTAGTAATTCTACTATGGGAGATCAAATGGGACACTTGAAATTGGAGGAATTGAATGGAGATGATTCTGAAGCTGCTAAAGAGGATGTTAATGGATCTAATAGTCTATTTGGGTCTGATTGTGTGCTTTGGGACTTGCCTTCTGATGATCTCATGAATCCTATTGTCTAAATCATCGACAACCTCAATTTCTATCTTTTTTTTTACTTGGAATAATGGTCTACGTACGTACTGGTATTGATTATTGTGCTAAATCATGTACTGTGTAAAATTACATTCTATAGTTGAACTTAGGTTATCTAAAACATAAAATGGAATGTTTTCCTTGTTCTATCTTTTCGTGTACTAAATCCTCTGTGCATTGATCAAGGACATAATAGATATAAGAAGATATGCATCTTCCAAGGAGGAGGTTCAAGAAACAACTTACGTATATAGAATTATAGACATATTCCTCTCTATATTCGTATTGTTGTATTGATATTGATGTAAACAAATTACATTCATATTTAAAAAATGAGATTATCTAAGACATGAGAAGGAGTTCCCGCTATTTCACGGGAGATGTGGTTCTAAACTAAGATAATGTGGGGTCTACACGTCCGTAAGTGGTTTGTTTATTATCAATGGGATGGTTTTCGGCTTGGTCCTAGAAGTCTATAACCATAACACTTTAGTTAATCGGGTTGTTAGGCGTACACCCATATAAAAATTGAAAAATTATATAACTCCGCAGTTCGGGTGCGAAATTATTTTTTTATATTTTTCGGTTCAATTCAAGATTTGGTATCCAAAACGAAAGTCATTTGGAGCCAAAATGAGTGAATTAATTTCGTATACCGAAACTTAAACAGTTCCACGTTGGACCATGAAACTTAAGCAGTTTCATGTTTAGTCCTAGAACCATAACATTTTTCGCGTTTGGGCCTCAAAACCGAAGCCAATTCAACGTTTGGGCTCACAAAATTCATAACTTTATTATTTTTAAACGTTCTTTATTTTAGACACCAATCATGAAATCAATCAGCATAGTATCGTCTGGAAATCGGCTTCCATTTCGAGAACCAAATACAAATATGTCAAAACTCTTAATTTCAAAACTCTAATACGGGATTGAGATTACAGATAAAGTAATTTATATGAGTTTGTCTAACATTTTCGTAGATAAACGAGTGAAAATATGAGCCTAAACTATAACGGTCAAAATTTAATGAACTGGACCATATCTCATTAATGCTTTCTTCTTGTAGGATTAGTCCATTTGGCTAGATTTTTCTCAACCTCACGGACATAATTTAATCTAATTTCACAGCATCCAAACTCTAACTATTTCTTCTCTACAACTCCAAATCCTAACTGCATCCAACCCATATTCTCATCCATGTGCATTTGAATGATATTTTAATAAAAATAGGAAATAAATTAGTGATTATTTTTCATTTCACTGAAATTATTAATCTCACGTGACCGAGACCTATACTAAATGAAAACAATTTATTGCTGGGTCACTTTTTATGTAATATGACCGTTAAAGCTTAAAAGGAAGGCGTTCATCTAACGCCGTCAATGAAAATCCGACCGTTGAAAGGCCGTTTGAGACGCGCAAATCGGGAATCCAAGAAATGAGAACTGAAACAAAGTGAACGTTGGACTGCTTTTCCTCAATAAACGGTCTTACATAAACCGCCCATTCCCCTGTTTCTCCACTCTCCAACATCTCAATATTGATCTCTCAATTGGCTTGCATCAAAGAAACCCTAATTTAGAAAATGGGGGAAACACATGTAGTGGAAATCCCAGTAGACGAAGAACAACAGATGAAGATGGTAACCGCGATCCAACATCACCCATTGATGGAGATCTCCCATAGTCCAGGCCACCTCCTTCTCCTCAAGCTATGGCAAAGAGAAGATCATCTCTTCGCCAGAAGAATCGGTATGAAGGAAACTCGATTGGATTCTATCAAGCGAGAGGTTTCCCACCTCTGCTGCTCTTTCCTCTTCTTCCATGGCCTTTTTCTCACCCTCCTCTTCACATCCTCAACTACTGGGTCCCAAAGAAAGGCATACTGGTGGGTCCCATCACTTCTGTCACTGGTGACGTCACTAGCCATCGTCTTCCTGGTGCAAGTGAAACTGTGTATGTATTGGAAGGTTGAGAGACAGTTGCAGCGGGCGAGAGTTGAAAACAGAGCATTGGGGAGGTATGTGCAGGAATTGAGGATGAAAGGTGCGAGCTTTGATCTATCTAAGGAAGCTACTTCATGTTGTTCTACCAAGAAGATGAAAAGCTCTAGTGTGGAGATTAAATGGAAGCCTGTTGCTTGGTGTAAGCAATATCTGGCTACGATTTGTCTTGTTGGATTTACTGGGTTAATGTTCCCTGCTTCCAAGCTCATCCTCTGTGTTTTCTGAACTTGTTTTCTTTTTGTAAGGATGAAAAATGGTTTGTTAGATGAGACTAACACCTAATTCAGCCCCTGATCTTACTTGTACGATTCTTTTATTCATTAAAGTAAAGCTAAAAATCCAAAGGCATTAATATAGCTGATTTCCCCTTGTCTATTATCGTTCATGATTGAAGCTTTTGTCAAAGAAAAAATCTGCAATCAAATAACAGGACAGAAAATTTGAATTGCAATGCAGTTTTGCAGCTCAGATGACCAATTTTTGAACAGATTCATGATGAGAGAAGGATCAAAATAAAAAAAAAAATAATCCGTAAGATCGGGGGATTGAACCCGACGTGAATCGAACACGCAACCTTCTGATCTGGAGTCAGACGCGCTACCATTGCGCCACGGATCCCTGATGAAGTTAATTACAAATCATATTTAGTAGACTGCTTAGGTATATGTATAAATTGTTATATTATGTGGGAATCAGGGGAAAGAGCATGAGAGAGAAGAATATGTGTTTCGTTTCTTTTTGGCTTATTTGAGCATTAAGTATTTTTTTTTTTTGGTAATGATGAGCATTAAGTATAGACAAGCTCACAAAATACTAAATTGATTATAATTTATTGATTAATTAATTCATTGTGAGAAAAAGTCAAAACTTTATTAGACAACAAAAATTTGGGGAAAGTTTATATTGAATTGTAATGATCTCCTCCCTCACTGAAGCACCTTTCGTCTGTTTCTTTTTCTCTTCCTCCTTATCAGCTGCTACTCCGCTAGCTGCTTTTTTACCTTCCCACTTGCACCTTCATACCCAAGAAACAACACCCTTGTTTTAGATTTTGATTTTGCTTCTCAGCTAAGCTATATACAATTTTAGGGTTCCTGTATAATCAAGCTACTACATGAATCTTTGATTCAGCTAAATACTCTTTCCCAGAACTTTTTCTGCTTGGGTCGTGATTTCTCAGAGGAATTCAGGTAAGATGGGGTTGAAGCTCAAGGACGTAGAGCATCTGAAACTGAAGATGACAGAAGAAGACGAAGCATCAGGTGATGAGCTGATCAAGATAAAGTGCAGGGTTTGTAATAAGGAATTCAGATCAGGTAAGGCCTTGGGAGGCCATATGCGTGTCCACGTTCAACAACGGCAACATCAGACCTCGTCGACGGCAGCCATGATCAAGAACAAGCAAAAGTTCGATATTGGTATGAATCAAAGCGATCCCAGATGCTTTGTTTGCGAGAAAAGCTTCGTGTCTCTAAAATCGCTTTTCGGTCACATGAGATGTCATCCTGATAGGGAGTGGAGAGGTATGCAACCTCCTCCTTCTTCTTCTTCCTCCTCGACTTTCTCGTATTCGGATCATGATAAGATCAATGAATCATACTCAGCTGCTTTATCAGCTGGATGGTCCAAAAAGGCCAAGAGAGGTTTTCGGAAGAACGCCATAGCTATGAACCCTAGCAGCTCTAACCCTACAAAACCAGCAGGCGATAATAACAACGACGACGATCAGATACCAAATAGAATAGTAGTAGTTTCTGAGGAGCTAGCAATGAAGCCTGAGTTTGTATTCGAGAGCTTAATGAAGAACAATAATACCATTGGAAAGAAGAGGAAGAGGGTCAAAACTATAAAGCTCAAGGATTTGGATCAAACACCATTCAGCCATGTCCATAGCACAGCGGCAGCTAAATACTATAAATGCACGACATGTCAGAAGCCATTTGCTTCTCCTCAAGCGCTTGGAGGTCACAGATCCAGCGCCCATAAAGAGCGGATGATCAGGAATAATAGGAAACCAGTAGTTCTTGATTTTGATCTTAATCAGCTACCAGCTGATGATCATCAGCTCAATCAAGAGATATGTACATTAGTCTAATCTCAAGTTAGCCAGCTAGCTCTACTCATAAGTTTGTGTTAATCCCGCTCTGCACGTTATGTAGTAGCATGACATAAGGGTTTTGTCTCTTCTGGTGTCTTCTTTAATCTTTATCTCAGCTGAGGTCAGTATTGTGCAGGAAACATTCAGAAAGAGCGTTTGAATAGTTGTTATGTGTGCCAAAATGTGGTTTTGCTGTATGAACTTAGAAAAGAAAAGAGCATAAATGATGATTCATGATGTTTGGTCCAAAGGATGTGAGGTATGAGGTTGTTGAATGTCACACAAGTGTTGCTGCTGCTGATGTGTGAGCTTTAGAATATTATATACTTGTTCAGAGGCTTTGATTGATGGTAAGGAGATCGATGTTGATGGCCAAGATTGTAATCTTTTTATTTGCTTGAAAAATAATGAAGTTAGTGGAGGAGCAAATAGAAATGTGTTGGGTAGAAAAGAAAGTCAAGATATGTCCTCTTCACCTAAGAGACCCAGCTCGCCTCTTCAGAATCCTTCTTTGCCTTTTACTTTTCTTGCAAGGTTTAACCCTTCATCTCTTCTATCCTTTACATTAACCGGTATTATAATAAATAGGTATGTGTAGAGCCTACAATCCACCCTTTAGATATAAAAAGTAGAAACAAATATTCATGGATTATAGGATATTTACGATATTCGGATAGTTCCGGATCACCGGACAGTCGGATAGTTCCGAATCACCGGATAGTCCCGAATCACTGTACATTTTCGGATTATAAAATGGGAAAATATTAAATGTAATTTTTTTTTAGGAATGATAAATAGGATTTGTATATTACAACTTTATACTAGTATTTATATGTAAAATATTTTAAATGGGAAAATATTTTATTTAGGCAAAGTAATATATTTGACATATATTACAGTATTACATGGTAAAATATTATAGTTAGGTAGAGTAATGAATTAATAATGTTTATTTGTTTATAATTTTATACGTACTCACATAGCCACATTGATCTCATTTAATTTAATTAAATATATATTCAAGTATAATATATATATATATATATATATACACTTTTGTACATACTCACATATTCATAACTTTTGGAATAATTTTTGATAATAATGTTTTATTATAATTTGATCTCATTGTAACATATAAATTTTTATAAATATATTTATAAGATGATCTCAATAATAATCTTTTATTAGAACTTTGTCTCATTTAAATGAACAAATGTTCATGATAATCGTTTAACATAAGTTGGGCTCTTTGTAATATATATATATATATATATATATATATATATATATATATATATATATATTATTCTCATTAATAATCGAAGTTGATCTCATTTTATGATGTATAGATTTTTGTAACCTGGTTTCAATAATAATTTTTTATTAGAAGTTTGTCTCATTTAATGAACAAATGTTTTTAATAATCTTTTATTAAAAGTTGATCTCATTGCAAGAAACAAATTTTTATAAGTTATTCTCCATAATAATCTTTTATTATAATAACTATAACTATAAATTTATAACTATATATGTTAATAATAATTTATTTTAAGAAAATTATTATTAACATATATAGTTATATACTTATAACTTTATTTGAATTTTCGAATCAATCAAGCCGATCAATGAGATTTTTGGATCATTCGGGCCATTCGGATCAATGAGAATTTTTTTAATCATTCGGGTTAGTTGGGTCAAGATGTTGTCTTTCTGATTGAACGGATCACCCGTACATCCGCATATAATGATACGATCCGACTCGACTAAATCAAATTCGGATAGCAAATTTTATTTTTCGGATCGGCCAGATATCCACGTGTAATTATCCAATCCGATCCGGCAAAAACTCTCGGATATCCAACCGGATCCGGGTCGAGCTTTACGTAAAAAAAATCCGGATATCCGATCATTCGGATCGGGTCGATTCGATGCTCACCCCTACTAGTATATAACTCTCGCTATCAATTGGTTTTCATTCGAAACTCCTTACAGCTTATATGTTGGCATGGGCACATGATATGCTCATATGGGTTAGTGGCCCGCAGTCCGCAAAGCCGCTGATATGGATCCTTTTTTATGTATGGGTTTCCATTCTTTAAACAATGATCGATTAATCGTCATTCTCATTGATAAGCCATAGTTATCGTTAAATAAGGTTTTTTTTTTTTTGGTTAGAAAAATAAGGTTATTTTTATATATAACGAGTTTTATATAAAAAAAACTAACAACCATATAATAATGATCATTTAAAAAACTTCACCACAACTACGCATATGAAAGGTGTAGTTGTGATGATAAATAAAGAAAATTACGGGTATATCGATCAACCCCTAATTTAACTAATTTTGTGAAACACCAAATAAAAACATATTGATATTAGCATGTGAACTATGTATAATGGAATACAACACGTCGAGCACCAATACAAACAAGAGTAGCTAGAACCGGTGGCCCAATGATCGAAACAATACCAAATAGAGTGAAACATATATTTGACAACTTTGATAGATTTGCAGGTTTCACTCAGCAAAAATTCCCCTTAAAGCAATTTTTCTTGCCATCCTGGCTCATTTGTTCAATGTGAAAGAAGACTCAATCAAGATTTGGAGACGAAGACAAATCAACATCCAACCAAACAAAAAGCTTTGTAGGCGACAAGAATAGAAGGATCCTATTTGGGTTGGGACAACACCATGTCATAAAAACACTAGGATAGTGCTGCAATTGTGGGTCCATATTTAGTACACAAGCATTCAATACATGTACTAGCAAAAGGGTCCTCTCCAAAGAGGAAATCTAGGGTCCAAAATTGATGAAAATTCTCCATTTCAGCGATCCGAGGAATCGGAACTCTACGGTGAATTTGGCAAATTTCTGATTTATTGTCGGAGGATCCGGATTCAGTAAAGTTGACGAGTTTTTATTCAACTCGCTTAAATGATTGATTCTCGGATCAGCCGGATCCAAACCCGTTACATGATGGATTCTCGTATCCGTGGATAGGCAAATGTACAAGATAGTAAGATACTATACAAAAGTTTCACAAGGGGAAGAGCATCATCAAGCAGAACTTTGCCAAGAATGAACATCTTATCTATACAAGATATATTGACAAAATCCTCCCAGCATGGTGGCAATGCTAAGAATCCATCTGTGTCTAGTTCTACTGGGAAATGTAGGCGCGACAAATTCACTCTCACAAGCACACAAACTGTATGCACATTTACGAACTAAACCTCTTTCAGAATCACATCAATAAGTTCTAGTCAGCTTCAAAAATTGGCAATCCTACAACGCGGATCAAACGAGTTCAGTTGCTCTAGTTTGTTCCTCTATAGATTCACTTTTGTTAGCTACCTGTTTATAGCAGTCACCGATGCTTGTTAAAGGTAGTAGCCGAAAACTGAGGAAAAGGGAGTTTTCATCATTCATTCCTGCTCACTATTTTGCTTAGCTCCACCTGCTGGTTCTCAATCCGGCTGACCATCCGGGAAATGTCATCACCAGCAAAGGACATGGTGCCTTCCTTGGCAAGGCGGTTTTGCTTTATCTTTAATATACCCTGTGATATCTCTCCCATGGAAGGGCGTTTCCTAGGGTTTTTATGTAAGCATTTGTAAGCGAGCTTAGCTAGGTCCCTAACTTCTTGGATATTGCACTTCCCAACAAGCCGCTTGTCGAGTATTTCATCAACCCCTTCTGGGTCCATCGCCGCCTGGAGAAGAAAGAGACAAAAACACAAAAGATATTAGAAATTTGGGATAGTAATTCGCAAGGTATTTTTTGTGGAATACATTTAGGAAAAAGCGAAACCATAGTAACTCACAAGGTTGACATAGTCCATCAAGTTCGATTGAGGATGAATGCATGTTATGAGCTCAAAGATTATAACTCCAAAACTGTAGATATCACTCTTCACAGATGATTTGCTAGTAGAGATATAGGCTGGATCCATATAACCATATGTACCCTTTAGACTAGATGCCCGGCCATCGAAATGCTCTTCCTTTGAAAGCCCAAAATCAGCAACCTTATTCCAATAATACAATAAAAAAATATTAGATGTGCAGGCAGGAGATTTGTACAATGCCCCATCTTCTTTAACTTAGCTATGTTCACGGATTCTCGTGAAATTTGATTACCTTAGCTCTCATAGAACGATCTAACAATATATTAGCACACTTCAAATCCCGATGTACTACAGGTGGAACTGCCTGTTACAGGAACTATTATGCCAAAGAGAATTGCAACAGAATAAATTCCAATGATAAACTAGTAAAACAACCTACATACCCCTTCATGAAGATACTCTATACCATGTGAAATATCTAAAGCAATTTCAAGCCTTTCATCCCAAGTCAGTGCATCCTCATCATTTCCTATGTTTCAACATGACAAACAAAAAACCATGTCAAGGCTTCACAAACTACAACCATATAAATCCTTTACCTTCTCCAAGTTATTCAAACTACAACCACATCAATACCAACAATTCCCAATACTTCTAATCTATGTATGGAGTACCCTGTGCTGATTCTCTGAGCAATTCATTATTGAAAGAAAGTAAACAGATTCATTTTATGATTCAATTTGCCTAGTGTCAGAGAAAGTCAGGACGAGACAAAGGAGGAAGCGTCTATTAAGCCTGCAAATGTCGTTACACCTTATTTTCTTCGAGGGCCAGTACTTGGATATATCTTCCAGGAAATTGGAGTAAGTAAGTGTGCCACTTTCAAATTATAATTGGTGTTTTAGGCTATAGCTTTTTTAACCTTTGTAAATAATAAAATACCCTAAGTGATTTTTTTTATAAAATAATTGGAGCAAACTTAAGAAAAAAGTAGTTTTGGAGTTTCAAACCGTGAGTAATCGTCAAAGAAGACCCTCCCTCACCCTAGTTATTAAATGAACAAGATGTATCTTATGGACTTTTTTTATATCTTTTTATAAACATAAATTATACCCGAATTGACACACAATACTTGCATAAAATAAACTTACACAAACTAACACAACCACAATCACACATGGAAAACACATCAAAATTTATACAAACATTTACACAAAATAACACGACCAAAATCATAATAGAAATCTAACCAAACAAAAACTTGAACAAACTAATATACACCAAATAATTACACCGGTAAGTGAATAAAATTCACATGAAGTAACACACACTTGCACAAACTAGCAGACACAAAATAATTACAAGGATAATTCCATGAAATTTACACAAACTAACACACAAACCCGTGCACAAACTAGCACACACCAAATAATTACACGGAATAACTCAATAAAATTTACACGAACTAACACAAATAAAAACTTACACAAACTAATACACCAAAAAATTATTACACAAATGAAAAGGCATACTTCTTTTACACAAAAAATTTTTTAAAAAAAACATTTTAACGTAGATTATACGGCATTACGAGAATAGAGCACACTTTGCAAACGTCGCATAAATCTATCGAATACATAGGTCACCTTGTAGAGTCAAAAACTCAACAAAAGCTATATAAGTACGGCTGAAACGTATGACTAATAAACCTGAACTTATAGCAACCACTAACAACAGAAAATGGTAATAAATGAAGGAAAGAAACATTACAAATTACCATATAAAAGGCTCTCCAAACTCCCATTACTCATGTACTGATATACTAACATGCGTTGCCCTTTATCCACACAGTAGCCTACCAAATTGACAAGATTCCGGTGGTGCAGTCTACCAAGAAGAGATACCTGCAAGAAAAAGGAAGCCAATTTTGAAAAGGAAAAAAAAAAACAAATCAATTTGGTATGCAATACTAAACTGAACTGAAAAGTACAACTTTCTTCTCGAAATAACCCTGAAAGTGCGAATAGTATGGCCTTTTTTGCTCAAGCCCTCTTCCATGGAACTCCTTTTCTTATTTAATGATTTGAAAACTAAACACAACAACTCTACGAGCAAGTTCAACTGTTCAGTTTTAGCCGGTCGCCACATGGATAAAGTGATGTGGCGACATTCATTGTTGAAAAAACGATCTCCACCCGTTTGTTTTAGTCGGTTTTTATTTGACATTTGGTGACCATAGAAATTTCAGATGCTAGAATCTTGACATTTATTGTGGCATTTCTTAACCGATTGCCAACAAGATTATAAGCATATGGGTGGACCCATATCATTATTTTTCTTTTAAAATAATTTTTTTTAAAATTAAAAAATCAACATTTGCAATTGTATTTTTTAACAAACCACTTTTATTTAAAAATAATTTTTGAAGTAAAACCACCTTATATTATATAACTAGTTTAATACACGTACCTTCTACGGTTTGCTTTTTAAACTTTGATGATAAAATAATTAATATTATAATATTTTGACCATGTTATTATCAAATATATATGTATATTTGTGATTTAAAATTTATTTATTTAAAAAACATGAAATAATGTGAAAATATGTTTACCCTTAGTTGAAAACTCTAAGGTTAGATATGCAAATCTTATGTTTACCTTTACTTAAATCTGTAAAATAAATACATTAAAAAAATTTAAATAGATAATTAAAAAATTTATGACATTAATTGTGAACTTGACACGTTACTCTAAAGTTACTCCCGGATGGACAAATGACATAAGATTTTCAACTTTATATTTATAATAGTTTATGAAATTAAATGACTGATAATCATTTTCTAGTGAAATATTAGTTATTTGACCAAAATATCCCTAATTAATCAATTTAAAACAAATGCTTTTTCCATTATTTTTAAAATATATTTTATGATGAGATTTCATTTTAGTAAATAATTTTACAAACTTTATATGTATAAACAATTCAATTTAACATTTAACTTTTTATAATATAATTAAATTTTGTGTTTGTTTATAAAAAAAGTTAAAAGATGTTATTTTCCTAAACAAACTCAAATTATATCACTAAAAATAAATAACTAAATAAAACCACATTGTATTTAACCGGCTAAGAAATAAAACAGGTGAAAACACAAGTCAAGGACTCAAGTGTCAACGAATAGTAACTGACCCAGTGACGTTTTAACCCCGTGAATTTTGACATTTTGATCCAATGGGTGAACTTGCTCTAAGGAAACAAAAAGGAGGGCGACCCTTCATATGTACACTTTTGGCCTCTATACTACATATGCAAAAAATTTAAACAAAAAAAAAAAACAGTAGAAACAAAGAAGCTCAAGGTTGAGACACAATATGACCACAGACCCCTAGAACCAAATGAAGATAGATCAGGGTCTCCTGTCTTTACTCATTATGGACATCTGAAAACTAATCCTATTTGGCTCTTACAAATTTAATCCCTTACCTCTGTCTGAAACTCTCTCTCGCCTTGCTTTGAGTCGGATGCCAAAACTTTAATTGCTACCACTTCCCCGGTAGTCATGGTAGCCTTGTATACTGGCCCAAATGATCCCTGTCCCAACAAGGTTGTGAAATTCTGAGTGCCTTTCTGTAGGTCCCTGGTCAGCATGACAGTTTAGAAGTGTTATTTATCTGATTTCACAGAGAGCAGATCACATGTGGTGTTATTTAGGGATAGAGCAACATGAAAATCTGCTACTTCACAAAAAAACATCTACCCTTGCTATGAAAAGAAATGAGAAATGCTAGTGAAGGGATTAACCACAGATGCTAGTATTAACCATTTTACTCATATAGTGAAATACTATAGTCATTAGATGCGGCCAACAGAAAATGTGGGAGCCTTATACTAACAATCAGATATTGAATGGAAAAAGACCACCTACTTGTACAAGTATATTGGTATTCCTGAAGCTGAATGGGATCGATCTTTATTCTGATTATTCCACCATGAGGACCGTGGACTTCTATCATCTATTGGTTGAACAACAACAGAATTTGCAAAAGATACGGTAGATTCAATGCTTGGGTGAATGCCATTTGTTTGCAGAGGTTGACCACTATGGTCCCCTGAGAAATTTCGAAGTTTTGATCGTCTGGTCCACCACCTTATGCAGAAAAATACTAAAGAAGTTACCAAACTGCCAACGACCACACCAACGAGGGTGCATATAATGGCCAACTCAACCTGCTTCACCATGATTTATATTTGTGAAACAATCCGAGGGAGCATCTTGACATTCTGAAGTTCAACTGCAAAGAGTACAAAATTAAGTAAAAACCTTCTACATATAGCTTACATGTGTATACAAATAGTTGATACAATCTGTCTCCAAGACTTAATCTACCTAAGGTACTTCTTAAAAGCAGTATATTTAAGACTAAGCATAAGATGCAGGTTGCATATTAAAAGCAGTACATTTAAGATCTAGATTACGTTGCAAGTACAAAAAAAGGTCTCACCCAAGAGTTCCTAATCCCATTCATGTGTGGAAAGCACGTAACCAATGGCCATAAACAAGGTAGAAGATCTCAAGGGGCAGGGTCATTGTCTACCAGTTCTTATCTTCAAATTTTAACCCTATGCTACAGATAATCAATGACCATAAACAATGAAAAATCAGGTTTTATCTAGTGAAGGATATGAATTTGAAATAGTCAAAAGTCCAGACAGCATGAATTGACAAAAAAAAATCCCAAAGATAAAAATTGACCTACAAAAAACGTTCTTCCATCTGAAACACACGAATAGCTATTAACATTGTGATCCTCTTTCAATATTTTTACCAAAATGCTAAGAACAGAAACCCACCAAATTGGACTCCGTCCCTTACCCTTTTACTCCCTTCTTGAGAGGAAGAAGAGCGGGCAAACAATCATAAACCCATAAACAAGAAGAAAAGGATGCGCACGAAACGCCAAGTGAAGGAATTGGGTATTTGGGTGAGAAGCGATCAAGGTAGCGAATTAAAGATGAAAGCATAAATTTGTTACCTTAACTTCCAGACAGAAGAGCCCAGAAGCGCAGCTGTACATATGGTGGTTGGGAGAAGGTGGATAAGACGGCGAAGACTTGAAAAGCTCAACAGGTGACTGGAGGCTGAGAGAGAGTTGGTATGTATATACAGAGGAGAGAAGAGGAGAGAAGGAAGACCTGGTATTCGCTGCTCGAGTTGCTTTTTGAGGAATGTCTCCTTCGCAAAATAAGGGTCCCAACTCCCAAGGTCCCAACTTTACTTTTTTATTTATTTTTATCTATTTTTGGCTGCTTCACGATGTGATTTGTTGCCTTATATTGGGGTGTAATTTTGAATTGATTAATGAACATTTTCTAACCCACAATGGTTGGTATATTACCAAAATCTCTTAACATCCTCTCTCCGCCACGTCAGCTTTAAAAACCCAATCTACTTTTTCTCCACATTCATGGTATCTTAACTTTCAATCTCTTAACTCTATATTTATTTATCCACCATATTTATATACAATTTTAAGATTGTTGATAGTATTAATTTTATTGTAAAAATAAATAAAATAAAAATGTATAAACAATAAATAAAAATGAGATTTTCAATAAATACTTCATTAAAAATTAAAACACACAAAAACATTAAAATAATAATCGCAAAGTTAAGATGCAAAACATGAAAATACAAATACACTACTACATATTAAATAATACATAAAATTACTAATTTCCAACATGAGTATTGCCAAACTTTTCCCATACATGTTGAACCAAATCGTGCTTCAATTGTTCGTGTGTAGTGCTACTCCGAAGTTGGACACGGTTGGTTATGTAATCCGCCATAGAATTTGGTATCCCAGACACGTATGTATTGTCAATATCGTTTGATTGTTCAAATTGAGACGGATCCCAATACAACGTGTATGTGTCTCGTTCATCTTTCACAATCATATTATGGAGAATTATGCAAGCTCTCATAATCTTTCCAATGAAACCAATGTCCCAAGCAAGTGCTGGGTTCTTCACAATAGCAAACCTTGCTTGTAGAACTCCAAAGGCTCTTTCCACATCCTTTCGACATGACTCTTGTAGTTTAGCAAATAATGTATCTTTCTCACCTCGTGCGAGTCTTATTGACGGTATAAATGTTGCCCACCGTGGATAGATACCATCAGTTAAATAATAACTCATGGTATATGAATTCCCATTGACTGTAAAATTCACAGGTGGCGATATACCATGCAAAACATCATCAAACACAGGAGAACGATCGAGAACATTGATGTCATTGCACGTACCTGGTGTTCCAAAGAATGCATGCCAAATCCATAGATCATATGACGCAACAGCTTCTAAGATGATTGTTGGTTTCCCATGACCGCGTGTGAATTGACCTTTCCAAGCAGTTGGGCAATTCTTCCACTCCCAATGCATACAATCAATTGAACCTATCATGCCAGGGAACCCACGTATCTCTCCAACATGAAGAAGTCGTTGCATGTCTTCTATGTTTGGTCTTCGTAGATATATGTCTCCAAATGAAGAAATGATTCCTTCCACGAAGTTGGTCAAACATTCTCGTGCAGTTGATGCGCCCATTCGAAGATACTCATCCACCGCATCTGCACTCATACCATAAGCCAACATGCGTATGGCAGCCGTGCACTTTTGCAAAGGGGATAGGTCAAACCTACCGGTTGCATCTCGCCTATGATGAAAATATTCAAATGTGGTTGACAAATGGTTCACAATGCGTAAGAACAAAGGTCTACGCATTCTAAACCGCCTTCGAAATTGCTCGTCAGAATAAACCGGTGGCGGAACTTCACTAAAATAGTCTTTGACTAAGCGTTCATGACCCTTCTCACGCTCTCTATCAATGTATTGTCGATGTTGTCGTGGTTGAGAGCTTTCACCTTCGGATAGACGTTGTCTTGATCGAGCTTGCATTCTTGCAACAAAACGATCCTCCATTGCAGCAAACTCAGGATCTGCCAAACCACCAATATTAAAAAAATCTTCTGCGGGATTGGAACCCATTTTTGTTGGGTAATGAAGGGCGATGTGAATTTATGATCGGTTTTTGAGAGATTGAAGGAATGTGTAAGTTTAGAAGAGTGAGATGATATTTTTGATATGCAATCATAGAGTTTAAATAGGGGAGAATCAAGTGTTAAAATGAATTGGATTGAAATTCAAATCCGTCATAATGGAAGGCCACTTGCCTATTGAGTGGTCATTCAAGTCATTATAATAGAAGGCAACTTGCCTATTGAGTAGTCATTCAAATTTGTCATAAAGGAAGACCACTTGCCTATTGAGTGGTCATTCAAATCCGTCATAATGGAATACCACTTTAATAATTCACCGGCATTGGGAAGAGTAATGGTAAAATGAATTGGATGCAAATTCAATTCCGTCATAATTGAAGGCCACTTGTCTATTGAGTGGTCATTCAAATCATTATAATGAAAGACCACTTGCATATTGAGTGGTCATTCAAATTTGTCATAATGGAAGACTACTTGCCTATTGAGTGGTCATTCAAATCCATCATAATGGAAGACCACTTTAATAATTCACCGGCATTGGGAAGAGTAATGGTAAAATGAATTGGATGCAAATTCAATTCCGTCATAATTGAAGGCCACTTGTCTATTGAGTGGTCATTCAAATCATTATAATGAAAGACCACTTGCATATTGAGTGGTCATTCAAATTTGTCATAATGGAAGACTACTTGCCTATTGAGTGGTCATTCAAATCCATCATAATGGAAGACCACTTTAATAATTCATCAGCATTGGGAAGAGTAATGGTAAAATGAATTGGATTCAAATTCAATTCCGTCATAATTGAAGGCCACTTGTCTATTGAGTGGTCATTCAAAATCTGACATTGGGCCAAAACTTTAATAATTCACAAACATTGGGAAGAGTAAGGTTAAATGAATTGGATTCAAGTTCAAATCCGTCACAATTGAAGTCTTTATATATAGGTTGTGTATTGTAATCAAATTCTCCACACTTTTCAACTCACCTTCTCTAAAACCCATCTTTTTCACCATTATGGAACCAAATCAACCCCACAATTATCGAAATTCCCTCAACTTTTCTTCTAATTTTTTAGATCTGACTCAAGATCAAACAAATGAGTCGTATCAATCTTTCACTCCAGGCTACCCATTTGGTCCTCATGGAAACATTCCAACGAACCAATATCGTCCATATGGAAGTGTACCAACGAACCAATATGGTTCATATGGAAGCATCCCGACAAGTCAATATGGTGCATATGGAAGCAATCCAACAAACCAATATGGTCCATATGGAAGCACCCCAATGAGCTCTTACCAACAAATGGCGAGTCTCGAAGAAATAAACCCTATCTTAACCCCTCCCATGAGTGGTCAACAAGAAGTCCCTCGTGCAAGTGGTGCTCGTCGAAGTGGTCTACAACGAGTGAAATGGAACCAAGGAGAAGAGTTGTTAGTTGTTAGTGCATGGATCAACACCAGCATGGACAATGTTGTTGGTAATGATCAAAATGGCGCAAAGTTTTGGGACCGGGTTACAGAATACTACAACGCCAGAAGAGTGGAGGAAGATGACACTTGGATTGAAAGGGGTTCGAGCTCTATAAAACAAAGGTGGCACAAAATATCCATAGCGACTTCAAAATTTGTTGGATGTTACAAACAAGCATCCAATCGAAGAACAAGTGGACAAAGTGAGACAAATGTACTCGAAATGGCACATGCTATATACCTTTCCGATATGGGTGAGAACTTTAGATTTGAGCATTGTTGGCGTGAGCTTATAAATGTACCAAAGTGGTTCACGATGGTTGAGAAACTTGTTGAGAAAAGTGAAGGAAGCTCAAAACGTTCCAAGGTCAATGAAGCCGGAGCCTACTCTTCAAGTTCTAACCCATCCACTCCTAATAGTGCTGCTACACCCGATAATACGACTTTTATCGGACAAACAGATGATCTAACTCGTCCCTCTGGAAGGAATGCTGCAAAGGCTGGAAAAAGGAAGGGAAAAAGAGCCGTCGAGAGTTCGGTTAATCATGGGGACGAGGTGGACAATAAGTACTTGGAGTTGCAAGCTGATAAAAATAAAATTATGAATGATTACGTTATCACTCAAAAGCTTCAAATGCTAACAACATTGCTTACGAAAGATGGTGAGTTAACCCCTTATCAGAAGGACTTAGTGGAAAGGTTAAGACATGAATTGAATATGTGATATGCTTGGATGTGAAATCTATCTGTATTTATATGTATTTCGTAATACCTAAGTGAAGAATAGCTTCACAGTTATGTTAGGATTTCTCTAAAAGTTTGGGTCTTTTTAAGTTTGGTGTTTTAGTTATGCATTGTAATATATTCAATTTTATGTGTAATGTATTGAAATATATTAAATTTTATGTGGAAAAATGTCTTGTAATATATAGTTTATGTATGATGTCTTGTAATATATAGTCTATGTAAGACGTAAAATATGAAAATATAAATATAGCAAAATAATCATGTTAGGATTCTCTAAAATTTTGAAATTTGAATTATGTTCTTACGATTACGTAATGTAATATTTTAAAATTTGAAATTTGAAATTTGAATTATTAATTTTATTTGAAATATGAAAATATAAATATAGCAAAATATATAGTCTATGTAAGACGTAAATTTTGAAATTTGAAATTTGAAATATTAATTTTATTTATAACTAAATTTATTTCAATAAATAAATAATATATATAACCAATTAAAAAAAGTGTGATTTCTAAAAACACTTCATTAACCTGTTGATATTATTAATTTTATTAAATTTTATGTGAAAAAAATTCTTGTTATATATTTTATGCATGATCTCTTGTAATATATTAATTTTATGTGTAATTTTTGTAATAATTATCTTGATGAAAAATATAAATATTATTATTAAATATTTATAAAATAAAAATCATTCACAATTTTATTTTTAATTAAAAATTATTAGAAAGATATCAAATATAGACTTTATAGATAGAAAAAAAAATCTTTTGATTTTACAATAAGATACAAATATATTTTATCCTTCAAAATATAATCAATATTGGACTCTATGGGTAGATAAAAATAAAATAGAAATATTTATAAAATAAAATTTATCAAAATATATTTAGTTAAACCTAAAAACTACCATATATGATTAATAGAATTATGTTAAACAGAAAAAATTTGAACCGTTGATCAAGCTTGGATCCAATGGATCAAAATTTATCACACTCTACCAATAACCTATTGACACATGGCACAAGTTTAGTGGAAAAGTTATCAAAAAGTGAACAATTTTCTTCTCTCTCATGGTCTCTACCCGATCTCTATCTTCCATTTCTCTTGAAGAGTTTTAAAGGGAATTTATACTATTTGTAAGAGATTTAAAATAAAAAATGGGTTAGATACCCCCATTGTACATGGTCTAAAGTCTCATCAACTACAAAAATATCCATTTCTTTAAAAAAAATTATCAAAACATCGACTTTAAAAATTAGGGAAAATATAACTAAATATAATAAAAATATGAATTAAATGTAATAAGATCGATCACTGGCTGTTTTAAATGGCGTTCGTGTTCACAAATATAAGACGGTCAAAACATGTTCATTATTTATAATTAAGTAAATGCGAATTGAATATGAACAGTATGTAGTGTTTAATGGTTTTTTCTATTACTTTTATTTTTTTCGTTTTAGTTAAATATAAGTCGATTAATGAACATGAACCAAAAGGGTACAAAAATATGAAATGTACTAAAGGCACAAAACGATTTTAATAGGCATTGCTATTTATATGTATAATTAGATGGCTAAAACAAGTTCATCGCCTGCTATAAACTGCATGCAAAGTAGAATATGAATGAAATATTATAGAAGTATGAAATGACTACTTTATATGATTATTGTAGTTTATTGACAACAAAGCATACACGATGTTCATTTAAAAATGGATATGTATGTATGAGTAAACACACAAACTAATAAACTAAATAAAAACAAATTGATGAAGTAGACGACTAAACCCTCACAAACTCTGTTGCTATTCTTCTCAATAACATTTTCACGAACAATTTATGTACAATACAAAATCAACTAACAATAATGTTTAAATTTATTAACGGGTGTTAATTGTTAAAGTTGATGGAAAAATTGGTCAACAACAACAATAAAATGAGTTCATCGAAATGTTTTGCAAATTTACATTGTTCCTCATTATTCCTCTTCTTTTCTTTCATGTTAGAGGAAAAAAACTTTAAAACCAATACTCCTTAGCAGATTTAGGTTAGATTAAACGAAAACCTTTAGGTTTATAGATTTTTTATTGTGAAGAAAGGGAGGAATTGAGAGGGTGGTACTTTGGTGTGAAATAATCGAAAGAAGAACGTGTTAATTTATCTTTTAATTATATCCGGTGGGAGGGTTTGCATGTCAAAGTGAACCTACACGCAAGTATTTCGAGGTACCTTAGACACCTATTTCATTTCTAGTTGATTATAGTTAAATGACCTTATCTTACAACATATATACATATTGACATACGTCATAAAACATTGTTTAACAAAACACAACTGTTTAAAACCACACAAAACATCCTAGGCGGCAGCATCCCATAACAGCCCACCTGATATGATCTCAAATCCATGTGTTAGGTCCAACGTCCTTGCCTTGATCAGGCCGAGTCTGAGTAGCTGGAAAAAAAATGTGGATATAACAACAATGAGTCACACGCTCAGTAAGGGTATACAAATTGCACTTCCCCAATATATATAAGTATCTAATATCCCGTCCCCAAAGGACACTCTATACCCTTTCTCACATTCCAAAGCACACATACATATTCACATGCAAGCATGTTATCACACCACATATAAACATATCATCTCATATAAGCATCCCATATCATACCATCACATATAAATAATCATAACATAACATATAGCATGCTAGACTCGATCGCATCGATGCATAAGTGATAATTAACTAACTAGCCCCAACTGACGTACGATATATTTTCTCATGTGCTTTCGTATTTCTTTTCTTTCTTTCTTTGTTTCTTTCAGCTGGCCAACCCGATAGCGTCCTAGGCCCCCTGTGGATCAGGTAGCGACCTCGGCCATCTTGTTTTAAGACCCCCTGTAGATCAGGTTGCGATATTGGACTATTTTTCTCATCTTGAGGCCCCTGTAGATCAGGTAGCAACCTTTGTGGCCCCCTATAGATCAGGTAGTGACCTCGTCCCCCGGAAACCCGTGCGAGACTCATTTGGGCTAATTAATCAATTACCATCCTATATTATCACTTTCATAACATAACTCAGTTTCATGTTGTCGTTATATTCTTTCATCACATCCCTTTCATTATCATACCATGTACATCATGCATGCTTTCATAAAGAATATCAAGTCATCATATCTCACTCATATACATATAAGCATGCATACAATCATAACAAACATATATATACACACAAGCATGCATAAAATGATGGCATACTAAATACATAACATATATTAAGCAAGTGTAATTCATATACACTTACCTCACAAGTAAGAACAGTAAAACTTCGTAAAACAACTCTTGAGTCCGTTTTCCACTCGGACTATCCTCCTTTTTCGTATTTGGATATGCTCACAAAGCAATTAAACTATAGTTAGACCAAAACCTTCAACAACACCTATTGAGAATATCATATTCCTTGTATTAAACTTCTCGATTCAAACACCAGTTAAATTCATTCCTTTGAATTTAGTTAACTTATATCCTCCTCTATAATCCCAATTTAATTAATTAACATTCAGTTAATTAATTAAATTTCGTCAGAATAAGGTTTTGCCCACAGACAATTTTTGAACCCACCTGTCATCAAATCTTATCAAACAAACATCTCATAATCACCAGAATAAAGTAACGAGCATAATGGAATTTCCAATTGTCCATTTTGACAAGCCTAAGGTCAATTTAAGTCAAATCACAATACGGAAAACGAATAAATTCATAACTTATTCGTTACCAACCCGATTAACGATCCGAAAGAAGATTCGGAACCACAACGATGCAGGCTACGCTTGGACACCGTCAAATTCACCGGAATCTGAGCGACGGAACCTCCCTAGTATCACATTTTCTCGACCAGGTCTTCCCTTGCTCGGAAATGTTGAAACTCGGTACCAAAATGAAGAGAATGAAGAGAGGAATCCAAAAACTCAAACGGATTTGAAATCGGATTAGAAACGAAGAGTACGTCTAAGTTTGAAGGTTGAGAGAAATTAGAGCTTTTACGAGAAAACGTGAAAGGAAATGAATTAATAAAGGATATTTCTGCTATTTATAGCGAAGTCGATAATTATCCTTTAGCGGAGTCGATAATTATCCTTTAGCGGAGTCGATAATTATCCTTTCACCGATCCGAAAGCGGTTTAAGCCCACTTCTCCAAACTTCTCGAAATTGGAATAATATATCTGGAATATTGTATGGATAATTATTCCACAATTGTCTCAAAAAACACGTATTTTTAAGCCGTCTTTCTTAGCTGCTAAGAAACGAAATAGCGACTCTTTTGGCCATTTTGCCTTTCCATGTTATTTCATATCTAGGACATGTCCGATGTCCTGATCATTTCTCTCAACTGTATTTTTATTAATTGAAGCTCCCAAATGCTCCAAATAACACCAGGGTGTAATTTCATCTAGGAGTAGGTTACCTCAAGATGTGTGTATCTCTTGTTAAAACGTGTTTAATTCCTTAAAATTCCCGATTAGGCCAACTTCGATTTTGGACCGTTACAGTTTCATCCTAAAACGAATTGGCAATAGGAAGAGTAGCCCTAGGACTTATGTGTTAGGTTCACTTATTATCATCTTGTCGGTGTGGGACGTATCCACACTCAACACTCCCCCTTAAAGATGTCTTAGCCGAAAGGGCGGATATCATACATCGCTAATCACAACTCAAAACATGATAATGAGACCCGCACGAACCTACTATGATATCATTTTTTTTATCCAACGGGTCTAAGACGTGAAGGGTTTTCACCTTAAAGTGAACCTACACACAAGACTTTCTGGGTTCCATCATAAAACCAATTGACAATATACGGAGTAGTCTTAGAACTCTTATGTTAGGTTCATGTATTACCATATTGTCGATGTGTGACACTTTCACACTCAACAAAAACGAAAGGATTGAACGTGCAGTAAGGAATTAATGTTTTATAGGATGTCTATTATCTGTTTTACCCTCAGCTACCCTTGTAACATCATCGGCTGATTGAATTAAATTGAATGACCTAATTTACTCCGTAACTCAATATTGTAGCAATGGATATACCTTAATCAATGTGTAATTGAACGATACATCTTCTGAAGTAAAGCTAAAACAATCTTATAAAGTTTTCAATTAATAAATTTATTTTATTTTTACGGTTTATTTTGAACAACTTTTCAATGTTTTTTTAAACATTAAAATTGAAAGATAAAGTTAAAAAATGAACTAGAAAAAACAATTATAACCGAAATAAAAGATATGAAAAATCTTTAAAATATTATGATTGCTAAGATATTCTTTATCATAGATTGTGAAATTTAAGGACGGTTTCTCGGTCTTTATTGACATGTAATTTTTTGTTCAAATATTTAATTTATAATACATTATCCAACTTGAATTATGGATTTTCTTGCAACCAGCTTCATATTTCAACACCTTTGTCTTCACAAAAAAGTGTCTTTCTACGAGTATTACATTCTTGAAAACCCGACCATTCTCTATTTCCAAGTCCACCGGACAATGACTGCAAAAAAATTAAGAAAAAACAACTCAAAATAATACCAGCTACTAATATTCAACCCCAAATAATATCAACTTTAAAAATTACTAAGAGCGATACAAACTATCAAAGTATTTACCAAAAATAATCAGCGATGATGTGGCAATTGAAATTTGACATGTCATCAAAACATGGATGAATTGTGTGATGTGGATTTTTAAAAAAAATTAAGTTAATAACATAAAAATTTTTTAAAAATATAAATTAAGTTTTTTTAATTATTATATTTAAAATATAAATTTTTTACCTATTTTTTTATAAAGTTTTTACAAATATTTTGTAATTTTTTTTAAAAAAGAAAAAATTTGTAATATATATATTTTTAAAATAAATCGTTTTCTTGTGAATTTTTGAAAACTTTTTTGGCAATTTTTTTAATTTTGTATATATTTTTAACTACTTTTATTAGAAATAATATTTTTTTAAAATTCAATTTTTTATTTAAAAATTAGTTAAAATATATAAATTCCAAAAAAAAATTTAGAAAAAATCTCAAGAATTTTTTTAAAAGTACAAAAAAAAAACATTAATTTTTTTAAATTTTTTTTTTTAAAAATATTAAATATTATTAACTTGATTTTAAAAATAAAATCCACATCACATAATTATTTCTTGATGACATGTCAAATTCCGGTTGCCACGTCATCGCCGGAGTTAGAATTTTTGTCCAAAAAATAAGACATATTAGATTTGGTAAATCCGTTGATAGTTTGTATCGCTCTTAGTAATTTTCAAAGTTGGTATTATTTTGGGTTGAATGTTGATAGTTAGTATTATTTTGGGTTATTTTTCCAAAAACTAATGCTACGTACATATATTATTCAGACATTTTAGGGACGAAATATTACCTCACAACCAGGATTTGAAGGAGGTGATCAATCTCGGGTGTAACCCACAATGTGCCAACATTTTTGGTAGAAAACGGGTTTAAAGTCATCAATTCTAGAAGTTTTATAGGGTCACATACTTTTAGGGCACACCAAATCTCCTCTATTGTAATTATACTCATGAGAGGGACCCATCGGAATTTTGAATGCAAGGTAAATGATGCATCGTCTATCTGAAAGAAGTTATAGGTTGAAGATCACTTACGCTATTCGAGTATATCCCGTGTTGCGCATGTGTCCCCCGAGTGTACCATGGGTGCGTGAGTGTGACCTCGCATGACCAGTTTTTGTCAAAATTCGAACGTTGTAGCAACGACCATAATTCTGAACGTTGGAGAATTCGAAGTCTACATATACAGATGGAAACTTTCAAACTTTCTATTTCCTCCAATATAGGTTGATTGTTTTTGAAATATCGACATACGAAGATGGAGATTATATCGATTCCGGCGATATTAACTTGAACCTTCCATTTGACGAGATCAAATATACCGACCCAAATGAACTTATAAGTTATAGCGCATCTCCAAGTAAAATCTAAATAAAATTTGATTATGTTATTATATGGTTATGTACGTAGAAATTGTGTATATTGTTCTTATTATATATTTTCATTAAATGTGTGATAGCATAACGTATTAATACATGGGTTTCCCTTCAGGTACGGCCCTTTTATTGCGGTACGGCCGTACGGCTGTACCGCAGGGCGACACGTGTCCCGAAAAAAAAAAAATTTTTTTTTTTTTTTTTTTTTTTTTT
>BSUD01000004.1:143664033-143720201 GCA_033239045.1 Fagopyrum esculentum
AAAAAAAAAAAAAAAAAAAAAAAAAAAAAAAATTTTTTTTTTTTTCGGGACACGTGTCGCCCTGCGGTACGGCCGCACGGCCGTACCGCAATAATGGGCCTTACTTGAATGATACCCTTAATACATGTATTAAAATACAGTGTTAATTAGATTAAATACTTATTGCAATAGTAAAAATGGTTTACTCACATTAGGATCTCCGGAATTTTTATGTGACGGCAATAAAAAAAAATCCTGCTATGCTTTTGAAAACCTTGCTTAGGGACAAGCAAGTGGCAAGTATGGGGTATTTTGTTAGCATGAAATATGACTATATTTTAGGCACTTATTTTAGTTGTTTTTCCCTCTTTATTGTGTTCTTAGATATGAGTTTGAAGCAATTGTGAGCTAGTTCACCCACTTTGTCGATATAGAGATCTACACTAGCTTTGTTTTGTTTTTAGGTGAATAAAGAAAGGCTTGGACTGGAGCAAAATGAGGAAGGGAAGGAGTATTTGATCATGCTCGATGGCAAGAAGATACATTAGAGAGGCTAAGGAAGGAGCATGAATGAAGAATGTTACGAAACAAAGGCAAAAACAAAGAGTTTTGAAGTCCACGCTGTAAATTACGGTCGTGAAAAAGGAATTGGAAGAACCACGCTCTAAATTACGGCTGTGGATTTGGCAACATGATCGTGGAAGTGAGTTTGGAGCACAACAGAAACTTACAGGGTCTAAACCACAGCCATGGAAAGTTGTTCATGACCGTGATTTTGGTGATTTTGTGACGTATCATTATTGCCACGTCAGCAACGTTATTGGGCTTTTCCCGTAACCCTATTTTCGCCTATAAGAAGGCTTGAGAAGAGAGTTTCGAGGACCTTCTCTTACGCATTCGTTGAGAGCTTCATTGACGGCGGCCTTAGGGTTTCATTTCGACCTTGAGGATTGGAGATTCGTGAAAGACGTGATTTTTGAGAGATTGTGTACTTCGGGATATTCTAGAGTTTTCATTGAGGAACGGGTTGACATCCTGTTCTGTGTGGTTTCTCTACATTGTGTGGATTTCTATTCCTACTTTTCTGAATTCATAAACATACTTTGTTGTTTGGATTTTGAGATTGACTTTGAGTTGTTATTGAATTTTCGAGGGTTTTTATCTTTCATTCTTCTTAATTTGATTTTTGATATCATGATGATGGTTATTGGCTAAAACTCTTTAGCAATTCTAAGGTGAAGGGTTGATAGTTGTGGCTTAGATAATGATAGATCGATCGTAACTTGATTGGACCCTGAGAGTGTGAGAAACGTCGTCGACACCCTAAATCACGGCCTATTCTTGAGTTCCACGGCCGTGGTTCTTCAAGATCTAGCCGTGATTTTCTCTGTTTACGTCCTTTGCTTTTGCTTTAATCCAAAGTTAAAGATTTGCTTTAACCTAGCCTTGGCTTGCCTTTTCTAGGTAGTAGTGAGACTCATCATCCTCTATTTCGGTTTCGAGTGTTACAACCTTAACCGTTCTAGTTTATCTTTGATTCCTTGGCTTTGGGCATGGGTATTTGAGATTAATTCTTACTTTTAGATCCTTTTTATATTGCAGTCTCAACAACCTTTATAGAGAGAGTCCTTGGGTTAGACATATAAGGTTTTGGAACTTCACCGTACTCAACCATACCTTAGTTATATCTTTGCAATCTCAATTATGTCCTTATATCCTTAGAATATCTTGAATCGATTGCCACAATTAGACAACTGGATCTTTAGGATTGTTGTTTTCCCAATTATTTGTAAAACTTCTACACTTTTGATAGTTCGATTACTTGAAACTGATTTTGTTTCACCAAATCCTTGAGTTCGATACTCTGGAATACTTGCTTATCCACGTTGATCCGTACACTGCGGGTTCGCTTGCTTTTGTTTCAGTTTTATACATTAAAACTTATTTGCACGCACGCTTTTGGCGAACAAGTTTTTGGCGCCGTTGCCGGGGATTTGGTCTAGACCAATTCCGGTTTTCGGTTGTCGAGCTTGGGAGCTTTTGCTCTTGTTATTTGATATCTCTTTGTGAGTGATTTTTGCAGATTCTTTAGGTATATGCGAAAGACTAGATCTACCAAAGATCTAGTTCCTTTCGATCCAGAACTTGAGAAAACTTTGAGAAGAAAGTTGAAAGAGAAAAAGATGGCTGAAAACAATAAGAGAAACATCCAAGCGGTGTTGGATGAAGCTCAACTTCAACTTAAGTTGAGTGAGAAAGCTCGTTTGGACGAGTTAACGAGTCATCAATTCCAAATTGATGAGCTCAAAGCTATGATGTTGGACATGAAGTTGGAGCTAAATGATGCTAAGAAGAAGAAGGTCAAGAAACCAACTAAGTCCACTAGATCTGAATCATCCGACGAAGAGGATGAGGATATGCCACCACTTGAGGATATTGATCCGGTGATTCATCCCGTTTGTAACAACTCAAGACCACCGGTTGTTCCTCGCATTCCCACTGGAGATGTGAGAGTTGCTCATGGAGGAGATGAACCACGGACTCTTGGGCAAAGGATGGATCCAATTCAGCAACCACGCCGTCTACGTGTGAATTTCGGAGCTGAGGACATTCAAGAATTCAGTTTTAGCCCGCAAGTTATCACCATGGTTCGCCAAAGTCAATTTGGTAGAACTAGTGTTGAATCTTCACACCAGCATTTACAGAATTTTGAGATTCTCATGGAGACATTGAAGCTGAAGAGGGCTACCAACAACAACTACAAGATCAAGCCATTCTTCTTTTCTTTGAAGGACAAGGTTCTATCTTGGTATCAAGCTCTTCCAGTTGGAAGGCTTAACACATGGGAGGATCTATCTTCGGAGTTCCTCTCCAAGTTTTTTCCGCCATCCAAGACGACGGAGTTGAGAGGTAAAGTTAATGCATTTTCTATGAAAGCTAACGAAAGTTTGTTTCAATCATGGGAAAGATTTCAGGACCTCTTATTGCATTGCCCACACCATGGCATTTTAAAGCTGGAGTTATTGGAGATTTACTACAAGGGGTTGGATGTGGAAACACAATTCAATCTCCAATCTCTCTCTTGTGGTACATTCATGGACATGAGAGAAGATGACGTTTGGGACTTCATTGAGAAGCAAGCCCAAGTGATTGAGAAGTATTCCCACCGGAAGGTGGATCCAAACAGCCAGAATCAAGGAGATCCGGGAGCTAAGCTAACACAAGTTGTACAAACCCAAATATTTTCCCTCAACAATGAGATCAATGAGTTGAAGGAAGTCATCAAAACTAGCCTCCAAAAGGTTAAGGAGCAAGAGGCCAACTATCAGGGGAGAGATAACCACCAAGGGAATAAGAATGATTACCAGAACAACAACCGGAACAACAATTAGAATAATAATAACAATAGGAACTCCAACAACAAGAATTGGAGATCCAACCAACAAAATTCAGGTAATCCCTATTCACATGCTGAAAAGGCTCTAACACCTCCTTCTTCTTCTACTCCTTTGAAAAGCCACGGACAAACATCAAATGGTTCAAACAATAAGGAAAAGGAGAAGCCCGATCCTATGTTGGAGACGATCTTGGGAAAGCTCCAAGGGTTGGAGAGCTACATAACTTCAGTTGATAAAGCTCACAAAGCTTTAGAAAACCATATGTTCAGCAAGGCCGGAAAAGTTCCTAGAGATCAAGGAAAGCTTTCCGGGAAGACGGAGGACAACCCGAAAGGAAGGGTGATGGCTATCACTACTAGGAGTGGCGTGACAACCACCGATCCGCAGCCCAAGTTTGTGGAAATCCCAGCTGAGAAGGGAAAAGAAAAGGAGAAGGAGAAGGAAGATGCATATGTTCTTCCTCCAGCTTATAAACCTCCTCTACCATTCCCGCAATCTAGAGCAAGAGCGCGTCTAGACAAGCAATTCGGTAAGTTCATTGAACTAATGAGTAAACTGCACATTAATATACCTTTCATTGATGCTATTGTAGGTATGTCCGCTTACGGGAAGTTCTTGAAAGAGCTCCTCTCTAACAAGATGAAGCTATAAGACTTTGGAGAAGTCAAGATGAGTTCGGAATCTTCGGAACTCATCAAAATGATGACAGAAAAGATGCCCCCAAATCTGAGAGATCCGGGGTCATTTTGCATTTCAATTGGAGTTCGGAATCTTCGGACACACCTCAAGACTCATCAAAGGCATCAATAGCAATTGAATTGAAGCCACTTCCCACACATCTTCGGTATGCATTGCTTGGAACTAATTCTACTTTTCCCGTAATTATTAGTTCCGAATTAAGTGAAGATGAACATGAGAAACTAATGGTTGTTCTAAAGAAACATAGGAAAGCTTTAGGTTATACCATATAGGATTTTGTAGGAATTAAACCATCATTATGCATGCACAAGATTCTAATGGAGGAAGATTTTAAGCCTTCGCGACAACCTCAAAGACGGTTAAATCCGATCATGAAGGAGGTTGTTAAGAAAGAAATTCTTAAGCTACTTGACGCAGGTATCATCTATCCTATCTCCGATAGCAAGTGGGTGAGCCCCGTTCAAGTTGTCCCGAAGAAAGGAGGAATGACGGTTATCACTAACAAGAACAATGAGCTCATTCCTACAAGAACTGTGACAGGATGGAGGATGTGCATTGATTACCACAAGCTGAACAATGCAACTAGGAAGGATCACTTCCCGCTACCATTCATTGATCAAATGCTTGAAAGGTTAGCACAACACTCCTATTTTTGCTATCTTGACTGTTAAAGTGGTTTCTTCCAGATTCCGATCCATTCGAACGATCAAGAGAAGACCACATTCACGTGCCCGTGGGGGACGTTTGCATATAGAAGGATGCCATTCGGGCTTTGCAACGCCCCAGCCACCTTTCAAAGGTGCATGATGGCCATCTTCTCGGAGTACATTGAGGAAATAATGGAGGTTTTTATGGACGATTTTTCTGTTTATGGTTCCTCATTCGATAATTGTCTTTATAACCTCTCTCTTGTGTTGCAAAGGTGTGAAGACACTAACCTAGTTCTTAATTGGGAGAAGTGTCAATTCATGGTTAAGGAAGGCATTGTTTTAGGACACTTGATCTCTAGTAGAGGGATCGAGGTAGACAAGGCGAAGATAGAGACCATAGAGAAACTTCCTCCTCCATCTTCGGTGAAGGGGATAAGATGTTTTCTAGGACATGTTGGATTTTATAGACATTTTATAAAAGACTTTTCTAAGATTTCAAAATCGCTAACTAATCTATTGATGAAGGATGCAGTTTTTGATTTTTCGCAGGATTGTTTAGATGCTTTCTATAAGATCCGGGAAGCTCTCATCTCAGCCCCGATTATCCAACCTCCGGACTGGAATCTCCCGTTCGAGTTCATGTGTGATGCAAGTGACGTAGTTGTTGGGGTTGTGCTAGGATAAAAGAAGGAAGGCCGAACCCATGCTATCTATTATGCTAGCAAGACGCTAGATGAAGTGCAGCTCAACTACGCCACAACTGAGAAAGAGTTTTTAGCTATTGTATATGCATTTGAAAAGTTTCGTTCTTATCTTGTAGGTGCGAAGGTAATTGTATACACGGACCATTCAGCGATCCGGTATTTACTCGCCAAGAAGGACGTGAAACCGAGGCTGATTAGATGGATTCTTCTCCTACAAGAATTCGATCTAGAGATCCGCGACAAGAAAGGCTCGGAAAATTTTGTTGCGAATCATTTGAGTTGTCTACCACACATTGAAGACGACGATTTACCTATAGATGACTCCTTCCCGGATGAGCACTTACACATCATAGAGGAGTGCATCGACAAGATATCTAGAGGTAACGAACCTTGGTTTGCTGATTTTGTAAATTACTTGGTGTGTCAGGAAATACCTCCCGGATTATCCTACGCACAAAAGAAGAAGTTCTTTAGGGATGTCCGGCAATACTTTTGGAATGAACCTCTACTCTTCAAGAGAGGTCCCGATGGCATCATTAGGAGATGTGTGCCGGAAGACAAAATGCAAAGTGTCATTCGTCATTGTCATTCACTACCTTGTGGAGGACATGCTAGTTCCAATAAAACTAGCACTAAGGTATTGCATCCGGATTCTTTTGGAATACTTTATTTAAGGATGTGCAAACCTGTGTTTCTTGTTGCGATGCTTGACAAAGAACAGGAAACATCTCTAGGAGAAACGAGATGCCCCTCAACAACATTCAGGAGGTGGAAATCTTTGACGTTTGGGGAGTCGACTTCATGGGACCTTTCCCATCATCTTGTAGAAACCAATACATATTTCTAGCTGTAGATTATGTTTCGAGATGGATTAAAGTTATTGCCTCTCCAACTAATGATGCCATGGTTGTTGTTAAGTTCTTTAATAGAACTATTTTCCCAAGGTTTGGGACACCACGGATCATCATTAGTGACGGAGGTTCATACTTTATTGTCCGACGATTCGAAGCTCTACTAGCTAAGTATGGGGTGACTCACAAGATCGCCACTCCCTACCGTCCACAAACAAGTGGATAAGTGGAGATTTCGAATAGAGAGATCAAGGGCATCCTTGAGAAGACGGTCTCAAAGACAAGGAAGGATTGGTCTTTGAAACTGGATGATGCATTATGGGCGTATAGGACTGCATACAAGACTCTCATAGGTACAACACCATACAAACTTGTGTATGGGAAGTCTTGTCATCTCCTAGTTGAGCTAGAATACAAGGCGTACTGGGATGTGAAGTGGTTGAACTTCGGCATGAAGGAAGTGGGCGAGAAGCGCCTCTTGGACCTTAACGAGCTTGAAGAACTCCACTTTAACGCTTATGAAAACGCCAAGATTTACAAAGAAAGGGCGAAGCGTTGACATGATAAGCATATCATTCCAAAGGATCTCAAAGAAGCAGATCAAGTTCTCCTCTTCAATTCGAGACTTCGTCTCTTTCCAGGTAAGCTTAAATCTCGTTGGACTGGACCTTATCTAATCAAACGTGTTTTTCTCCATGGCGCAGTTGAAGTATGGGGTGAAAAGAGAGGAAGTTTCAAGGTGAATGGTCAACGTCTTAAGAAGTATTCACTGGAGCTCCCGGTTGAGGAAATCGCTCCGATTGTCCTCGAATAAACTCAGGAACGGTCTAGCTACGGACCCAAAACAAGCGCTTCTTGGGAGGCAACCCAAGGTATTGCACTTACGTTTTTTGTTTTTCTTTCTTAGATTAGTTTAGTTTAGTTGTTTTTGCTTTGTTTTTCCCTTGATACCTCCCGGTATGTTATGTTTTTGGATGTAGGAATAAGGAATGGGCAAAGGAAAGAAGCAAAAGTTGGAAGAAATTGACGAAACTTGGATTTTGGCACACAACATAGACTTCCACGCCCTAAACCACGGTCGTGGAAGTAACAGGTGGCTGTAATTCTTCAAAATCTGGCAAAAATTCATCAAAACCACGGGTTCCGTACATTTCCACGGCCGTGGAATGCCCCGAGTGACCATGATTTTCAAAAATTTTACGGCCACTATATAAACCACCTTCCTTCACAAAAACACAACAAAAACCCAAATCCACGCCCAGAATCGCGGGCTACACTCCTCAACCCGTAATTCTTCGTCCGAAGTCCGATTCGTTCGATTCTTGAGCCTAAAGTGGAGCATTTTTAACCTACAAGATCCAAGCAACCAACTAAGTGAAAAATACACATTGGAGGAGGAACTTGGATTTAAAAGATCCAAACCCTAGGTTTTTCTCCCTTTCCTCTACTTTGTCAATTTGGTTCAATTCGCAAGATTTTTAGAGAACTGAATGAAATTCGAATTGGAATTAGTCTAGGACAATGATTGTTGAGTTTGGTGTGAAATCGTTGTGATTTGAGAGAAACAGACCAAAACCACGGTCTCTGTACGTTCCACGGCCGTGGTTTACCAAGAACAGACCGTGATTTTCATTGTCGTTGAGAAAAATGTTTAGGAGAAAGTCTAGCATGAACAAGAAGAGGAAAGATGATAGTTCCTCCTCTTCCCAACCTCCCCCTAGTGAACCACCATCACCACCACCTCCTAGAATTCCAATTATCCATGAAGATTACCTAGGAGCCTTAGAAAGGATTGAGAAGAGAGCAATCATAGGACCTCGATACCTTGTCCTAGAGGAGCCTGAGCCGCTCAATGTTGTGAACGACTTGACATGGCTCTTTGATAGAGCCGCATTGATCGCCTTCTCCGCTATTAGAGAGGATGCCTATGAGGAGATAACAAGGGAGTTTGTGACTTCCTTTGAGCATAGCCATGTGAACCACACGGTTTCTTTTAGGTTGATGGAGGAGAACTATGAGTTCTCCATCATTTAATTTGGAGTATTCATTGGGTTCCATGAGAGCTTCAATGGTAGATTTCCTAGTGGGGTGTATGCTAAGGATTTTTGGGAGGAGATTGCCATGATATATGCTAGTGAGGATCGTTGGCAACAGGCCGACACCAAGGCTAAGCTCATCTATCACTTAGCCTTGAAGATAGCTCATAGGGTCCTTTCAGAGTGTATTTTCCCTAGGACCGAGACCCCACAAAAGATAAAAACCGATGAGCTATTCCTCCTCTATTGCATGCTTACCGGTAGATCCGCCGATTGTGCCACTCTCCTTGCCTCCACCATGAGTAAATTGAAGAACAAGAAGGCCGGGAACATAGGTTATGGGGGAATGGTGACTCACATAGCCACTCAGTTGGGGATAGACTACTTCGCTTGTACTAGGATAGCGGCGAGGCCTTTGGGTCTCAACGGGCTTATGACTAAAGGTATTATCTTTCCCCGCCACCAAGCTCCACCTACCGCAGCCATGCCATGGGAGGAGAGAGGTGGTAGAGGTATCTCATGGCTTCCCGAGTACTCCATCATGCTAGGCCGTCATAACTAGAAGGCGACCTTCGTAGCCATGCATGCGAATACACTTGTAGCTCCTCCATATGTGCCGGATGAGGTCCCAGCTGGGGACGATGATGAGGAGATGGGAGGAGGAGATGATCATGATGTAGGAGGTGCTAAGCATGATTTTGGTACATTTCCGGACCAACCGGACGCCTTCCCGGACCCACCTAGACGATCTTCCCGACCCTTTAGACCTTCCGGTTCCTCTTCTTCACGCAAGGCTAGCGTGAGTGAGAGGCCGACTTGGATGGAGACTCCATCCGCTTGTTAGGGAGAGCAGCCGTCATGGATGGGAGCTCCTCCTCCATGGTA
Organism: Fagopyrum esculentum; assembly: GCA_033239045.1. Taxonomy (NCBI): domain Eukaryota; kingdom Viridiplantae; phylum Streptophyta; class Magnoliopsida; order Caryophyllales; family Polygonaceae; genus Fagopyrum; species Fagopyrum esculentum. Next base: position 143,673,236 of record BSUD01000004.1, read on the forward strand.
TGAGCATGCACCGGTGGCACTGACTCCTCCTCCTCAGGACGCTCCTGCATGGTATGGACAACCGCCGGATTGGTACTCGCAGCTTCAGGGATGGGCTACCGATCTTTCCAGAAGAGTGGGAGATCTAGAGATCCGATAGGAGACTCATGACACACGGAGCTAGGAAAACGACCGTATCTTGAGGGACGTCTACTGCCAGCAGTTTGGGCGGCCTTTTAGCTCGGATTTCTTTCCATATCCACCACCGCCTCCTCCACAATGATGATGATGTTGAGATCCGGTTAGAGCCGCTTCACCGCCATTAGTGAGTTTCTTTTGCTTTTCTTTTCTTTTCTTTATTTCTTTTGAACATTGAGACAATGTATGTTTCAAGTATGGGGTGGGGTGTGATTATCGTTTGTAATAACTCTACTCACTTTGCTTTACATGTCTATGAACACTTGCATGTTTCCTTTCCTTGTTACACGTTTCATTATTGTATTGCATGAAAAAGGCTTTGAAAACCCATAAAAATTTGAAAATTTGAAAAGATTTTGTGCTTCTAAGATTAGAGATGATTTCTATGATAAAAACTACTTGTGGAATGATATTTTGATGACAATTGTATGCTTGAATTAAATTATGAATTGTGAAAAGGTTGAGTATGTTGTTTATCCTTTCTTGCAAGTTTCAAAATGTGAAGGTTTTTATCTAAATCATATTGAGAAACGAAGGTTGAAATCACAATATAAGTTCTTATACTTCTTTATGAAGTGATTAAGGCACCTCAATTTTCTTACTTCTTTCTTTGATCATTTAGCCCTTCAATGAAAATAATTGCCTCCTTTACCTATCCGGGAATTAGGAAGAGTTGATTTTGGCATGTTTGATGTGGGAGGGCCATGAAAGCAATAGTTTGAATTCAAAGTGTAGGAAAATATAGGTTTGGGGAAGTCAATCATGACGATGAGTAACTCGGCACCATTCACATAGTCGGGTGTTTGTGTCTTGCCAAAGTCGGATTGAGCGATATTCCTAACGGATTATGGTATGTGCATCAAGGGTTTGAGCATCTCGAAATTGAGAAACGTCAATCTCCTAGGCTTCGGTTTTTGTGCACCGCTGTCCATAACTCCAAAAGTAAAGTCGAAAAGTTATGTGTAAAAAGTCTAGAGCAAAGCTCTAAGTTGGTGGTTGGTTCGAATGGTGAAAAGAAAAAGAGTTGTGTTGTTCCTTTTTCCCGGATTCATGCACCACATTCCTTTACAAGTTTCTCACCTTCTCCGTATTCTTGGCCTTACTTGAAAGTCCTTGAGATCATAAGAGTGTTATTTGACTTGGTGATCTAAATTGAAGTTTCACTTGCTTGATTTTGACAATGCTTGAAGGTTATGATGTTTGTCTTGAAGTTTAGGCAATTTATGAAGTTTCTTTTGCTTTGCATATTTTGGTGTATGTATATGAACGTTTTCAAGGATGAATGAAGCAAGGTTTGAGGATGATCTATTGATTAGAAGCACACTACCAAAAAGATTGTTTTGTTTTGTTTTGCATTAATATTTCATTCTACCATATATTCTAAGCTTTTGAAAACCTTGCTTGGGGACAAGCAAGTGGCAAGTATGGGATATTTTGTTAGCATGAAATATGACTATATTTTAGGCACTTATTTTAGTAGTTTTTCCCTCTTTATTGTGTTCTTAGATATGAGTTTGAAGCAATTGTGAGCTAGTTCACCCACTTTGTCGATATAGAGATCTACACTAACTTTGTTTTGTTTTTAGGTGAATAAAGGCTTGAATTGGAGCAAAATGAGGAAAGGAAGGAGTATTTGATCATGCTCGATGGCAAGAATATACATTAGAGAGGCTAAGGAAGGAGCATGAATGAAGAATGTCACGAAACAAAGGCAAAAACAAAGAGTTTTGAAGTCCACGCTGTAAATTACGGTCGTGGAAAAGGAATTGGAAGAACCACGCTCTAAATTACGGCCGTGGATTTGGCAACATGATCGTGGAAGTGAGTTTGGAGCACAACAGAAACTTACACGGTCTAAACCACGGCCGTGGAAAGTTGTTCATGACTGTGATTTTGGTGATTTTGTGACGTATCATTATTGTCATGTCAGCAACGTTATTGGGCTTTTCCCGTAACCCTATTTTCACCTATAAGAAGGCTTGAGAAGAGAGTTTTGAAGACCTTCTCTTACGCATTCGTTGAGAGCTTCATTGACGGCGGCCTTAGGGTTTCATTTCGACCATAAAGATTGGAGATTCGTGAAAGACGTGATTTTTGAGAGATTGTGTACTTCGGGATATTCTAGGGTTTTCATTGAGGAACGGATTGACATCCCGTTCTGTGTGGTTTATCTAGATCATTGTGTGGATTTCTATTCCTACTTTTCTGAATTCATAAACATACTTTGTTGTTTGGATTTTGAGATTGACTTTGAGTTGTTATTGAGTTTTCGAGGGTTTTCATCTTTCATTCTTCTTAATTTGATTTTTGATATCATGATGATGGTTATTGGCTAAAACTCTTTAGCAATTTTAAGGTGAATGGTTGATAGTTGTGGCTTAGATAATGATAGATCGATCGTAACTTGATTGGACCCTGTGAGTGTGAGAAACATCGTCGACACCCTAAATCACGGCCTGTACTTTAGTTCCACGGCCATGGTTCTTCAAGATCTAGCCGTGATTTCCTCTGTTTACGACATTTGCTTTTGCTTTAATCCAAAGTTAAAAATTTGTTTTAACCTAGTCTTGGCTTGCCTTTTCTAGGTAGTAGTGAGACTCAACATCCTCTATTTCGGTTTCGAGTGTCACAACCTTAACTATTCTAGTTTATCTTTGATTCCTTGGGTTTGGGCATGGGTATTTGAGATTAATTCTTACTTTTACATCCTTTCTATTCTGCAGCCTCAACAACCTTTATAGAAAGAGTCATTGGTTAGATATATAAGGTTTTGGAACTTCACCGTACTCAACCTTACCTTAGTTATACCTTTGCAATCTCAACTATGTCCTGATATCCTTGGAATATCTTAAATCGATTGCCACAATTAGACATCTGGATCTTTAGGATTGTTGTTTTCCCAATTATTTGCAAAGCTTCTACACTTTTGATAGTTCGATTACTTGAAACTGATTTTGTTTCACCAAATCCCTGAGTTCGATACTCTGGAATACTTGCTTATCCACGTCGATCCGTACACTGCGGGTTCGCTTGCTTTTGTTTCAGTTTTATACATTAAAACTTGTTTGCACGCGCGCTTTTGGGCGAACACAAACCCCCATCACACACCGTCAAAATAGTGACCCCTCTACAAGAGCTCACAATAAACCCGAGCCTAATGTCGGCATGCCTTTGCGGTAGATAATTAGAGCTTGTCGACTAGCCCCTCTGCTTGGTGAAGAAGATAGTGGTGTTATACGAGCCGGGCGAGCCTTAGCGTGTTCAAGTTCGACTCGGTTTGATTTCGAGCCGAGTTTTTGACGAGTCAAGCACGTATACCTTGTCTAAAATAATGCTCATATAGTGTTATTTTAGTCGAACGAGTCGAGCTTTACCCGAACAAGCGAAGCTTTATCCGAACAAGCCGAGCTTTTAACAAACCGAACACAAGCCGAGCCCGAGTCGATTGTCTCATGTATCAGCCCTAGAAGAGGAGGTTATTTTAACCATTTAACATACAATCCCCAATAAAAGTTAACTCTGCACAGCAAGTAAAATACAAGATTTATTGTATTGTTTAAACCTCAATTCCTTGCTGGGATGCTAAAACCTGCATCTAACCCAGTCCTCTACCCCCTCAAGATGACACACAGATTCCTCATCAATACCCCAAATGACTAATACAAATGAGAACAAATTTATAAATACGGGCAGTCCTGTAATGCAGTTGGATTGCGAGATTTTTCCTCGACAGCTTCTTTAAGCTTCCTCCCTAATGCAAATGCTAAGGGTGGCGGGACAGCATTTCCAATCTGCCTGTGCCTACTGTGAATGTTCCCGAAAAATTTGTATCTATCCGGAAAGCCCTGCATGGAGACAAGGATGAAGTCAGATCCTTGAGCCGATTTCTAAGCACATTGTAGTACCATTCATACAAATATGATTATTCTTTATGACATTGTTGAGCTGTTTTAGAAGCTTTCTAGCATTTTTACCAGATTGCAGCCATAAGGAGCCAGCAATAGCGGTATTATACTATTATGGTAGTAACTAGTCCCATATGAGTATTTCATAAACATTTGGCCATAATTTGTAAATGACACACAGTTGACCTTTCAGTAACTCATATTTTGCCTCTTGGCCAATTTAAATGCTTAAGAAAAGTTACAAAACAGAAACGTGACATGAGTTTGAAAAAGACTTACTTGGGTTCGAGCACATTCTCGGACAGTAACAATTCTGTCCTGGTCAGGATGAAAGCACATTCCAACCTTTCCCATTGGTTGTGGATCAGTAATAGACGTCGGAAAGTTTCCTTCCCAATCCAGCCTTCCAAACAAGCCCTTCCACTGATTGTGCCTTTCAGCTGTGTTTGGTAGACACCAGGGAATCAGATCAACCATTTGTCCTGTAGACAAGCGAACCTGGAAGGAAGATGAAAATCAGAAAAGCTTTTCAACCACAGGCATGATAAAATCACAATTCCAACACCTGTAATTTAAGGAATACAACACATTGTCCTCAAATTATTACAGATCAAACGCCTTAATGTTTCCTTGTTGGTTCCTACAAGAAAAATGCAATTATTTTGCATATTGTAGCACAAAGTACCTTCTCATCAGGAAGGTCACGCCAATCTGCACCAGGCCGTTTAGGGATCCTCTGGCACCGGATGAGATTTAGTTCATTCATTTCCTTTGATATATGATCAGTCAAAGTCACCATATCTCCGCGAATCATCTTTTGAAACCAGGACACAGGCTCGTTTTTGTACTGCAAACCAGAAGAAAAGTTAACACTTTGGTAAATGGCATTCAAAAATATCAGAAGACTTCCCTGTAACTGGGAAATAAGTACTACACAAGAAAAAAGATCTAACCTCCATAGTATCCTTGGAAGACCCATTCTCCACAGCTGGAAGATCACCGATTGTATCCCTAACAGTAATAGCACGAAAAGGGGCACCAGTTGATGTACTTCTTGCAGCAGCATACTGTACATTGTTATCTAATGTAATTCTCAGTTCATGGCCAGCAAATACATGCATCGGTTCTGGCCATTCAGGCAATATCTCATCAGGAGATGCAGCCCATATGAATGCACGTTTACGGGATTGAGAAACACCATAAGCTCCAGCTTCTAAAATTCCATATCTCACCTATATAATACAAATAGTTCACATAATTTAGTTCATGTTTGAAAGTCGTGCATTATAACACAATTATGCAGTATATCTAGTAGATGTAGTATGACATTAAAGTGAAAAAATTGTTGCCAATAACACATTAAAGAATCCAATCATCCATTTATTGTAAGGCGCCACGTGACATAAAACATGCATTATAAATCACGCGTTTTGCATCAAAACAAGCCCCTAAGTTATAGGAGAGGTGGTGACAGGTTTTCCCCCTTTTCTGAAGGGTGAGGGTCAAAAGCATCGTAAGGTTTTCTGTCATAACACTCAAAAGTGCTGGAAAGAAAGCTCTAATTACACTACCATAATTACTAAGTAACTACATGCACAAATCGAAGAGATTGAGAGTTTCAGTTACCTGATAGCCCATCTCAAGAAGTGAAGCCAATGCTAGCCGAAATGTCTGGCCTTTGTTGAATGACACAAAATTCCTAACATTTTCTAAGAGAAAGTATCTGGGCCTGAAGTAATCCGCAAAGGATAAAAATGCTAAAATCATCTCACATTGAACTTTACTCCATGTGCTTTGGTTAAATCGATTCATTCCAGAAAACCCCTGCAATACAAGAAGCAAGTGAGCATAGATCTTTCATCTACATTTTTGCGAATATTTCAGTAAATTCTACCTGACAAGGTGGCCCCCCGTTGATAAAATCAACTTGTCCAGGTTTAGGCAAATCATTAATGACCTTCTCACCGAGCTTTTCAACCAACTCATCAGCTTCTGGAGTGGAAAGACAATCACTTTCATCCCCACAGGCATTCATTACAGCCCTAACACAAACATTAGAACATGGGCACAATTTGAGGAAAAATAACCAAAATCTGTATCAAAACTTGTAAGTTCAAGATCATAACAAAATGTATACCTCAGAATTACATTGCAATTGTTGATAAAGATTGTTGCTTCTGGGTGGTTAAGACCAAAAGCTTCTCCAGCAGGTTCCTCATATTCAATAGCCCATTTGGTCAGTGAGACACCTGCAGACAGTTTTTAAATAACAAGGTCAAACCCATATCTCTTTCATGACAGCACAAACATGAAGATGATTAAACAAGCAATTGCTGGTTCTAAATCTGGAGATGAGCTAACAAGAAAAGGGCTCCATATTACCTGACTGCTGCAAACCTTCAGAGAGTCCACCACAGCCAGAAAAGATGTCCAGAGTGGCCAATTTATTTGGAAGTGAAGAATCTTTTTTATCAACAAAATCATCAGACTCTCCTTGTTTACCCTTACCTTTCTTCTTTTTGTTGGCCAAGTCATCTTGTAGGGAACTCAGCCTGATGCTGCCTGGTAACTAATAAGGATTTACAACCATTAGAGAAAGAACAGAACTGACCATTAGAGAAAATATCTTGTAAATTTGATAAGAAACAATTAGATACCTGCTTGATAGCTCCACCATTAGGATCATAGATATGATCACAGAGAAAAATGTGCTCGTATAAACCGGGGCTCTTCAAAGATGGAACATCATGTTTTCTCATGACTTTGCATTTCCCTTCAATAGAAGCCAAAGTCACTACAAGTACTTCTTCACTGTAATAGACCTGAAATTCATTTAAAAGAGAGCCTTTAGAAGCCGTGTTATACACAACTAAAATATCTAGGCTCACAGGGAACTTCATAATTCAGTCTTTACCTCTCTGACATCAGAGCGATATGCCTTCTCCACTGAGATGTCCTCTGGTCTGAAAAATCTCCGGACTTTAGCCTTAACTGATTCAGGAATTACTTTTCTAGAAGTACTTGGTGGCAGAATTTCCAAGAGTTGACAAACAACGAATGGTTTCAATCCCACATTTCTCCCACTCTTGAAAGTTTCTTTTTCTCTGTCATTTGCTCCAATCTGATGAGAACGGACATATACAAAGTCTTCAACTTGGTAAGCAGTTCCTTTATATGTGAAGCTACTTTTGGAGGTGTTCAGCTTGAACACCTGCTTTTCTTCCTGGCTTTCCTTCATTTCACAAGAGTAGCAAATTCCACTGCCAATGCCCAAGGTCTCACTGGGAAGCCTTAGGAATGCACCTCTTTGAGGTGAGTACAAACACTTGCAGTAATACTCCAATGGTAGTCCTCTCTTCTTTCTCTCCTCTGCTTTTTCCCTGTCAGTCTTGTCGGCTTCAGCATTAGCTTTGCGATGCTGAAAACCCCAAGGCTTCAACCGTATTTCCACTGTCACAGTTTGTTTCACTGCCCCGAGTTCAAATTCCAGACATTCATTTGTCATGAACACCTCCCTCTCATTAGCAGCATTACCCAAAATTGTCTGAGAACCTCTAAACATAAGTCTCCCGTGAACCATCTTTCTTCCATCCAACTTTTCAACCAAATACTCCACAAAATACAGCGGAGGAAATTCTTCTGAATCGATGGTTTCAATGAGAACAGAGCCACCTACTGAAACTAACTCTCCACGAATATAGGCCTGCTGAAAAAGAATCTCATTGGCTCTTGTTTTCCCTGCTGGTTCTCCATGCCATTTGATATCCTTATTTGAACAGCGCAGCCTTTTCTGAGAGGATACTGACGGAGACTTGCCAGTTTCCTCTGTTGATACTTTCTCGTCCACCTCCTCTTCAGGATCATCTTCATTTTCTTCTGCCTCATCTTCAACTTCTATATCCTCCTTTTGTTCGACATTAGATCCCTCCTTTGAATCCTCAGGAGAATAGTTTGAATAAAACTCCCCCCAAATTCTGTTAATCAATCTGGTGGTTGTAGCTGGCATCAGCTTCTTCTTTGCTGCAACAGTTGTCATTGTTGCTCTTGGATTCAAGTTGAATCCTTTATTAATAACAGCTTTCTTCTTTACCAACCATTTAGTGTGATGCCTGCTTTCCATTTTCTCTTGAAGCCCGCTAATAAAAGCAGACTTTCTGATGGTATCATCAGGATACTCAGCAAATTGTTGCAGAATTATCTGACCATGAACAACCACATACCTCTCTACTGCTGCTACGTTTGATGATATAAAAGCAGGGTGATCCTTATCAACTTCAGATAGCTTCTTGATCATATCTGAGAATGATATGCGTGCCACCCGGCTCTGTTCTTTTAAAAGCATGATGATACTGATTCCCAACCGAGCTGTTTTTATTACTGTCTCATACCATGGAGCATACTGCTTGGACGGATTTCCAAGTCTATACCTATTGAAGTAGTAGAAAGATCAGGATACATGACAAAAGAAAATTAAATCAATCGTTATGATAAAAATGACCACAGTTGAAAATGTGAGTTGAAAGTATGACATATGGAATAAAACTCAGACGGTTGCCTATCAAAGCATAATGAGTCAGGCAATCACAATTTAGTGAACATATGTGCTAGCCTACACACACGGAAACACTTTCACACTGAAAAGCAGCATATCACTTTACACCGTCATTTATAAATAGTGGACCAAAGATGCCTTAGCTTCTAAAAATGACTCCTTGCAAATTCTTACATACTATATACATCGGAAGAAAATTGAAATACGACCCATCTCTTGCTAATTACAAATTTTAGAAAGTAAGAAAAAGAAAAAAAAAACAAATCGCCCATAAAAAAAACTAATGAATTTACAAGACCACCTAGAACAAGATTTAACCTAGAAACGATTATAAATTATATTTTCTAGAAAGGGAGAAAGCTTAACAAAGCATGTCATTATTGAGTCACACTGATGACCTAAAACAAAGATATGAGTCAAGTTGATGACCTTTAGCTCTCAATTTGTGACCTAGAAAGTGAGAAAGCTTCACAATTGGAGAGTAAAACATTCTCACCTTCTAGCCTAGTAAAGGTTGTCAGCATGACCCGTGTCATTATAATTATTCCTTTTCTAAGTAGCCAATAATGTATAGCTAGAATAAGCAGTAGGTCGAATGTTCAATGTTCTTGTGGTGTTTATAATGCGTAAAATGCAGTGAGTGTTCTACATCCATGGTTTCTTACAAACCTGTAATGGGAAACAATAGTGAGTACTTAATGACATGACAAAGATGGCCCTAGCAAATTGTTAATTAAGGAAATAAGAACCATGTATGGAAGATCATACCAGGCCATATCTGTTCTGATTGATATGAAGATCATAGATGCTCCAAACTCAATCATCCATTCCTTTATAGCACTCAGATAGATTGGCATTCCATCAGCATCTGTCATTGCAGCAGATACTGATGAAGATTGATCTGCATCAAGACAAAACCCAGAATATCCACTTCCATCATCATCTCTCATGAGACCGGACCCAAAAATTGCCATATCAATATCAGCACAAGGTTTCATCGGCAGAAGCTCCAATGATATCAGCCTTGAGTCAGAATTATAAAGTGACCAATCATGAAGTATGTTTCTGGGAAGTTCGTCTGGGTCACAAATATCCATTGAACTCTCGTTGACAACATATTCATCAGTTTCTTCAAAGCATGGTTTGTAATAAGCTGGCAGAGGATAGTCATTTGCAATCTCATCTTCATTTATTTTGATATAAAACCTATTGGATGATGGACCTCTCTGCTTATTTTTCTTATTTTTCATGGAACGCCAATACTCTTCTTCTTGCAATAGTCGAGCCATTTTTACATCTTCATCTTCTTCATTAGGCATCGATAAGTTTGACTGGTCTTTCCTCTCCCCGTCTCTAATTTTCAGACTCCCATTTGAAACCATGTCTGCTGGTGCAGTACAGAAAGAGCCAAAAGCGGAACTACTCTTACTCTCATCACGGAGAGCATTGAGCACAGATAGATCTGCAAATTTTTGCTCATGCTTCTGAGAGGTCTTGTCCAAACCAACCAACTGATTATAAATGAAGTCACCTTGTGAAATGAAGAACTCCTTGATTGATACCCCTTGAGGAAAATTCTTGCTGTCATTACTGGAGCGCACGAATCCAGCAACCAGCTCATCAAGACATATGTCTGGATTCCCACCAGATGCTTTAGAAACTTGCTTATATACTTCAGTACAAGCACGAGCCTTCTCATAGAACAGGCCATATATCTTTTTATAGTTCGGGGCTGGCCTGACACAATCATAATCAGCAATCAGTGTGGAAACCCATATGACAGGAGAACCATCTTCATAGCCAGAAATATCCCATTCTTCAATGCGACCAAAGCATTCACATTTCACCCCCTTTTGTTTGCTTTTATCAGAGCTCGGCTCTAGGGGCAAGACTACACCGGTAATGAACAAGTCTGTAACTTCAAGCATTTCTACGGGTTGAAGTTTACCATCTTCATCATGAAATAGAAAATCTGTGAGACGTCTATTTGGCCGAGACTTAGCCCTGTCGGAGTTGCCATCATGCCCAGAAGTGTTATCAGGCTCAGAGGTCAAGCCGATTGCAACTACTTCATCATCAACAACGCAGTCTCTTTTCATTTCGAGGACATTGTCTTTTTCATTCAAGCGGACAGCCTTCTCCTTGAAGTTTGAACAGGCTGCAGCACGCTTAGGCATCTTCCTGGAGGGCAATGTAAGTTCTTCATTTTTATCACGTTTTCCTTTGCCTTTCTGTTTACCTTTAGGCCCTGTTCCATTGGTATCACACACAACTGAATCGTTGGTTCCATCAACACTTCCCATTCCTGGGTTAAAAAATGCAAACAAGTCAATTCATTGGCATAAAAGTCTTGATGGATACAGATTTTGTGAAGTTAACTAAGCACAATGAGTGCTCATATTTAAATACTACAAAATAAACACAGACAATAATACACCCCAGCCAAATTATATCTACAAAGTCTGTGAGGAAAAACCACAAAGCATAAGGTAACAAAACGATGAAAATTAACTAAGAGGGAATCAACTATAATAAATAGTCTATGTTAAAGGAAATTAAACTTTACAGCTAATTTGCATCTTAATTATATAAGCCGCATTGTCACGATTTCTTTATTTCTGTGTCAGCAGGTTTGCCCCAATATTATTTCTATTAGGCCGTCTGGGTCATCTTACCTATTTGTACTCTCATCATAATTTGCTCAAGGTAGATTATCAAAAACAGATATGATTACAGTCTCTGGAACTTTTCAAATTGATTTCACTCTTCACTAAACAATTCCTACACCCAGGTCTCCTAGTCTCGAGCCTTAATACAAATCATGTAACGCTGCCTCCACATCAAACTTGCGTGGTCAGGCTACTACAACGCTCAAGCCCAAATGCCCAATTCTAGGTTTGCCCTAACTTTCAAGAACTCTACAATTCCCAAAAACAAGTAATAAGCTGAAATAGCCCTAGAGTTTAACTGGCCCATTCAGCCATTCAGATACAAAATCAGACCCGATCTGCAGCCAAACAACCAACATAGCAGCAAATCGAACAAAAACAATCCCGAGATAACCGATCGAGGAAAAAGCAAAATCAAATGGCGATTACACTAAAATGGGGACAAACGACCAAGATTGAGAGAAAAAGAGAGTACCTGGCATACAGAAGTAGCCTTCTTCGAGCCCGATTAACGCGATCGGCGAGGGTTCAGCAAGCAAGAGTTGAGTGAGGGTCGGCTAGAGAGAAGCCGTACGTTTGCGAAAAACAAGGTGGTGAATGTCTGAGACCCTGAGGTTCACTGAATATAAGTAAAGAGAAAGTGGAGGGAAATTTTAGGAGGGAAATGTTAGGGTTTTTGGATTTTTGGGAGGGAAGCCCTTCTCAATTCTCACTTTCCCTTTGAGCTTATCCTAATACAAATTCATTTCCACTTCTGTTGATTTATCCGGCAAATTCATAGAATGTAGTATGAGTCTATGATAGATCAACTTGGTGCAGGGTGATTCATCAAAAATCTTTTGGATGTTGTTGCAAGAAGATAAGTTTTCCATTTTTAGAACTTAAATTTAATAAGATTGAAATCGGGGAAAAATGGTGTCTTTACGTATATACTTTACATAATAGTGAATTTCGTAATCGATTCATAAAATATAGTGGTGGATAGATATGTATAAGGAAACTACTTTTTGAAATTTAAATGTTCGTTATTACTGTAGCAAACTCAACTGTGTTGTACGCGCGCGCGTGAAATGATGTATCTTCAAAGCGAAGTTGTTAAATTGTGCTAATGCGGTATCATGGAGATTTTAGTGTGATTTTAGGGTAGACGGAATTGAGCGACACATATACTTCATTACACATATATATGCATCTAACACACGACACAAAAGAACCTTAATCTTTCAATCTATCATGATACAAAATTATGTTACATGGTGTATATTCTTCCAAGTGATTTGATATACAACACAGAAATTCAATAAATACGTACAATTAAATACACTTGATAAAATGTTGTAGATGGAATATAGTTTTTGAAAAAAGTATCATCCTATCTTCTTAAGCTAAAGGCTTTTCAGATTGTTAACATACTTGTAAGAAAGCTTGCTTTGGGCAATTTGTGGTTTTCTAAAAAAACGGAGTTGTTGCTTCGTGACAGTGAAGGCTGATTTTCGAAAACTATATTTTATCAAGGTGATGAGTTGTTGCTCAAAGTAAAATGATTTTCTAAAAAAACTGAGTTGTTGGTCAAAGTAAAATGATTATATGTTGCAAAAAAGCAATTAGACCGAGATTAACAGTGTTGACTTTTGGATCTTCATGAAATTGGTGGGTTCTTGTGCTTGATTTGCACGGAAAATCTTTTGTCGTGTATCTCGAGGGCTTTATCAAAGTGATGAGTTGACATGCTCATGGTTTTTCTTATTCGGTTGATTTTGGTGCATAGATTGAGTCGGAAGACGTTTTTGGAGCCTCGTTTTACACTTTTTCAAAAGAATGAATCATGTTGTGCTCATTTTTATTATGGTGTTATTCCATTAGTGTTGATTTGTTCCTCACGTGCTTTATTTTCTAGAGAATCTATCATGATTGTGCCTTTTGTCATTGGCTTGTTCTCTTGATAATAGTTTCATCCGTTGTTTTTTCCCGGTCTCTCGACACATTAACTTTGTCTATTGTAGTATAATCACTTTATGTTTATCTTACAAAAATACAAAAGAGTGTATACATGTATTGTGAGTGTAGAGAGCATCATAAGACAACGGTGGTGGAATAAAACAAAAACCACTTCTACATGCTTACAAATCAAGCACGTTTAGCATAAGCTTTCTATAAAAAAAATCATTTAATTCTCAAAAAGAAACTACGACAATATAATAGCATTTTAAGGGTATATCAAATAACCTAATACAACTAAGAATTTAATAATTCCAAATTGGAATTTAGAAAGACTAAAATGATCGGAGATTGTGGTGAAATTTGGTAAAGAGATGTGAATAAATAAATAAATATATAGTAAGCTATCAACAGAACTTGTTAACAAGAGTAATAAATAACGACATTCTTGAAGTCATTTTGACAAGTTTACAATGTTTGGACAAGGCGATAAAATGCTTAAAACCTACGTGTAATGAAATAAAAGTAATAGTATGACATGCAATAAGCCATATAATTGAGATAAGGTGGTCATACCCAAAAAAACTTATATTGATCACCATCATGATTAATCAATAAATTACGTAAGTCAAACATGTACAACTAAATACAAGCTTTGATAAAAATATATTCAAATGAAACTCTACTATAGGCAATTTGAGCTTGTTACTTGGCAATTTTATATTCTTAGGCAAGCTCATCAACACCCTATAAGATGTAATGCATGACCTCTTTATTCGTAGTAATCTCTTAAGTAAAGTATCCCTTTTGCTTTTCTTTTCACACCATATAAGATAAGTTATTCAACATAACATTTACTAATTAAGTCAATGTCCCCTTCTCAAATGAACTATATGGTGTTGCACATCCCTCCTATTAATGTAAAAATGGAGCAAATATGTCGGATGTATTGAAAATAAAAAATGATATTAATAAATAAAATCAAATAATGTATCATTTTTTAATGAAAAAGAAAATTAGGACATGCATATTAAGAACAACTCTTTGTTTTTGTCTTCTTCTCCCAACTGCTCGTACTATTCAAACTCGTAACATGTGTCGATACCTGGCTCGTGGCTTCAAGTATGTTTGTATACAAATGCTCTACCTTTGAAAATTAAGGAATAAAAGGGAGATTTTCGAGATGAGTTATAGTAGAAAATCTTTTAACAACCATCATTCCGCTGCATTATTAATTATAACTTGATGTTAAGAGATTAATCATCTTATATGGGACAATTTCGCCAATGCTCTATAAACTTCAGTTTTAGGACAAAAGTTACATATAGAGCCAAAACCGAGAGAAAATATATCAAACATTTAAAAAAAAATTACTTATTAGTTTATTTTGGTTTTCACAAGAAAAAACATGGAGCATTGATTATAGCATACAACTTATTGGTTAAAAGATAAGAGAAAGTACTCAAAAATTAAGAAAAAAAGGTAGAATCACTAAGCATTTGCTATGTTAAATAGATTTAGTTGCATTAGAGCTCAAACCGAACCCCAAATAATCAAATACAAACACAACAAAAATAAAACAAAAAGTAACCACCAACTAAAACATGCAATTGAAAATAAAAAGATTACATGTGAGAAATTCGAGCTTTGTGCTAAAAAAAAAAAACTAGCAAGATAAGAATTGAACTAACATATAAATTTATAAAATTAAAACCTGTATGTACAACATAAAGTGAAACCCCAAAGGTATGCAGAATAGCTACATTATACATTAAGCACCAAAATAGGCAACAACATAGACTATTAACAATTCAACTAAAACATGAAAATAAAAATATGAAAAGTAAAAGGTCGGTAAAATAGCTAAATCTAACATTAAGCACCAAAATTGCTACATCAGACATTAACCATCAAAATAGGCAAGCCTCGGGTGTTATTTAATTTCTTGATGGTCCTAGATTGACGGTATAACTATGAATCGACAAAAAATTTAATTTCAAAAATACCTAAAACTTATAAATTTGGGCAACAATTAATGAATGTTATAAAAGAAGGAACAACTACCATAAATAAGTTTTCTCCTTATTTTTAAGGATAAATTTGCATTAATTATATTTGTCGAATTGAATTACCACCCTCTTCCGCCTTTATGAAATCATCAATCTCACGATGAAGAATGTTAAAGCTTGTTCTTTTTGTGTGAAATGAAATTAACATCCTATAAACAAACCTAATTTTTCTTTTACTTTCAATGGAACATAACGAAACAACCATCTTTATTCTTTTAAAGCATGTGCTTCTCTTTAGTTGTATTTATTTTTATAAAAAGGAATTTGAAGCACTAGGCAAACCAAGTGGATCGAGAGGCCATTGGATGGTAGATGGACTGACAATCGTGCTTTAAAGGACCAAACGACAAAGAAAATCATCAAAGGGCGGGAAAAATAGGCACAATTGTCCTTCAAAGCAAAACACAAAAGGATAATTGAAGGAAATCGGAGCAAATACAACGGTGATAATGCGTCATCCCGAAAAAAGTGCATATGAAATGGGGAACAACTATGAAATCCTCAAATATGGACTTGATCTAGAGCCATCATGTTTTGATCACACATCCACAATCTCTCAAAGTGGACAAACATGGTCCGTCATCCATATAGAAGCACCAACATCAACAAATACAACCCTAGATGCGCCGGAGACCACTGTCTCTCCTTCCCACCAAAAAAAAAAAATCAACAAATACAACTCAAAATCGGAACACAAAATGCTACAAGAAATATCACATAAATTTTCTATTTTTTGACATTTGTTTAATGCTTGGATTTCTTGTGGTGTAGATTATGTGATTTTTTTTCCTTCCAATTATTGGTTAAAAGGGAATAAAAAAGAAGGGTGAGTTTGAATTTGTCCATATATTACACTGATCCAAATATTAACTTATGTGTTAAATGGGTATGATGAAAATGCAACTAAATTTAATTACCTCGTAGGAATTTCATGCGAAATACCTTATAGCATATCTTTTTGGATTTTGCCCAAACCTCATAATAAAAGTGACCCTTACCATATCTTGTCCAATTGTTCCTCTAACTATAATTGTTTCTTTTCGTTATATTTTCCCACATAGATACTACAACTAAAAAGTTATTTTGCATTCTCTTCAATCATCTCCTTTAATTCTTTTGCGGATCAAACTTGTTTGTTCATAGTTTTACAAATAAAATATAATTTTTCAATAGCATCTTAATAAGATTATAAGAGATAGTCAATGCTCAAGGATAATTATGATATTTGTGCTCAAAAGTTCTAATTGACTTTAATATCACATGGTAATAATATTTCCTTTAAAACACAAGATAATAACTATTATTTCATTAAATATATTATAAAATCAAAATTTATACAATTATTATATAAGAAACAATTTTGCATCTTACCTCTTATATGATTATTAATGTTCTCTTACATAAATTTCTTGTTGACTTGAGACAACCAAACTTTCCTCATCACGTACTCAATCAACACAAACGAATTGAACTATAAATGAGCTAGTCGATGGAACTATATCAAGTATACGCTTCTTTGGAATGTGTTATTTATAGTGGAAGTGGTGTGGTGGGTCTATAGATCACAACAAACAAGACAATCATTGGAGGTGGAGGTTGTAGTGGCCTACGAGGGTGTATGTGGCTCTGTGACAATAAATGAGCAGATAATGGTGGTGCATCATAAAGTTGTATAGAAATTGATTTGAAGGGGTGAAACAACTAGACAATTGTATCTTGGAAATATATGATTTGAGGAGGAATGGAAGAAACATCATGCCGGCTCCCATTTTCAACCAAATCAGTTAATCTCATAATTTCAAGTTTAATTGTACGAGTAAGATACATGAGATTTCCAATTCCGAATGAAACGCATTTTGTACATAAAGTAAACAAATATGTCAAATTACTAATGAAAGAGCATCAAATGTGAACTTCGATATCGAGCTTATAAGAGTGAAAAGAAAGGTTACATGAGATCACATTGAGAATTGAAGAAAAGAAATTTTCAAATGAATAAATACCAATAAACTTGGCAAACCAAATGCAAAAACAATAGTGCACACCAATGAACCAAAACTTTATATAAGAAGAATATTTAGTAAAAATCCTTCAAAAATATTCGTTGGTGGTTCATGATGAGAAACAGAATAATCAAAGTCTTTCTATTCATGTACTTTTGTTGTTATTAGTGAAATAATCCCAACTAGATGATCAATCGGCGTCATCATTGATCTCGATCGTAGTTATGCTCTCTATTTAAAAGAAGATTGAGATTTGGAGGAAGAAAGGAAAATGAGAATTCATAACATCCGTCAATCTGATGAGGCGGTGGATATGCGAATAAAAAATGCTCGACGATTGTAGAAAAGAGAAGATGTGTGGTGCAAGGGAATTACAACACATGAACATTGTGACTAAGCAACACATAGAGGTGAGTGAGAAAGAGAAATGGCAAGACTTTGGGCAACATACATGGACAAACATTCAACAAGACATTAGAGTAAAAGTTGACTCACACAAATATAAACAAGATTACTATAGATAAGAGGTTCTATCAGTGTACAATAGTTTTGATTTGAAATTTCTTTCTTAATTCAAATCATTGATTGTTTGTGTTCTTGTGTAATATCCGAATAAAATTTGAACTCCGTTTAATACCGGATCAAATCGGATTCCGATCCGCCAACCTAAATTCTTTTAATTAAGAATAAAACGATATTAAATTCTATCATTTTATGTGATCTGGATTCACATAAAATGATAACTTATATAATTCAGTAAATAATTCCGTAAATAATCCCGTAAATAATCCCGTAATTAAGTTCCGTATTTTTAACGGTTCCGGGGAAATAACTCTTCTTTCAGCCTTGATTTTAATTGATGAGTTGGCCCAATGGACCCGGCCCAAAAACAACTACAGCCCATCCTACCCTAATCCTAAACCTGATTAACCTAATCTAATGATGTAAACCTAATTAACCCACGTACCTTACCTCTTCTTCATTCTTCTGCACAACCAGCACCAACAGAGTCTTCGACGTTCTCGGGCAACTGCAACTGAGGGAAAACGCCGCCCATCAATCCTCCTAGACGACCTCCATCGACGCCGGATTTTGCACACCACCATTGACGAGAGCGGCAACGGGCTGCAACACTTCAAACCGCCGAGCCGTAAGGACTACTCCTGCTTACGTTCCTGATCTGATTCGAGAGCAACAAGGGTCTCTTTAGCCGTCTCTGTCGACCATCAGGTAAGCCAGCCATCCTCTTCCGCCCTCTTCCTCCCTCTCTGTCTTCGCATAATACTATCCGGATACCCTGACCAAAGTTTCACACAGCAGCAGCACCGAGACGACGTTGGGTGCTTACAGTGCCGATCGACACAACAACGAGTGCCCTCCTCCGCTGCAGTTGGTAAGTACTCCCTTCTCCTCCAGCTTTGGACCCAGATGAGGAGGGTATACACTGATGACCTGTTGATAGGTGCAGACGAATTTTTGTACCCTAGAGACGGGATCCAGAAGGAACTGCTTGGACAGTGCAACGGTGGAGAGCGAGCAAGCCATCTTCGAACCCTCTAGGACAGCCAACCTGTAGAACCGAACTGAGATGCGGTTCCTCTCCGAGTGTGTGACGAGTAGGCTGGACGGGTGAGTACTTTCCGCCTCGGTGCACTGTCGTATGTTGTATATAGAATTATATATGTAAATGAGTGCTGAGTATATGTAAGTATATATAAGGGCAGGGGTACTAAATGTATATAGGCATATACATGTTTGAGCAGAAGATATAACATGCTTATGTAGGAATACAATACATAGAAGAGTGTATATGTAGAAGTAAGAGTTGAAAGATAAATAAATATATAAGTAGCAATGTCGTGTACATAATATACGTATATATAGGTATGAGATGAGAGATACAAGTGTATATATATGAATAAGTAGAGTGTGTATACATAAGTATATACATAGATGAGTAAGGGTAATGTGTATATATATATATATATACATATATATATATATATATATATATATATATATATATATATATATATATATATATATATATATATATATATATATATATATATATATATATATATATATATATATATATATACTTATACACATAGGTATAAGAGTAGAAAAATAACCGGAAAGGGAATGATGTTGTTATCTTGACGAATGTTTGAGTTTTAACCTTATAACCTTTATTAAACTAATCTTGAGAACCAGATTAGGGAAGCAAGTTCTAAAATAAAATATTAGGAGTTTAAGACTAGAATTTTTAGAGTTTCCGAGACCAGGGGTAAAATATTCTTTTACCTTAAGAGAGCCTTTTCCGTAATCTCTCTTCATGAGATTGTACATCTTAGAAGTTTATAACTTCTAAGAGTTTGGGGATGTAATTTTGATCCACATGCCTTATGTGACAGGCGTTTGAGTTACCACGAGTACAGACCGAGTTGAGATCGGTTAGAGTGTGATTTGATTCAGGTAAGTCCTTGCGACTTACTTAGCTAGTTTTTGGATGTTAGTTGAATGATAATAGTGGCGTGTGTGCAATGTGTGTTGTAATAATAACTTGTTAGGACGACTGTTGTTATTATGTTTTAAGCCCCAAGTGTATGTATAACGGGCCGTGACATCATTGCCCAGCTATGACAGGAGACTGGGAGGTTCTCTATACCCAGACCATACAGGTACAAGGTGAGATGCATCGGATCCATTCTTGATGGTTACACGGGGCGGATGCGAGGTTTGAGAATCCCTCGTATCACAAAATAAGTATCATTAGTAAGAGTGAATGACGTAAATAAAGATAATAAATGGATTGTTTGAAAGCATGATGAGTGTTTACTTTTGCTATGTGTGTGTGTGCTGTTATTGTTCTTCTAATGTTTAGATAGCTAGCTAATGGTTGTTTTATTGTGTTTTTAGATTTACCGCAGGTTAGAGCAGCAGCTGAGTGATCCGGAAGTAGTGGTCAGCCGGGTCTCCGTACTCCTTAGAGTGGGGGTTGGGTTGTTGCTTTGTCGTTCTTTCCTCTTGTTAAGACAATTAGTCTTTTCCCGTTGTTTAAATACTATAGGCTGTTAAACCTTGTTGCATTCATCCTTTTAAAAATACATTTTTATGAATTTCGGTTTTTCTTATTTGTATCTTGTTGCAAGATCCTAGTAATATTGTTGTCAAACTGAGACCAGGACCCATTTTGAGGTCCTAACCAGTAATGTTCCGAGTTTTGAGAATTCGGGGTGTTACATCTTGAACCTCCTTTTTTATTTATAATTGTATTCCAAAAGGTTCTTTACTTGTTTTTCTTATAATAGAAAGAAATTTGACTTACATATGAGTTTAGTGAATCAAGAGACCGCATAAAGTTTCATTATTGACATCGCTAGATCCACAAAAAACCGGCATTCTGGAATAATCGTGCCATATATGAGCCCTCGTTCAACCAAGCCCGAGATGCCTCCACCGCCATGGCCAACCCTTTAATTTTGGCATAACCTTGTTCAAACTCGGCGAGCCTCACTTTGTAGAAAGGTGCTTACCCACGAATCGACTCGGTCGGAGTATGGCTGAATATTTTTTGATTAATTGTAAGAAGTCTCTCATTTTTTTAAATTATTTTTTCTTACAATTGATCAACGACTTAAATACACCCATTCGATTACAACCATAATATGTTTTAGATAGAAGAGATATGCTCTTTCTGAGAGCTGATACTCAAAAATCAAAATCTCCTTCCAATTAACAAAGAAGCAACAATCGTTCATCTTCATCAAAACAATCATTACATGCTAAAAGTAATAGATGTATCTACAAAATGATAATAAGCAAACTCTTTGGTTATTTTTCTCAAAGCTATACACTTCTACGTGACATGTTTTGTGTGATGTGTAGTGATTTCTGATAACTCCACCTTTGTTATTAATTGTTTTATTTAATGATGGAAGACTTAACATAAAATGCGTTTTTTATAACTAACAAATATCGATTATATATCTATATTGCTTTTCTTGGTTTGTTTGTTAAATGTGTGTAGGTCATGGACGATATCAAGAATAGATCTCGGCTGAAGACTTATTACAACAACCAACAAACAAACAAGAAGATCTATAAGAGAGAAGATCTTAAACGGCAAACCAACCAGCCAAAAAGATCTTGTTGGATAAAGTTAAACGTTTGAAGAGAGAATCTTGGAGAAGTTCTCATTGAAGATTTTGAACGGCTATGAAGAAGTTTGTTGAAGATCTCGAACGGTTGTGGAGAATATCTTGGCGAAGATCTCCTTGAAGACATCAAACGGCTACTAAGAGAACGGTTGAATGAGAAGATCTTGGAGAAGATCTTTTATGAAGATATCTCAAGCGGCTAAAACTTTCTAGTAAAGGTATCGGTTAACCAAACATCCAAGTCAAGGCCTATCATTTTAGTGTTATACTCAAGAACGGTTGAATGGGAAGGATCTGTGGAGCATGAACGTTACAAATGGCTAGGAAAACAACGGCTAGAAGACGATGCCTCCACATAAGCTATAAGAGACACATCAATTGAAGATGAAGACACCAAGCTTACAAGTGAAAGAATACAAGTCATCTTCATCGATCCAAAAGTTTATCTTCCTCTTCGAGCATACTTCAGCTTATTTGTTAAGAGTGAGATAAACACAAAGAGTTACATTGACATATCATTTTAGTGTTATACTCAAGAACATTACTATACGAAGTAACTAGGCTATTATTGCTTGAATAGGAGTTGACTAGATCGTAGCATTGAGGCTACATTGAGAGAAGAAGGAAAGTTCTTATAGGTTGTATTTAGGACTCATTAAGCACATAATAGATAGTTAGATCATAGGGTCGAGAAACCCTAGGATGGAGACGTAGGCTGTTAGGACCGAATTTCGTGAACATATCGTGTGTCGATCTTTTACATTCCGCACCTTATATCGTTTAAATTGTGACTAACAGCTTTCTGCAGGTTTTGAAGTCAAGGCCTTGAGTATCACTTCAAAGCCTTGAGAAACAGTTTTGTCACAAAGCACCGAGATCGACTTCAAGGCCTTAAGATTCATTTCAAAGCCTTGATATCTGATATTGCGAAAAGTTTTCACACTCTATTCAAACCCCTTCTAGAGTATCTCTAAACCCTATTTCATCACCTACTCGATTCTTCAATTTCTTTAGAGTTTGGAGCAAGTGTCGGTGATAATTCGAGTTGTTTGTTTTGTTAGGATGTGGATTTGTGATCAGCTCGTGTTGGGTCTGCGTTGAGTCTAAATATGAGGTATTACAAGTGTTTCTCAGGTTTTTCCCGTGCAATTTATCTATCCACGGATGCTATGCTCATTGATTTTTAGTGATTTGACTTGTACTCTTTTCCTTGAGAATTCTATATTTCCGGATCACACTGTCTTACTTTTGGGTATTTCTTTGATTTTTGTTTCTTTTTATGATTCACGACGGTCTGTCCCTCTGCCGATTTCCAGATTTTTTGATCCATTAAACTCGTGTTTGTTTATTTTTGTTAATTGCAAAAAGAAAATTTCGGACGGTGCCCTATACTTTTGACTTTTTCAAAATATGTCCTTAAACATTATAATTTTAAGGAATATGTACTTCTACCATTCAATAGTTAATTTTTTGAATAAATTATTATTTTTATTTTAAAATATTAATAAATGTTAATTTATGAATAATCCGAAAATATTTAAAACTCAAGAACACCGTCCAAAAATTAAAAAACTATTGACATAATTGATAAAAGTAAAAATATCACTTAAATCGTAGTATAAGCTTTTTTAACCGACACGTTCGAGCACGCCTCGTCTGCTAAGCACGCGGTCATCCCTCTTTTAAGTCCATTTTATTTTTAATTTGGCTAGTTAATGTAATTACCCTTCTAATATAATTTAATTAAATAAATAAAATATTGCTGTCTGTAAGAAATTAAAACAAATCTCGGTATTGGGAGGCACATCCTTTCTTCACCGATTGCCCTGAGCCCCTGACCAAGCAATTCGTTTAGGCTTTTCTCTTCCGATTCCTCCATGTCTCTCTCCCTTCTCTGTCGCTGTTACCTCTGAAAAATCTTGAACAAAGGCAAGTTTTCTAGTAAAGCACGGAAAATCCTTTAAATTTTTTAGTTTTTACATTTGCTAGCATTTCAGTGGAAGATCCCCCTTGTGTACATTCCTATTAATCCAATTCGGCTGACAAAATTTCGCGAGATTCGTTGTAATCTTGAATGTATTTGATTTTGCGGATGGAGTGGTTGACAGCTCTATCCATTTGGTTTTTAGGTTGCAGTTTGATCATAAGGTTTTGGGAGTACCTTGTTGCTGTTCTTGGTTCGTGGCGATTGACAAATTCAATTACTGAATTTAGGGTTCTGAAAGTTGGGGTTTTCTACACATTACAATGGGAATTTGAGGATATCCTAAGTTGGTTCAGCTTCGCCTTTTTGGGGTATTGGTTCAAGAGAGTCCATATAGTGCTCAATTGAATTTTCAATCATGGAAAGTTTCTCTGTGATTTAGTAATTTCATTGAACTACTGTTTAATGGGTGAAGTTTGTACAGAGGAGATTTTTGGATTGATTTCCAAGTTCTTAGGTAAAGGCTGCACATGATTGGAATAATAAGTTAGCGATATTTGTTGCTACTAGAGTAGAGGGATCGAATGAAGAAATGACAGTACTTATATAAGTGTTAAATGGTTATGCATTAGCACATATTTCTTGCCTTTTTGACTTGTTTTTTGGAGAGTATCATTATGATTATGGTATTGACTGATGATTCCATTTCAAAGATATCTAGGGTTAGGTTTAAGGAAACAACAGATGCTTGCTATATTGGACAATCAATACAGACATCCAGTTATGCTCTGTGAAATAGTTGCAATTCTATGCTTCAATTTTTATTGTTTGATCTTTTCTGTGCACGCTTGAAGTATGACACTCTTATCAAATTTATACTCTTTCTTTCAGACAGTAAATTCTCGAATCCGAAGGATATCAGCTTATTAGTGCCATGGAGACAGAAATTCCTTATGAATCAACTATTTCTATTGTTGATGGTAACATTGGTGAATCATCAAGTTATCATTATCGACAGGAAGATAATTCATCTCATGGAGGCACAGTGAGAGAATCCAGTAGTGCAAAGGAGCTTCTCACACAAATAGAGCTTGATATAGCTTGTTCAAGTGAGAAGCTGGTTAACCTGAACTTGCTCATGTTCCATGTGGCAGAAAGAGCAAGTGACCTTGAAGCCATAGCATTAGATAATATAGTGAAAGAGGAAACTATAGCTAATTCTACTGAGGAATTGCTAGAGTTTGACTTCCTTTGTGAAATATTCGATTCAGAAGTCAGGGAATTAGATGATTTTATAGCCACTCTGCAGACAGAGATTCTCATTGCACGTGAAACGATCTCTTCTAGCAAACATTTGGAGAAGTCTTTGGCTTTACTCTTGGAGAGGTTAGATGGCTCTGAAGTTACATTGAAGCAATCACAGGACGAAGTCACAGATTTGAGGACTCAATCTGCGAATTTGCAAAGGATCTTATCAAGTTTCAGATGTGAAGAAAATTGTAAGTTACCTTTTTGTCATTCCTTGCAATATTCTCCCCCGGATCAATTTTAATTTTTGTTTAGTATCTGGATTTTGATCAAGTTTATATGTTATTTTAGGTTTTCTAGACAATTAATTAATAGTGAGTTATGAGAATTGTTATTGAAAATGCTTTTGTTGACCTTTTGTTTTCAAATTATTCATTCACTGGCTTAGGAGGGTGCTGATAATTAGGAAAATTTAAAAATATCAAGTTTATTAAATATAAAGCTGTGTCAAATATAAAAACAACACTTAAGTGGATTGGAGGGAGTATCTGGTTAAGGCTTTAAATTCCGAGGCACACATCTTTAAGCTTTCTAGAAAAATCAACTGCATTTATGCGAACCCTTTCATCGGAGTGTCACATGAATCGTATAACTCATAAATCGACTATTTTATTAAATTTATTACCACAATTTTAAAGCATGATTAGATTTATTATTTGTGGGATTAACTGTACTTTTACATGGTGTCTCTTCATGCTAATCTGTGGACAGCGCAAGTGGGCAAGGATGCATATTATATAGAAAATGATAATTTTCTGCATAATAATGCAAAAATCAAAATGCAAACGTCTGAGCAGCAAAGGCATATTTTGAGGATGTTGGAAAAATCTTTAGCCACAGAGATGGATCTTGAGAAACAGCTGATGGAGTCGAAGGAAACGGAAGAAGAGCTAAAGTCAAGGTTACATTCTTCTGATGAAGAAGTATTGTCCTTAAAAGAACAAGCAACCACCCTTTTGCAAAGGCTATTTGAGGCAGATAGTGCTGCTGAAGTGCTAAAGGGAACCTCAAAAGAGCTAATGGGCCGACTACATTTAAACCAGTTTAGTCTGAACGGTGCAGCTCAACGAGAAGCTGAACTGAAGTCTAGGATAGAGAGCTCACAATCTGTCACTTCAGAGAAGGTAACTTTATCTGTTAAATGTTGCATAGGGAAACCTAAGGAAATACAGTTTCTGCTATTAGTTATAATTTTTATAGATGAAACTTAAGAGTGGCATAATCTCATGCACCTAATGATATTGCAGGACGAAATTGCAGTCTTGAAAGAGAGAATCTTGGTGGTAGAGAGCAGGGCTGAAGGAGCTGAGGTAAGGTGCAAATTATTGGAAGAAACAAATGCAAAACTCATAGAAGAGCTGGAGCTTGTGAGAAACAGTAGCACTCCTGTCGAGATAGTCGAATCATTGAAAAAGCAGCTGCAAGAGGCAGATATACAGCTTCAACACGCTGCTGCATCCGTGGATGCAAGTCAGGAGAAGCAGGCGATGCTGTATACTACAATCAATGACATGCAAACTGTTATTGATGGTCTTAAGTCAAAAGTTCATAAGGCTGAAACTCGTGCAGATGATGCCGAGGATAAGTGGATCATGCTATCAGAGTCCAATGCTGAGCTCAATGAAGAGTTGAACGTTCTGAGGGGGAGATTGGAATGCTTGGAGGCATCTTCCCAACAAGCAGAAGAAGCAAAAGCTGCTACAGCAAAGGACATAAATGTCCGAACCAAGGTTATAATGGATTTAGTCATGCAGTTGGCTATTGAGAGAGAACACCTACATAAAAAGGTTCCTCCTATCCCTCCTCATCCTAAGACCTTTTTTTGTTTGTTTTTGAAATGTAAAATATATATATTTGTCAACCCTTTGGTTTTCTCAGTGGGATGTAGCTCATAGTTGATATATTTTTCTCTTTGACACTTGGGCGGTTATCCAAATGCTTATTTAGAATACCAGTAGATTGTACACTTGCCCTTATTGGACCATCATAAACAGTCTTATCTATTCATAAAGTGACTGTTTATTTGGAGGACTTTAGCTGTCATGATCAACAGGTTACTGAGAATTTTACTTGATTTTCTTCTTTTGCGGAACAAAAATGTATCACACATTGAGCTAGTACCGGATATTGCACACATATTAGTTTGTGTTTATTAATGTGATAGAGGTACTTAGAGTTTATGTATACGTTTCCAATATGACCATCCTCTTAGCTTTCAACTGTTTTCCATTTGCAGGTATCTTCAGTTATGAAGGAAAATAAATTTCTCGTGGAAAGTTTGCAAAAGGACAAATCTTTGGACACAAGTGATCATGTTGGAAATGAAGACAAAGAAGGGAAACCATCGATTTCCACTGAAGAGGTAACGATTTACGTGCTTTCAGTCTTTTCCGAGTTCACATCACCTATGAATTTATTGGATGATAGGTCTGCAATAGATAAGATGTATGCGATTAATGATACTTTAACCAATAAATGTTTCAGCTATATTATAGAGTATGAATTAGGAATTTTCATATTGGCACATCCAAGATTTTGACATTTTTCACAGTACGCAATGAAAACTGAACAAAAAGATTTAGGACCTCTACCTTTTAGAAAACAAAATGAAACTATTATTATTACTACGGTGACACCGATGTTTTGGTTACTGCAGCCCTACCCTATGAGGATGAACAAAAGAATGCTATTTGCTTAAGTAAATACCATTCTTCTCTAAACAAGGAGTTTTATGTACATGTATTGGAGCTTTGCTTCCCTCTTGTTGATTTTTTCCTTGTGTTTTACCCTAGTGTCTGGTGATCAGAACATGTGGTAATAATACATGTGAAGAAACACCTAATCTTATTTTTCTCAATTATGTGGGTTATATATTTTATTTCGTAGTGCTATTTGGTTGTATCTTTGTGTGTTAAACATTGCTGGTAGGTTAAAATATTCTGGCTCAGTTGCTCACACCCATTTTTTGTAATATACCAATATCTAGCTGGGTAAATCTTTAAGTATCTAGCTTTGTGGGATCGATGTGTTTTTTTGAGGAAAACGTGCTCCAAATTTATGATTTTGTTGAAAAGAAATTGGTGTGATATTTTCATGGGCAAATAGTAAATCTCCATTCACATCTTTTAGTTGCATAATCCTCGATATTTCTCTATCTGCAGCTGCAAAATGCACCAAGGGACACGTGGGATGGTGAACAAAGTTCAGTGAGTCCCAACGATGTCGACTTGAAGGTCAATACGGTGCGGACAATCGATGCTGGACAACTTGGGTTGAAGCACTTGCTCATTGCCATTCTCGTGCTGGCATTGGCTGGGCTGGCAGTTTGCTTCCTTAACCAGCAAAACTGCCCCTTCTGATGCCTTTGTTTTGATCCCAAAACATGTAACAAATAGAGTTGTAAGGGTAAGAGGCTTAGGCATCAAACTTGTTTTGGTGGTTGAAAACGAATCCTACTTACAGAGTGAGTGTCAGGGAGAAGAGAGCTAACCGAGAGCTGTTTTTTTCACCCTTTTTATCTTCTGTAGCCTATCTTCTATAATCCTTCGCATACCTATATGAGAATGATGATTTTGGAATTAGGTGAATCTTTTTTTTTTTAAGAGGTAATTAGAACACCCGGTTCGATCGGCTTTGCCGATCTACGTCCGGATCGGGTAGTAAATCGTGACCCATTGCTGGGGGATACCCTCCCAATATCAGTTTTTCCGTACATGTCTAGCACCACATCCCACTAAACCAACTGAGTATTGGTAATTAGGTGAATCTTATTACACTATGTAATGCTGTGTAATGCAAAAATACATCTTCCTTCTCCATCCTACTAACCGTATTGAAGAAATCATTTTCAAGAATGCTATTTGGTCAAGGCTTGTGCAAATCACTCATGTTTTCAAGTGAATAAGTGATACAATTGTTATGAGGGTTAAGCACAAAGAAAGCCTTATCTCACTCTTAATGGAAAAGGGATAATATAATAGATCTAATACCGATCTCTTCTTGTTGAGCCTCATCTCTTTCTAATGCATGGGTGTGTTTGACATGTCGTTCACTAGTATTTTTGAATGAGTTTCTGAAAAATATTAGTGTTTAGTGTTTGACCGTATTTGCAATATACGCTAGTAATTTTTATAAGGGTCATCGATAGTCGTCGTCATTTCTTCAGTCTTCATGAAAAAGAAGTATAGGGCGATTTTGAGAACTCGAAGGTGAAGACATCGCCGCCTGCTTCCACCCTTCGCCACCGACTTTCACCACCGACAATCGCTCACTGGTACGTTTCTTCAGTCTTCACGAGAAAGAGTATAGGGCTAGGGTTTAGTTTCGTCTTTCTTCTTTGACGAGCAGTCCGTCGTCTTCTCTCTGTCGATGGAGCAATGGATGATAGAGAATGTTCCTTAATTACAAGGTAAAAGGCATAAATACGGATAAAATTTAACGGCAACATTGTCAAACATCCGTTTACTTTACAAACAATCATAAAACACTAGTGTTTAACTGTTTATGAGTTGCCAAACACACCCCCATAACTTATTTCCCTTATTAATATATGCAATGAGATCTATTAAAATCTTACAAAGATATTCTCAAGCTTGTATTGAAACTTTGAAATGAAACTAATTAGTATAATATAAGTAGATAGAATCTCTAGTATTTAAGAAAGAAGTTGATTCGAACCTTATATTCTAAACATTATCTAATTAAATCGGACAAGTATCTCTTACCATGAAAACTACAACCTAGATCTTCATGTATTAGAAAATTGGGTGAGAATATTGGCTAACAACAATGTTTGTGACACAAAGATACAACCACATAGCACTAAAGACCCACATAATTGAAAACACAAAGTTTGCTTATATCTCCACATGCATGAATATTGATTGGCATGATCATCACCACCGCCACCGCATATTCTCATCACTAAAACACAAGCCAAAACAAAGAACTAGAGGTCGATATAATCCTTTGTTTAGACGAGAATGGTATGTTATAGCTAGATAGGTATCTAGACTTTACTAGCTTAAGGGCATCAACTTCTTTATAGGTTCATTAACTATGTATTATAAGCCAATCATTCAACTGCCACACGACTGAGTTGACATACAACCGAAGTATATGATTCGTATTTTGTTAGGCTTGTATCAAATTTATCCTCATGTTTTGCATGTAACTTTGCTCGATCTTATGTTGCTATAGCCTTTACGAATAACAAGGCATGCATTTGTTAAGTGCTCATTCCATTCTTTCTCTATCACATTCTTTAAGCTCGTAATCAATCCGATTCGACTTTTGGTAATTCACTTCTTTAGAGCTTTTATTCAAATCTTCCGACGCTATATATCCTATATTAGACGATAACAAAACAAAGAACAATAAGGGAAGGGGTCCATCAAATTCTCATTTCATCTTTTTGTATCAACTTCTTAGGGCGTCAATCTACCTGTGTTCTACTTGTGTCTTAGGGTCCAACCTATCCTAGGACAGAATCTACCAACGTAAACAAAACAAAGATAAATTATTCCATCCTTTGTATCAACTCCCTAGGGCGCCAACCTAGCTACCTGCGTCCTAGGACTCAACCTATCGGCGTTCAATTATCACCAAACAAAAAAGAGCAAAGAAAGGGAGGTCTAAATCCTCCTCACAATTCTTCACTACAATAACAATTTTCGCTCAAGACTTACCGTCTTCAAATACAAGTAACGAGGAGCGTCAAAATGCAAAAACCTTCGAGTTTCTGCTGTTCAAACTAGATTTGGAGTTGTTGAATTTCCGCCAACTTGAGTGGAGTGTTAGAGTACAATTATCAAATTTTACGGGAAGGTATAAAACATCAACTTGCAAGCAAATATAAAGTTGAACTATACCATTATCTTACTAACATAATGAACGAACGATTAATTAAAAAAATTAAGCTAAGACAATGACACCGGCCATTAGAAAAAGTAGAGGATTAGGCTCGAATCAAAAGCAAAGTTAGTGTTGATGTAACCAAGCACCCGTCAGATAAAGACTTGTCATTAAGGAGAATAAACATACTTACTCTCATAATCAACCATTTTTGCTCAATAATATATTAATCAGGCTAGTTGACATTGACAAGTGTTTTTTCTTCTCAAATCTCAATCAACAAACAAGTCATGTATTGTACGTACGTATACACTCACAACAAATGCAGCCAAGATGATAGGTTAATTTGTAGGTATTAATAAAAGTATTATATTAAGCATGGTGGTTAGTTATTGTCAAAGTTTGATACAAATCAATCGGTAGAGCGGGGATCGTGTGTATACGAGCGCACATGTGTATTAGACCCAATCCAACACATAAATTCGATGATGTTCCATTCTAAAACCAATTGACTATAGGAGGAGTAACTCACTCACCTTGTATACTAAGTTTGAAGTGTCCACAACTTTCGATGTGAGAACTTATTATCTTCAACACGCCCCCCACAAATGCAACGAGATGATATAGACCAAGTTGCACTTGTTCACAAATTAGGATTACGAGCCGAATTGAGGGTAACCGCTCTGATACCATGTCACAAATAGAGTAGGGTCGTGTGCATACGAGCGTACATGCGCATTAGTAACGAGCCTAAACATATATAAAACCCTAAAAGATAATTAGTAATATAAATATACCGAAATTACCATATAATAATCCACATCGCAAGTGAATGATACTTAAACGTACCTAAACGCACGGAAGCTGCAACACGAAGAAAAAAACGACGCCACTAAGCCCATTATGTAATTCATACATGTACTTAATTTAATATAATTAAAATTTTCAGATAAAAATATTTAAAAACAGTTGCTTACATGATAGCATACAATACGCTTAAGAAAGTACAAGTATATAAAACTGGTATTGGGAGGGTATCCCCCAGCAATGGGTCACGATTTAGTACCTGATCCGGACGTAGATCGGCAAAGCCGATCGAGCCGGGTGCTCTAATTAACCTTTCAAAAAAAAAAAAAAAAGTACAAGTATATAAAAAACAATTGTGGGTGCAATCATTCGTTTTTAATTTTGTTAATTTTGTGTAGTGACAACAGTATTTGTCCTCTGATATTTTATTATCGTCAAATTAACTAAGTATTTTTAAGATTTATTATCTACTAACTAAGTTCATGCTATTAATATGTTTAGTAAATGTATTCTAATTAAATCCCTTACTTTTTAACTTTAATTTAATAAAAATGATAAAAATTGAAAGAGTATATATACTTAATGAAAATAAAATATGACCTATTTGACCAAATTTTTTTTTTTTTGTACTAAGAGAAGAATATAAAAAACATTTCAATACAATAAAATAATTTACCTAAAATTTCCTATAAAAATAAATAAATTAGGAGTTTTAAACTCGGAGATTGAAATATATAGCCCTCCTGGCCTCTCTTGTCGGTTAGACAAGGTGTATTCAACAATATTTATTTCTTTTCTAAAAACTAATAACATGTTCCAAAATATTATATTGGAGTTATATTACCTAAACTACATAAGGTATATTTATTATAGAATTAAAAAAGAGTAATACACGATATCTTATATTGGATATATAACACCAAATTAATTTATTTGTATTGAAACTTAATGCATAGAAAATAATATTAAAAATGTTATATTCAAATCATAATACCTAAAACACTAAAACGGGCGGTTTTCTGATAAAAAAAACCAAAAATAATATAACTATCTACGTTGCACTCAAAATAATATAAACTTTGAATATTACTGAAAACAAACTATCAATGAATTTATTAAAAATAATATGATCTTATTTTCTAATAAAAAGTTAGCTTCGACAATGACGTGACAACCACTTTTTCTACATGTCGTAAATAAAATGATTTGGTGTATTACGTACTTTTAAACTTTACGTACTTTTAAACTTTACCTTGAAGTCTTATATCTAGTTTTACCATCTACCTCTACGTTTAATATATTTCAAACATTTAATTAAAAAAATGTGCTTTCAAGCCCGACTCTCCGGCACAAATGGACTTGATCCCTTGCCCATATCTCTATGCTGACCTCCTAGCCGAACTTCCCGGTCCGATCAGGCTTGAGGCAACTGCCCACATCCGTCCATTTATCCGAGACACTCTACCTAGGTCTAGGCCGTTTTATTGCACGAAAAGTGTGACCTATGTGAGAAGAGGGTGTCAACTCGTATCATGATCAAAGAAACTTGCAGCGTATCTTGGGTGGGCAGTAGCCTTAATGGGGTGCACAAAATGTACATAGTGGTAATATAGTACAAAATGAAGGACCCTCTTCAATTTATAGGGTTTGAATTCATTTTGTCAAATTATGAAGTAGGCCCTTTAAAATTAATGCAATAGAGAGAAAGTGACAATCTAACCAATCAGGTGGTGCCCTGGTGCCCCATACACTCGCCCCCTT
The DNA here is from genome assembly GCA_033239045.1 of Fagopyrum esculentum. Taxonomy (NCBI): domain Eukaryota; kingdom Viridiplantae; phylum Streptophyta; class Magnoliopsida; order Caryophyllales; family Polygonaceae; genus Fagopyrum; species Fagopyrum esculentum. The sequence goes on from BSUD01000004.1 coordinate 143,706,365, forward strand.
CAACTACTTGGACCCACTTCTATCAATTTATGAGATTTCACCTTAACTAGTAATATTCTTTTGCCATTATTTCTAAAAAGTTATTGCATGTTATCTTATTCTTTCCTATAACAAAATTCGGTAGAGGTAATTCAATCTAAAATCTCGTAGTGGATAAAAACTGAAGTTTGGGATTCTCATAAATAATAGTATTGGGTGTCGAGATTCCTAGATCAGTTAACCGATCAACAATACTATTGATTTCTCTGAAGATATGCATAATTTGAATTTAAGCAAAGATTCAACTTGAAGTCGGATATAATCATCTCGACCTCCTACGAAAACTCCTAAAAACTTGGAGTGCCTTGATGACACACAGATTGTCACCATCGATTTCGATCTTTTTGATATGAAATCTGATATATAACTTCTTGCACTTTTAAGAGAAACAAACTTCCACTTTTAAAACCAAATCACAATTATTTATTTTGCACCGAAAGTTCCACTAAGTGCCCTTTGGTTGAGGTGGTAAATGTAAATGAAATGAAATCGGTTAAGGGGAAGGAAATGAAATGAATATGATTAGATTACTTTCATGTGTTAAAAAACCTTTAAGCAAACATATTTTTGTTATTAATTCGGAAACATTCCGTTAGCAAGAATGATTCTTAGCAATTCCAAACGAGAAGTTTGTGGAATCCAAGCTTTAGTATTTCCATTTAATTTTTTTTGCGTTTGCTAGTGTTGTTTTTTGGTGGTGGCCTATATGTCATAGTCATCCTTATCACCGGCGGTTTTTTCTCATTTATGGATTTGATTCTTAATGAAAATAATTGTGTTACTAAATGAGTCAAGAGACTCATTATTGAAAATAATTTTGGTCCCCTCGGATTAGAGCTGTCAAAAGTTGACCCGACCAGTGAAACCAACCCGACAAACCCGAGCCTGAACCCGACCTGGCCCCGAAAATTTTATAAAAAAGAAAATACCCGGAACCGATCCGCTTGATATTGATTTAACCCGAAATAATAAATAACCCGAATGGTCGAACCCGAAAATGACCCGGACCCGATAAAACCCGAGTAGAATAACCCGATAACGACCCGACAACCCGAAGTAACCCGACCCGAAATGACCCGATAGCCCGAAGTAACCCGACCCGAAATGACCCGATAGCCCAAAGTAACCCGACCCGAAATGACCCGATTGCCCGAAGTAACCCGACCGAAATGACTCGATAGCCTGAAGTGACCCAACCCGAAATGACCTGTTAGCCCAAAGTAACCCGACTTGAAATGAGCCACTAGCCCAAAATAACCCGACCCTAGATAACCTGGAAAAGGATCCTCTCCAAAGGCTATCTTCCTGATATTAGCCTAATCAATTGATCTCAGCCGTTTGTATTAATCAACGGTTCAAATATTTCTCTTCTAACATTAAAATTAATTATTAAAAATTAAAAACTAATTCATATTCTCTCACGTTTATTCGCATAAAAAATTGACAAACGGTAGAGAGCTTTTCTTTTGCCGTCAAGGTTCGCTCCCGCCATCTACACTCTTAGCCAGACGTCGATGACCTCCCCTGCATCGATCTGTCGTATTTCTTAGACACAGTAATGGACACAGTAAGTTTCAAACGGTATATTAGAAAATAGCCATGGAAAAGATATCAAATGTATCTGCAAGTGACTTCTTTAATCTCTTTTGTTTATCAACTACAAAGGTAGAAATTAGAAGTGTAGAATTCATTTGAATAAAAACCATCTCTTTTGCCTGTGATTATATGATTCTAAATTATGTTAAGAAAGGGTAAAGGCCTGCAACGTTGCAAAACATATAACTCTGTCAAAAAATCCATTTTTTTGTCTAACAACGACAAAGTTAGTTTCGTTCAGTATATGAGGAATAACATTGGAACAGCTATCAAACACATCTGCAGTTGTCTTCCTTAATCTCTTTTGTCTATCGACTACAAACGTTGAAGAAGGTAGGTCAATTTGTTTGAAAGAACATATTAGTTTACGATGGGAATCGAACTCAATGCGCAAACTCATTCCTCTATTAATTGAGCTAATAGACTACTTGATAGTTTGGTAATTGAATCATGTTTTTAGATGAACTTTACATACAAGGATATCAAATTTATAAAAGTGGAAGAATATGCTGAACATTATGTACAAGGACATCAGAAAATAATCTCTTCATGTAGATTGCAAAATTACTAGTATTTCTACTGAGCATAATGTAGATGAGCTTTATGTACAAGGTCATTCATGGTTTTTTCCTCTTTGCTGAAATGACTCTCTTTCGAGCCAACTACATCGACTCACTGGGAATTAGTTCACCTTACTAGAATCAACTTTGATGGAGAATTCATCAACTTTGAAGAAATAAATCATATTAGTTGGTCCCCATCTAAGCTTTTGATGGAGAACTCATGAGGTGAGGTTGTCAGCTACACAACTATTATCAACCTGGAACGAGAAATTGACGCGCAGGCGAAAGGAGAAGCCGAAAGTGCCCCTGCTTACAGTTTACAAGCTTGTAAAACTGTGAATGGAAGAAGGGAGAAAACGAGATTCAATTGAACGTCTACTGCTAAGAGTATATATGACGGAAGCAAACCCTGATGGCAAAAGCATATTTGTGTATTGTTTGTCAATTTTTATTTTTTTGTGCGAATAAGCAATTTGGACCATTGATTGATTTAAACGGCTGAGATCAATTAATTAGGCTAATATTAGGTCGATAATCTTAGGAGAGGATCTTGATTCAGATAACCTTGATAATGTGAAGTAAAATGATGTGATAGTATGAACTATAAACTATGAAGAAGACCAAGCCAATATGACATGTTAATTCGGAGTAAATTGATAAAAAAAATAAAATTACACATTTAAACCTTAAAGTTTAAAACAATAATATTCTTACATGTATCATAAGTTCATTACTCTTACATGTATCATAAGTTCATGATATGTATAGAATATGTTAAGTTTTCATCTTTTATTTTTCTCTTACAATATATAAAATTATTCAATTTGAATTAATAGAATTTGAGTTTTGAGTTAAATTGATAATTTGACATGATTTATCAAGAAAGAAAATGGATAGTATTTATCCCGGTCCGGCTCTAGTGAAGCTCAAAAACAACTTCATGGTGAAGGTGTATAGATCTAAACCGTTGATTAAGTTTAAAGGTTGAGATCATCTTAATAATTATGGCCAGTAATAATTGAGATCATCTTGATAATTATGGCTAGTGAATAAGAAAGATAATTTATGAAAATTTAAGAAATTTAATAGTACTAAAAGGAAAGCTAATATTTATAAAATAAAAATCTAATATTTCCATATAAGTATTGTCTCCTCCTTTGCTAGTCACTAACATTTATGGATGTTTTGTACCGATATTTTTATTTAGTCTAATTGTGTAATAATTAAAATTTTTGTATTATTATTTTAATGACATTTAAAATATCATTTTTCTTCATTTAGATAATTCTCGATCAAAGGTTAATATTAGAGGTGGGTCGCAAACCTAAACCTAAACCGTCAAAATCCAAACCGGCGGTTTAGGTTTAACCTAAACCGCCGGTTTGGTCGGCGGTTTAGCCGGTTTATTAAAAAAAAAAAATAAAAAAAAGTTGAAAAACTGGACCAAACCGGACCAAACCGACGGTTTGATCTCCAAACCGCCGGTTTGGTCCATTTTTAAAAAAAAAAAATTAAAAAAATAACCAAACCGGCGGTTTAACCGCCGGTTTGGGTAAACCGCCGGTTTACCGCAAACCGCCGGTTCAACCAAACCGGCAAACCTAAACCGCCGGTTTGGTCAAACCGGCGGTTGGCGCCGGTTCACAAACCGCCGGTTCGGCGGTTTGGTTTGAACCGGCCCCATCTCTAGTTAATATTAACAAAGAATATATTCAATACATTATTTTTATCTTAATAAATCAAAGAAATTTATGTTTATTTTATCAAAATAATCTAAAAAAATAAAACAGAAAACAATTGTAATCAATATTGAATGGATTTAAAAATACTAAATAAATGTGTTTATTATTGTATTTCCTATTTAATAGCATTACTTTTTCATATTCATAAAATTTAAATGTCAAGATCTTTTAGCAAATTGCAAATTAAGGTTATAAAATAAGAAATAAAATTGTAAATATTGAGATCTCCCGGTAAATTAAAGTTAGAGAATAAGAAAAGATAATTTTAGTATTTTTTAATCCATTCAATATTAGTTACATTTTTTCTCACACCCTAATAGTATATTTTGTTTTTATAAGATTACTTTGAATAATTGAATAAACATAGATTACTTTAATTCCTTAAGATAAAAATAATGTAATGAAATATTTTTTGTTAATATTAACCCTTGGTCGACAATTAGCTAAATGAAGTAGAAGATAATTTTGAATGCCATAATAATAATAATAATAATAATAATAATAATAATAATAATAATAATAATAATAATAATAATAATAATTATTATTATTATTATTATTATTTTTATAATAATAATAATAATAATAATAATAGTAATAAAGACATTTTAATGAATATTAAATTAGATTAAATAAAAAATATCAATATAAAAACATCTATAAATGTTAGTGATTAACAAAGGAAGAAGATAAACGGCTTATATCAAAATACTAATAAATGTGTTTTGTTTTTCAATATTCTCTTTCCTTTTTAGTACCAGTAAATTTCTTATATTTTCATAAATTATCTTTCTTCACTAGCAATAATTATCGAGATAATTGTAATGATCACTCGTGTTAAATATCTCCCGGTTTTAAATTCGGATATCCATTTCGATCCGTATTTGGTTGGATATCCGGCATTTTTCCCATGATCGGATCGGATAATTATCCGGATGTCCGGTTGATCTGGATTCCAAAATATAGTATGCAAAATGATTTGGTTGGATCGGATCGGATTATTATCCACGGATATCCGGATGATCCGAATGACTTTTGTTTGACCTGATTGATCCGGATATCCTCTTGATCTGAATATGCAAAAATGATTTAGCCGGATCCGATATCCGATTGATCTGAATATCCGTTTGATCCGGATATATATTTGCTACTTTGTTTATCACAAAATGTAATGAAAAAACAATTAAAAGGCACAAAACAAATCAAAATAAAAATGATAAGTATAAAGATGATAAAAAAATATAGAATATTAAAGTACGTTATAATAAGAAAATAAAAATAAGGTTTTAAAACAATAGATATCTGTATCTTTACATTTTATAACTATATCTGAAAACGAGAGTACGAGACTAACTTATAATTAAAGATTATTATAGACATTCGTTCATTTAAATGAGACCAACTTCTATTAAAAGATTATTATTAAGACCAAATTATAATCATATTTATAAGAATTAATATTTTAAAATCATACCCGCTTATAGTAAAAGATTATTATGAACTTATAAAGTAAGCAAGTGTGCATAAGTTATTAAGTTGTAACAAATTAACATTATTAATTCATTATTTTGGCTAACTCAAATATTTTCCCATTAAATACATATATTTTTTTAAATATAAATATTAGTACATACAATGTTGATTTATCCTTCATAAAACAAAACGGGTACTCGGATGCCTAAGACGATCTGGTGAGGCGATGAATCCGATGATCCACGAATATTTGGATATTCGATTATCCATGGATATCTGATGAGCCACTGATCCATGAGTATCCGGATAGGCGGATATCCATGATTATTCAAATATCCATGATTATTCGGATATCCGTGGATATTCGGATGCCTAAAACCTTGATCCGTATCCGATCCGGTGATCCACGAAGATCTCCCGTATCGGATTCTAACTGGATCAAAACGGATACTAAAATATCGGGGTTTTTCGGATCGAGTCAACGAAGTTTTCAGACCGGATTGGCGGATAAAATTGGTTTTGCAGCCCATACTAATCATATTGGCGAATAATTATCCGATCCAACTAAAATCATTTGCGGATTCCATATTTTATTAGACCAAAATATTCACATAACTAGGTAATTTTGATTTGACTCGAAAATTGCACCATCCAAAACCGACCTGATTAAAGATGTTAGAAATCATATCATCTTTTAGCAAACCGAACTTGACCCGCCTTAATTGGCACCTATCGAAACATTAATCCGGCCCGAAGTGACCTGAGAACCAACTAAACCGATTTGTTATGGCCCAAGAACCAAGTCTACCCGATAACCCGTTCCAACCCGAATAACTAGTACCCGACCCAAATTGACCCGATCCGAAACAACCCGCTAACAAAAACAAACCTATTTATACCCGACTCGATTTCAACCCGACCCCGTTTGACCCGACCCAAACTCGACCCGCGGACCCGTTCGGCCCAACCCAAAATCGACCCGCCAACCCCGTTTGGGACCACGAAAAGAACCGATGCTACCCGATAACCCGTTCTAACCCGAACATTTGGTACCCGACCCAAACCGACCCGACCCGAAACAACCCGTTTAAAAACCAAGCCTACTTTTTACCCGACCCAATTCCAACCCGAGCTTGTTATAACCCGACCCGAACCCGACCTGTCAGCCCCGTTTGACAGCTCTACCTCGGATGCTAGCCAAGATCGGGTCCACAATAGGTATTCCACTCCTTACTGATGCCTGTTCAGCTTACCAGGAAAAGCTTAGCTTCGCCAAGATTGTGGTCGAGATTAGTGCTAATAAACCACTGATTCGTGAGATCACTTTCGTTGGCCCTGAAGGTGAAAAAATCTTACAGAAAATCTCTTACGAATGGTTACCTGAGCACTGCCCCACTTGCCTCGTATTCGGACACCGTTGCAAGGCCACCACGACCCATCATCCCCCTCCTGAACACCTACCACTTCGAAACCACAAGAACTCCCGCTTTTAAAGCATCCCTCCCTCTAACAGAGAACCACTCCTTCCCACTCCAGACGACTCTCAACGCATCCTCACCTCCCTAATAAATCCTAATCCCACCACTAATACAACACCAACAAACACTTCCACGCCCCCGCCAACGTCTGAGCTGCCCCCTCATACAGATGAGCCAGGAAAACCAACAGATAACTCCTTCAAACTCCTCCGTAAAACCCACCCTGGACTCGACTCCAACCCGAACCAGGAAAACCAAGCTGCTCCTCTTGCCATCCCTGATCTCCCCCAGCCTCCCAAAACACTCATTCTCCATCAACTCGCCAACAACACACTGGCGACAAACCCCACCAACCTTCTCACCCCTCCTTCCGGTATCAAGGATACGGGATGCATTACCAACGGTCTCCATGTATCTTAATATCAGCTCTTGGAACATAAGGGGATTGAATCATCCCAACAAGCAACAAGCAATACATGATGTGATTAAGAATCACAACCTTGACATCATAGCCATCTTAGAAACCAAGCTCACCGAGAACAAGCTGAGCAACCTCACCTCCCTAATCCCCAACTGGAGACATGTCTACAACTACTCCTCCGAGTTCCGTTGTCGTATCTAGCTCTGGTGGAACCCAACCACCCTCTCTCTCTCTCTACAGTTCTCATTGATAACCAAATAATTCATTGCTCCATCACCCTCACACATCCGGAAGACAACCCTCCAAACTTCGACTGCTCATTCCTATATGTTCACAACCATGCTGATGATCGAAAACCGCTTTGGGATGCTATCAACACCATAAACCATCTATGTCGCGACAACCCCTGGGTTATCCTGGGTGATTTTAATACCACCCTCAGCCCTGATGAGAAAATATCGGTGAACCCCTCTCACTCCAGTCAGCAATCCAGCGAGTTGGTCGATTGCTTCTCCATGAATTCCCTCTCTGACCTCGATTTTTCTGGATGCAAGCTTACATGGAGCAACAAGCAAATCCATAATCGAATCTGGTGTAAACTCGATAGGATCGTTGCTAATCCTGCTTGGAATCACTCATTTCCCAACTCAACCGCTTTCTTTGATAACCCCAACATCTCCGATCACTCACCAGTCATCCTTTCTTTCAACCCTAAACCTTCTGTCAACCGCCTCCAATTCAGATTCAACAACACATGAGCTCTTCATGAAAACTTCCTCTCCTGTGTTGCCTCATCCTGGACGTCCCCTACCACCCATTCATCAACTAGCCTTTCATCCAAACTATCTCAAAAGCTCCAACGCTTCAAACCTCTCTTGAAACGCTTCCCTAGCGTCAAACTTGAGACTTTGCACACCACCATTGACAACCTAAAGAGAACCCTAACCACCACCCAGACTAACCTCCAAACCTCGCCCCTCGACCCCACCCTCATCAACCTGGAGAGAAGCACCACCGCTTTGCTTAACTCTAACCTGGACATTCAAAGATCTACACTTGGTCAGCTTTCAAAAGCTTCATGGATTAGGTACGGTGACCAGTGTAGCGGCTTCTTCTTCAAAAGCATCACAGCTAGAAGAGCGACAAATAATATAAAGAGCATCATCAGCCCCCTGGACCCCGCCTGCAGGCCGACCCATGATCAGGAGGAAATCTCTCATATCCTAACAAACCACTTCGCCAATATTCTTAACCCCACAACCTCTCAAAATCCACATAACCTCTTCCCAGATTGCCAGTTACCATCCGTCCCTCCTGATTCGTTGGAAACCATAAGTCGTGATGTTACCCCTGATGACATCAAAACTGCCCTATTTGCCATTGGTGACCTAAAAACCCCTGGACCCGACGGGTTCAACGCACACTTCTATAAAAAGACTTGGGAGACCACCGGTTCCGACTTCACAAATGCCATTCTTGATTTTTTCAATTCTGGCTATCTTCCCAAACACTACAACCATACATCCATCTCCCTAATTCCCAAAAAACCAAACCCTAGCCTCCCATCCGACTTCAGACCCATTTCATGCTGCAGCACCACATATAAAGTCATCGCCAAGATACTCGCAGCAAAACTGAATAATTCCCTCCCATCCATCATTGGAAACCACCAAGGCGCTTTGATCAAGGGGAGATCCATCAAGCATAACATTCTCATTGCCCAGGAACTCTTCAAATGATACAATCACAGGCATATCTCTCCTAGGTGTGCTTTGAAGGTCGACATCTCCAAGGCTTTCGATATGATTGATCAACAATTCATCATTAACTGCCTTGGTCGTATGGGATTCCCTCCAAAGTTCATCAAATACATATATGCGTGCATCTCTTGCCCTACCTTCTCCATCAACATAAATGGGACTCTCAAAGGGCACTTCAAAGGCACCAGGGGTCTCCGACAAGGCTGCCCACTCTCACCCGGCCTCTTCGTCATTGCCTTGGAGGTCCTATCATCAATGATCCATACCAACACATCCAACCCTAACTTCAACATCCACCCCAAATGCTCCTCCCCCCGCATAACCCACCTTTGTTTCGCTGACGATATTTTACTTTTTTGCAGGGCTGACATTGGTTCTATTAGCATTCTGAAGAACACTCTACTCCATTTTGGCTACTATTCCGGACTTCATCTCAACCCAAGCAAATCCTCGCTCTACCTCGGTGGTATCCCTACCCATGAGCACAACAACTTCACGTCTTGTACCGGCCTGTCCCTTGGATCCATGCCATTCACCTACCTTGGTATTCCCATCGGCAGCAAGAGACTCAGGCACGCTAATTACATTCCACTCATCAACAAAGTCACTCAGAAGATTAATTCCTGGAGCGCTAGAAAGCTCTCGTATGCTGAAAGACAACAGCTCATTTCGTCCATCCTCATTCCTCTCTAATATCACTGGTGCTCTACCCTCCCCATTCCTCAAACAGTTGTCTCAAAGATCACCACTACACTTCGCTCCTTCCTGTGGTCTGGCAAGGAATCAAGCCAGAGAGCCCTCATCAACTGGAAAACAATCTGCACTTCTAAATCCAAGGGTGGTCTTGGCTTTAAGGAGCTCTTATCCTGGAATAAGGCCTGCATCTCCAAGCTTATTTTTGAACTCAACACTCACCCCCCGATCATGACCTTTGGTCCCAATGGGCTACCAACAACATTCTCAAACGCCATTCCATCTGGACCAGTGAAACTAGCTACAAATTCAGCCACAACCAGAACTACATCCTAAAAGTCAGAGATGAGATCGTGAACCTTCAGTCCACTCCCAACGGCCAAGCTTTCACAACACTCATAAAAAAGCCAAACGGTAATTTCTCCACCTCAACTGCCTACAACCTCCTCAACCCTCAAACTCCCTCCCTGCGCTCTAATCTGTTCAATAACATTTGGAAGAAATCAAACCCTCCCAAATGTCGTTTCATTTCCTGGATCGCCGCACACCATAAACTTCCCACCCTCACCAAGCTCCGATCATGGAACATCATCCACTGTGATGTTTGCAGCCTGTGCGGGAGCCTTCCGGAGGATGAGGACCATCTCTTCCATAAATGCAGATTCACATCCATCACCCTTGATCTTGTATCCCGCTGGACCCGTGTCCCTGCCCCATACCCATACAAGGATAACATCTAGACATGGCTCAACAACGTCAAACCCCATAAACAAAACCTCATAGCCAATGTCAGACTTGTGATAGCATGAATTATAGTCTACATTTTGGGGTTTGTTTAGACGTTTTATCTTTCATAATCTGCATGTTTGTATGAACATTATGTGATTTTACTACCATTTCATCTACCTTTGCGAGAATCGAGGTCTACACCTAGTTTTGTTGTAATTGCAGGTAAAATGGTACGTTTTGCATCAAAAAGGAGCGAAAGGAGTCATGAGTCATTGGAGCTACATTGAGGAGCAAAAGGAACCATCCAGGAAGCATAGCCATGGATTAAAGATTCACTTTGGACCGGATTCAAGAGATTTCACATTCTGTTGTGACTCACCTCGGTTGACCACAGATTCACCTCGACCGAGGTGATCTACGAGAGCGTCTCGACCGAGGCGAATATCCTGACGCGGCGGGATATATTTTATTCTTGGCTGAGATCTTTTATTTTTGGAAGGAGATATCTTATATTTTTGGGCTGGATTTCTGAAAGGAAGATCATATATTTAGGAGATTTATTTTGGAGATAAGATATATTTTATTAGGAAATTATCTTTTAAGATATTTCCTATAAAATTATCTTAGAAAGATATTTATTTTAGGAGATAAGATCTATTTTATTAGGAAATTATCTTATAGCTGGAAGGAAGATATTTATTTTAGGAGATATGAATATATTTTATAGGAAATTATCTTTTTAAGATATTTTATCTTTGGAAGATAATTCTCCTATATAAAGGGTTGGATTTTCTACAATTCACCCATCTTCGGATCATCGAATCCGCATATGGCTGGAACATCCCGCTTACACCCGCTATCAGCGCAAGAGAACCGCCTACACCAAAGGAACAGCGGCAGCACACTCCAAGTAGGGAGTTTTGAAGAACCTTTTTGAAGGTTGAAGATCATAGCTTTTATAGCTTTTTGAAGGGTTTTGTAAGATTGTCTTCAATTCCTTTCCTTGTTGTCTTGTCTTGTTGGATTATTATCCAAGGAACGCTTTTGTTTGTGATATTTGATTCAGTTATTGAAGTCTTTTCATTAAATTCTTCTTTGTTCAAATATTCACCTTCTTCCCATATATTTAATACTTTCATTATGATGATGAGTGGCTAATTTCCTTGTGTGATTCTAGGGTGATTGGCTGAAGGTTGTGGGAAAAACAATGATAGAATAATCTTAGATTCCAGTAGGATCCTGAAAGTTCGAGTCTTTAACCTTAACCCTAAGCATCTCGTTCGGTTGATGAACATCTCGGCCGGGGTGGAATTCTTCTGACCGAGGTGACTTATCCTATCCGAAACTGAGAGTTAAGTGTTAGAGTTTGCCAAATCCTATTCTTATTTCACCTTCTTGGTTCAATGCAAGCTTAGGATGAGACTTACCCGGTAATTCCTTAGTTTGTGTACCAACGATCATAAGTGTAGGTAATAAAGGTTTATCCTTTATTGGGGTTTGAGTGTGCTTCCATCCCATCTTTGTGAGTTAGCCTGAGACTTACCCGGTAAAGGTTGATTCTATTCCCTTAGATGGTGTGTTAGTTTGAGGTTATAGTTCTTTATCTTGATTCCTTGAGACTTACCCGGTAATAGGAGTTGCGGTTTAGGATTAGTGTGTAGTGAGACTTACCCGGTGATCTACTCCACTTTAGAAACACCTTCCCCAAGCAAAAATCTCAGCTTTGTCCGCTTATCTATAGATCTTGAGTTGGAACCACAACTAGATGCTTTAATCCCTAGAATTGCATGTTTGCTTTATTGACTTCTTATTCATCTTTGATTGTATTAATTGCTCTTGTGGTTAGCGTTGACATTAGCATACCGTGTTGACTTTGTTTCACCAAGTCCCTGTGATCGACCCCTGGAATTTTCTTGCTTTTACTACGATTGACCCGTACACTGCGGGTTCGCATCCTTGTTTTAAGCTTAAGTCTAGGGTTATAAATTTAAAGCTTGCACACACCGTTTGGAGCGAACAAGTTTTTGGCGCCGTTGCCGGGGACTTGGTCTAGACCGAGCCGGTACAGTTTGCTTTTGGGGCACTAGCCCCCGTGATACTAACTACTCTTTCTATGAGTTTTGTAGTTTTCAGGATTTTCGATGACTACATTTGATCCAGCCTGGATAGCAAGACAAAGTGCTAGGGCGGACCATTATGAATACTTGGAGGAAAAGTACTCCTTCTATTGGTTCAACAATGAATGGGAAAGAGAAGAGGCCATTCAACATGAACTTGCGATATGGGATGAGAAGAATGTCCCTAAAAACATTTATGAGCAACCTTTTGAAGACTCTCTCGAATCAAGATTGGAGAAGTTGATGAAGAAGGTGGAGGAGCTCAAGGAAAGCACCCTATCCTATGCTAAGCCGAAAGAGGAGCATAAGGAAGTGTTGCACGTTCCAAGCATTCCTTTGGTCGAACCGGAAGTTTCTCCTGAAGCTTTTGTAGAAGAGGGGGATGTGGAAGAATTCGATCTGACTGTTGAGACCTCGGTCGAGGTGGAAGAGATTTCGGCCGAGATGGAAGAAGAATCTGCAAAATCAGAAGTGGAAGATGCAGAGAACCTTGGCCAAATTACTGAGATTGTGGTCAAGGTGGAAGAAAGACCAGCGGAACTGAGAGAGGTTTCGTGGGAGGATTATCAACCCAACACGAAACTTGTCACAAGCTTTGGAGAACTTTGCAAGGTACATTCTCCTACTTCATTTGAATTCCCTATTAAAATTTTTGAATTTTTCAGGAATGCACCGGAGAGTTGGAGGTCTCTTCCGAAAGAACCTCCTAAAATCAAGATGAAACCTCCCATGAAACTGTTGGAAGAAGATGCTCCTTGGATTATAAGGAGTGAAGTTTGCAAGCACTACACCGTTAAGGCGATGAAGTGTCTCTTGTTCAAGTATGGGGTCCCTCGCATGCTAAGGACCTTGTACCATCCCCAAGCTAAAGATGGGGAAGCTACTAGGATTCTCGAGAAGCTGTTTTCTCGATCAAGGAAAGGATGGGACGCAAGGCTAGATTATGTCCCATTGAAAGTGCAGGAAGGCTAGAAGGATTCCGGTGAGAATCAAACCGTACAAGCTTGTACGTGGGAGATCTTACCATTTGCCGGTGAAATTAGGAACCGGAACCTTTTTGGAAGAGTTTTCTGATGGATGTGATGAGCACTCCATGGTGTTCAAGGTACATTGAGTAATTCTATGGAGAAGGGTCCAGCTAGCGACCTTAAACCAAGCGCTTCTTGGGAGGCAACCCAAGGTATTGCTTTCTTCTCCCTTTTCTAGTTTAGTTTAGATAGTTGCTT
>BSUD01000004.1:143720211-143736610 GCA_033239045.1 Fagopyrum esculentum
TTGTCTTGTTGGATTATTATCCAAGGAACGCTTTTGTTTGTGATATTTGATTCAGTTATTGAAGTCTTTTCATTAAATTCTTCTTTGTTCAAATATTCACCTTCTTCCCATATATTTAATACTTTCATTATGATGATGAGTGGCTAATTTCCTTGTGTGATTCTAGGGTGATTGGCTGAAGGTTGTGGGAAAAACAATGATAGAATAATCTTAGATTCCAGTAGGATCCTGAAAGTTCGAGTCTTTAACCTTAACCCTAAGCATCTCGTTCGGTTGATGAACATCTCGGCCGGGGTGGAATTCTTCTGACCGAGGTGACTTATCCTATCCGAAACTGAGAGTTAAGTGTTAGAGTTTGCCAAATCCTATTCTTATTTCACCTTCTTGGTTCAATGCAAGCTTAGGATGAGACTTACCCGGTAATTCCTTAGTTTGTGTACCAACGATCATAAGTGTAGGTAATAAAGGTTTATCCTTTATTGGGGTTTGAGTGTGCTTCCATCCCATCTTTGTGAGTTAGCCTGAGACTTACCCGGTAAAGGTTGATTCTATTTCCTTAGATGGTGTGTTAGTTTGAGGTTATAGTTCTTTATCTTGATTCCTTGAGACTTACCCGGTAATAGGAGTTGCGGTTTAGGATTAGTGTGTAGTGAGACTTACCCGGTGATCTACTCCACTTTAGAAACACCTTCCCCAAGCAAAAATCTCAGCTTTGTCCGCTTATCTATAGATCTTGAGTTGGAACCACAACTAGATGCTTTAATCCCTAGAATTGCATGTTTGCTTTATTGACTTCTTATTCATCTTTGATTGTATTAATTGCTCTTGTGGTTAGCGTTGACAGTAGCATACCGTGTTGACTTTGTTTCACTAAGTCCCTGTGATCGACCCCTGGAATTTTCTTGCTTTTACTACGATTGACCCGTACACTGCGGGTTCGCATCCTTGTTTTAAGCTTAAGTCTAGGGTTATAAATTTAAAGCTTGCACACACCGTTTGGAGCGAACAAGTTTTTGGCGCCGTTGCCGGGGACTTGGTCTAGACCGAGCCGGTACGGTTTGCTTTCGGGGCACTTGCCCCTGTTGATACTAACTACTCTTTCTATGAGTTTTGTAGTTTTCAGGATTTCCGATGACTACATTTGATCCAGCCTGGATAGCAAGACAAAGTGCTAGGGCGGACCAATTATGAATACTTGGAGGAAAAGTACTCCTTCTATTGGTTCAACAATGAATGGGAAAGAGAAGAAGCCATTCAACATGAACTTGCGATATGGGATGAGAAGAATGTCCCTAAAAACATTTATGAGCAACCTTTTGAAGACTCTCTCGAATCAAGATTGGAGAAGTTGATGAAGAAGGTGGAGGAGCTCAAGGAAAGCACCCTATCCTATGCTAAGCCGAAAGAGGAGCATAAGGAAGTGTTGCACGTTCCAAGCATTCCTTTGGTCGAACCGGAAGTTTCTCCTGAAGCTTTTGTAGAAGAGGGGGATGTGGAAGAATTCGATCTGACTGTTGAGACCTCGGTCGAGGTGGAAGAGATTTCGGCCGAGATGGAAGAAGAATCTGCAAAATCAGAAGTGGAAGATGCAGAGAACCTTGGCCAAATTACTGAGATTGTGGTCAAGGTGGAAGAAAGACCAGCGGAACTGAGAGAGGTTTCGTGGGTGGATTATCAACCCAACACGAAACTTGTCTCAAGCTTTGGAGAACTTTGCAAGGTACATTCTCCTACTTCATTTGAATTCCCTATTAAAATTTTTGAATTTTTCAGGAATGCACCGGAGAGTTGGAGGTCTCTTCCGAAAGAACCTCCTAAAATCAAGATGAAACCTCCCATGAAACTGTTGGAAGAAGATGCTCCTTGGATTATAAGGAGTGAAGTTTGCAAGCACTACACCGTTAAGGCGATGAAGTGTCTCTTGTTCAAGTATGGGGTCCCTCGCATGCTAAGGACCTTGTACCATCCCCAAGCTAAAGATGGGGAAGCTACTAGGATTCTCGAGAAGCTGTTTTCTCGATCAAGGAAAGGATGGGACGCAAGGCTAGATTATGTCCCATTGAAAGTGCAGGAAGGCTAGAAGGATTCCGGTGAGAATCAAACCGTACAAGCTTGTACGTGGGAGATCTTACCATTTGCCGGTGAAATTAGGAACCGGAACCTTTTTGGAAGAGTTTTCTGATGGATGTGATGAGCACTCCATGGTGTTCAAGGTACATTGAGTAATTCTATGGAGAAGGGTCCAGCTAGCGACCTTAAACCAAGCGCTTCTTGGGAGGCAACCCAAGGTATTGCTTTCTTCTCCCTTTTCTAGTTTAGTTTAGATAGTTGCTTCGTTTTTGTTTTCCTCTAGACAACAACCAGGTATTCCAAAAGGAAGGATCACAGTTTAGGAGCTACACTGGAAGAACAAAATTTTGAGAAGTTGAGGAAACGAGCTTTACTGAGATACATCTCGGGTACTGTCAGAACACCTCGACCGAGATGTGCTTCGCCAACCGAGATGGTCTTATCTAGGAGCTGTTTCTTACTTCTTCATGCAATTCAGCTTATTATCCGGTGAGTACTTTATTCCTCAGACTTATTTTGAGCCACTAGGACAGTATGTCCCAAGTATGGGGTATTATATGTATTATTTGACTTTGATGTATAACTCTATTGACCGGATATTTATATTTATGCTTCACTTTTGCATCTATATGTTTATTTGAGATTGCATGCATACTTATAGGTTATTTGATTGAGAAAAACGTCGAAACCGAAAAAACTGGTTTTAAAAAAAAATTTTTGACCTCGACCGGGGGAGTTCTAGCCGAACGAGGTGTTTTCACCTCGGTTGACCATAAATTCACCTCGACCGAGGTGGGTAACAGAAAGTTTTCGAAAACGATTTTTGTGTTACTTATCTGGATATGATCTCAGTGAAGATCTTGTTTACTGACTGGTTTTAAATTCTTTATATGTTTGAAAGGTTTTATAATATGTTTAAGTTGCTAAATGCTTTGTTTGAAATTATTGGCATGTTTAATACTTTATTTTTATCCAAATTATGTTGAATTTGAAGGTTGACACCACATTATGAGTTCTCTCACTTTCTTCCTAGAAAGACCAAGACAATTCATTCTTTTCTCTTCTTCTTCTTGATCATGCTTAGCCTCTCATATACATTTTGCCTCCCTTTACCTATCCGGGAATTTGGAAGCAAGCAAAGTGGTGAAAGCAAGTTAAAGTTGAGAAGTGGGCTGGAAGTGAAAGTATTAGAAAGAAAGAAATAGGTTTGGGGAAGTCAATCATGAAGATGAGTAACTCGGCACCATTCACATAGCCGGGTGTTTGTGTCTTGCCAAAGTCGGATTGAGCGATATTCCTAACGGGTCATGGTATGTGCATCAAGGGTTTGATGCATCTCGAGAAATTGATGATTGCAGATTTCCTAGGCTTCGGTTATTGTGCACCTCTGTCCATGCATCCCAAAAAGAAAAGTAAAAGAAAAAGTGTGAAATAAGCAAAGCTTATTAGTGGAAGATGTTGCAAGTCAAAGTGAAAGTGAAGTTTATCCTTTTCCCGGATTCTAGCACCACATTACCTTACATACATCCCTACCCTACACGTTTCTTGACCTTTCTTTTGGGAAGCCCTTGAGACCTCGAGTTTGTTGATTGGCTTAGTGGTTTAAACTGGATTATACATGATTAATTTCGATAATCATGATTTATTATGCATTCTATGGTTTTATGTAAAGATGAACAACTTTCCTATATTTATAAAATGTTTTGAGCATATTGAGTTTTTAAATTCCAGGAAGTATTCTCTTAGAGTGATCTATGATAGTTGCACACCATAAAATGTTTTTGAAAGATTTTTCATTGATTTTCTTGACTTATAATCCATTCTATCTTGTCTTCTATATGCGGAACTTGCTTAGGGACAAGCAAGGGCTAAGTATGCGGTATTTTGATAGCATGAATTATAGTCTACATTTTGGGGTTTGTTTAGACGTTTTATCTTTCATAATCTGCATGTTTGTATGAACATTATGTGATTTTACTACAATTTCATCTACCTTTGCGAGAATCGAGGTCTACACCTAGTTTTGTTGTAATTGCAGGTAAAATGGTACGTTTTGCATCAAAAAGGAGCGAAAGGAGTCATGAGTCATTGGAGCTACATTGAGGAGCAAAAGGAACCATCCAGGAAGCATAGCCATGGATTAAAGATTCACTTTGGACCAGATTCAAGAGATTTCACATTCTGTTGTGACTCACCTCGGTTGACCACAGATTCACCTCGACCGAGGTGATCTACGAGAGCGTCTCGACCGAGGCGAATATCCTGACGCGGCGGGATATATTTTATTCTTGGCTGAGATCTTTTATTTTTGGAAGGAGATATCTTATATTTTTGGGCTGGATTTCTGAAAGGAAGATCATATATTTAGGAGATTTATTTTGGAGATAAGATATATTTTATTAGGAAATTATCTTTTAAGATATTTCCTATAAAATTATCTTAGAAAGATATTTATTTTAGGAGATAAGATCTATTTTATTAGGAAATTATCTTATAGCTGGAAGGAAGATATTTATTTTAGGAGATATGAATATATTTTATAGGAAATTATCTTTTTAAGATATTTTATCTTTGGAAGATAATTCTCCTATATAAAGGGTTGGATTTTCTACAATTCACCCATCTTCGGATCACGACATCCCGCTTACAGCTGAAAACCTCGCATAAGACGCAGCAGCCGCATCCCACCCCAATTTGGGAGAGAGTTGAAGAACCTTTTTGAAGGTTGAAGGAAGGTTGAAGACCATAGCTTTTATAGCTTTTTGAAGGGTTTTGTAAGATTGTCTTCAATTCCTTTCCTTGTTGTCTTGTCTTGTTGGATTATTATCCAAGGAACGCTTTTGTTTGTGATATTTGATTCAGTTATTGAAGTCTTTTCATTAAATTCTTCTTTGTTCAAATATTCACCTTCTTCCCATATATTTAATACTTTCATTATGATGATGAGTGGCTAATTTCCTTGTGTGATTCTAGGGTGATTGGCTGAAGGTTGTGGGAAAAACAATGATAGAATAATCTTAGATTCCAGTAGGATCCTGAAAGTTCGAGTCTTTAACCTTAACCCTAAGCATCTCGTTCGGTTGATGAACATCTCGGCCGGGGTGGAATTCTTCTGACCGAGGTGACTTATCCTATCCGAAACTGAGAGTTAAGTGTTAGAGTTTGCCAAATCCTATTCTTATTTCACCTTCTTGGTTCAATGCAAGCTTAGGATGAGACTTACCCGGTAATTCCTTAGTTTGTGTACCAACGATCATAAGTGTAGGTAATAAAGGTTTATCCTTTATTGGGGTTTGAGTGTGCTTCCATCCCATCTTTGTGAGTTAGCCTGAGACTTACCCGGTAAAGGTTGATTCTATTCCCTTAGATGGTGTGTTAGTTTGAGGTTATAGTTCTTTATCTTGATTCCTTGAGACTTACCCGGTAATAGGAGTTGCGGTTTAGGATTAGTGTGTAGTGAGACTTACCCGGTGATCTACTCCACTTTAGAAACACCTTCCCCAAGCAAAAATCTCAGCTTTGTCCGCTTATCTATAGATCTTGAGTTGGAACCACAACTAGATGCTTTAATCCCTAGAATTGCATGTTTGCTTTATTGACTTCTTATTCATCTTTGATTGTATTAATTGCTCTTGTGGTTAGCGTTGACATTAGCATACCGTGTTGACTTTGTTTCACCAAGTCCCTGTGATCGACCCCTGGAATTTTCTTGCTTTTACTACGATTGACCCGTACACTGCGGGTTCGCATCCTTGTTTTAAGCTTAAGTCTAGGGTTATAAATTTAAAGCTTGCACACACCGTTTGGAGCGAACAAGTTTTTGGCGCCGTTGCCGGGGACTTGGTCTAGACCGAGCCGGTACAGTTTGCTTTTGGGGCACTAGCCCCCGTGATACTAACTACTCTTTCTATGAGTTTTGTAGTTTTCAGGATTTTCGATGACTACATTTGATCCAGCCTGGATAGCAAGACAAAGTGCTAGGGCGGACCATTATGAATACTTGGAGGAAAAGTACTCCTTCTATTGGTTCAACAATGAATGGGAAAGAGAAGAGGCCATTCAACATGAACTTGCGATATGGGATGAGAAGAATGTCCCTAAAAACATTTATGAGCAACCTTTTGAAGACTCTCTCGAATCAAGATTGGAGAAGTTGATGAAGAAGGTGGAGGAGCTCAAGGAAAGCACCCTATCCTATGCTAAGCCGAAAGAGGAGCATAAGGAAGTGTTGCACGTTCCAAGCATTCCTTTGGTCGAACCGGAAGTTTCTCCTGAAGCTTTTGTAGAAGAGGGGGATGTGGAAGAATTCGATCTGACTGTTGAGACCTCGGTCGAGGTGGAAGAGATTTCGGCCGAGATGGAAGAAGAATCTGCAAAATCAGAAGTGGAAGATGCAGAGAACCTTGGCCAAATTACTGAGATTGTGGTCAAGGTGGAAGAAAGACCAGCGGAACTGAGAGAGGTTTCGTGGGAGGATTATCAACCCAACACGAAACTTGTCACAAGCTTTGGAGAACTTTGCAAGGTACATTCTCCTACTTCATTTGAATTCCCTATTAAAATTTTTGAATTTTTCAGGAATGCACCGGAGAGTTGGAGGTCTCTTCCGAAAGAACCTCCTAAAATCAAGATGAAACCTCCCATGAAACTGTTGGAAGAAGATGCTCCTTGGATTATAAGGAGTGAAGTTTGCAAGCACTACACCGTTAAGGCGATGAAGTGTCTCTTGTTCAAGTATGGGGTCCCTCGCATGCTAAGGACCTTGTACCATCCCCAAGCTAAAGATGGGGAAGCTACTAGGATTCTCGAGAAGCTGTTTTCTCGATCAAGGAAAGGATGGGACGCAAGGCTAGATTATGTCCCATTGAAAGTGCAGGAAGGCTAGAAGGATTCCGGTGAGAATCAAACCGTACAAGCTTGTACGTGGGAGATCTTACCATTTGCCGGTGAAATTAGGAACCGGAACCTTTTTGGAAGAGTTTTCTGATGGATGTGATGAGCACTCCATGGTGTTCAAGGTACATTGAGTAATTCTATGGAGAAGGGTCCAGCTAGCGACCTTAAACCAAGCGCTTCTTGGGAGGCAACCCAAGGTATTGCTTTCTTCTCCCTTTTCTAGTTTAGTTTAGATAGTTGCTTCGTTTTTGTTTTCCTCTAGACAACAACCAGGTATTCCAAAAGGAAGGATCACAGTTTAGGAGCTACACTGGAAGAACAAAATTTTGAGAAGTTGAGGAAACGAGCTTTACTGAGATACATCTCGGGTACTGTCAGAACACCTCGACCGAGATGTGCTTCGCCAACCGAGATGGTCTTATCTAGGAGCTGTTTCTTACTTCTTCATGCAATTCAGCTATTATCCGGTGAGTACTTTAGTCCTCAGACTTATTTTGAGCCACTAGGACAGTATGTCCCAAGTATGGGGTATTATATGTATTATTTGACTTTGATGTATAACTCTATTGACCGGATATTTATATTTATGCTTCACTTTTGCATCTATATGTTTATTTGAGATTGCATGCATACTTATAGGTTATTTGATTGAGAAAAACGTCGAAACCGAAAAAACTGGTTTTAAAAAAAAATTTTTGACCTCGACCGGGGGAGTTCTAGCCGAACGAGGTGTTTTCACCTCGGTTGACCATAAATTCACCTCGACCGAGGTGGGTAACAGAAAGTTTTCGAAAACGATTTTTGTGTTACTTATCTGGATATGATCTCAGTGAAGATCTTGTTTACTGACTGGTTTTAAATTCTTTATATGTTTGAAAGGTTTTATAATATGTTTAAGTTGCTAAATGCTTTGTTTGAAATTATTGGCATGTTTAATACTTTATTTTTATCCAAATTATGTTGAATTTGAAGGTTGACACCACATTATGAGTTCTCTCACTTTCTTCCTAGAAAGACCAAGACAATTCATTCTTTTCTCTTCTTCTTCTTGATCATGCTTAGCCTCTCATATACATTTTGCCTCCCTTTACCTATCCGGGAATTTGGAAGCAAGCAAAGTGGTGAAAGCAAGTTAAAGTTGAGAAGTGGGCTGGAAGTGAAAGTATTAGAAAGAAAGTAATAGGTTTGGGGAAGTCAATCATGAAGATGAGTAACTCGGCACCATTCACATAGCCGGGTGTTTGTGTCTTGCCAAAGTCGGATTGAGCGATATTCCTAACGGGTCATGGTATGTGCATCAAGGGTTTGATGCATCTCGAGAAATTGATGATTGCAGATTTCCTAGGCTTCGGTTATTGTGCACCTCTGTCCATGCATCCCAAAAAGAAAAGTAAAAGAAAAAAAAAGGAGTGTGAAATAAGCAAAGCTTATTAGTGGAAGATGTTGCAAGTCAAAGTGAAAGTGAAGTTTATCCTTTTCCCGGATTCTAGCACCACATTACCTTACATACATCCCTACCCTACACGTTTCTTGACCTTTCTTTTGGGAAGCCCTTGAGACCTCGAGTTTGTTGATTGGCTTAGTGGTTTAAACTGGATTATACATGATTAATTTCGATAATCATGATTTATTATGCATTCTATGGTTTTATGTAAAGATGAACAACTTTCCTATATTTATAAAATGTTTTGAGCATATTGAGTTTTTAAATTCCAGGAAGTATTCTCTTAGAGTGATCTATGATAGTTGCACACCATAAAATGTTTTTGAAAGATTTTTCATTGATTTTCTTGACTTATAATCCATTCTATCTTGTCTTCTATATGCGGAACTTGCTTAGGGACAAGCAAGGGCTAAGTATGCGGTATTTTGATAGCATGAATTATAGTCTACATTTTGGGGTTTGTTTAGACGTTTTATCTTTCATAATCTGCATGTTTGTATGAACATTATGTGATTTTACTACAATTTCATCTACCTTTGCGAGAATCGAGGTCTACACCTAGTTTTGTTGTAATTGCAGGTAAAATGGTACGTTTTGCATCAAAAAGGAGCGAAAGGAGTCATGAGTCATTGGAGCTACATTGAGGAGCAAAAGGAACCATCCAGGAAGCATAGCCATGGATTAAAGATTCACTTTGGACCAGATTCAAGAGATTTCACATTCTGTTGTGACTCACCTCGGTTGACCACAGATTCACCTCGACCGAGGTGATCTACGAGAGCGTCTCGACCGAGGCGAATATCCTGACGCGGCGGGATATATTTTATTCTTGGCTGAGATCTTTTATTTTTGGAAGGAGATATCTTATATTTTTGGGCTGGATTTCTGAAAGGAAGATCATATATTTAGGAGATTTATTTTGGAGATAAGATATATTTTATTAGGAAATTATCTTTTAAGATATTTCCTATAAAATTATCTTAGAAAGATATTTATTTTAGGAGATAAGATCTATTTTATTAGGAAATTATCTTATAGCTGGAAGGAATATATTTATTTTAGGAGATATGAATATATTTTATAGGAAATTATCTTTTTAAGATATTTTATCTTTGGAAGATAATTCTCCTATATAAAGGGTTGGATTTTCTACAATTCACCCATCTTCGGATCATCGAATCCGCATATGGCTGGAACATCCCGCTTACACCCGCTATCAGCGCAAGAGAACCGCCTACACCAAAGGAACAGCGACAGCACACTCCAAGTAGGGAGTTTTGAAGAACCTTTTTGAAGGTTGAAGATCATAGCTTTTATAGCTTTTTGAAGGGTTTTGTAAGATTGTCTTCAATTCCTTTCCTTGTTGTCTTGTCTTGTTGGATTATTATCCAAGGAACGCTTTTGTTTGTGATATTTGATTCAGTTATTGAAGTCTTTTCATTAAATTCTTCTTTGTTCAAATATTCACCTTCTTCCCATATATTTAATACTTTCATTATGATGATGAGTGGCTAATTTCCTTGTGTGATTCTAGGGTGATTGGCTGAAGGTTGTGGGAAAAACAATGATAGAATAATCTTAGATTCCAGTAGGATCCTGAAAGTTCGAGTCTTTAACCTTAACCCTAAGCATCTCGTTCGGTTGATGAACATCTCGGCCGGGGTGGAATTCTTCTGACCGAGGTGACTTATCCTATCCGAAACTGAGAGTTAAGTGTTAGAGTTTGCCAAATCCTATTCTTATTTCACCTTCTTGGTTCAATGCAAGCTTAGGATGAGACTTACCCGGTAATTCCTTAGTTTGTGTACCAACGATCATAAGTGTAGGTAATAAAGGTTTATCCTTTATTGGGGTTTGAGTGTGCTTCCATCCCATCTTTGTGAGTTAGCCTGAGACTTACCCGGTAAAGGTTGATTCTATTCCCTTAGATGGTGTGTTAGTTTGAGGTTATAGTTCTTTATCTTGATTCCTTGAGACTTACCCGGTAATAGGAGTTGCGGTTTAGGATTAGTGTGTAGTGAGACTTACCCGGTGATCTACTCCACTTTAGAAACACCTTCCCCAAGCAAAAATCTCAGCTTTGTCCGCTTATCTATAGATCTTGAGTTGGAACCACAACTAGATGCTTTAATCCCTAGAATTGCATGTTTGCTTTATTGACTTCTTATTCATCTTTGATTGTATTAATTGCTCTTGTGGTTAGCGTTGACATTAGCATACCGTGTTGACTTTGTTTCACCAAGTCCCTGTGATCGACCCCTGGAATTTTCTTGCTTTTACTACGATTGACCCGTACACTGCGGGTTCGCATCCTTGTTTTAAGCTTAAGTCTAGGGTTATAAATTTAAAGCTTGCACACACCGTTTGGAGCGAACAACTTGCCACTATCACAAGCTTGGTATACTTCGTTTGGATGGCTAGAAATGATCTCATCTTCAACCACAAAGTCACACTCGAAACCTCATGCGCCCACAACATCATTCAATCTACAAAAAACTATTTCTCTCACCAGTGGAAGGATAAATCCTCTCAGAACATGAACTGGGCCAACCTTCTCGGCATTCACCTAATGTAACTTCGACTTTCTTTGTTTGTGCTTCATCTGTCTAGCAGACTTCCTGTAAATTCTCTTCTGGTTCAATACAATAACATTTCAAAAAAAAAAAATACATAAATCGAAACTCGAAATCAAAGTAGGGATGACAATTTCTTGGTATGACGGATCTTTTTTTTTGAAAAATTAATTGTATTAAGGAAGAAGGATGTACAAGGGGATACAGAAGCAAGGGACAAGTTCAAAGAAACAAATCAGAGGGAGAGATTAGTGGAGATGAATTCCTAGAATTCTTGCATCAGCATGGCTTTGTGGGGATCTATCCTTCCAATGGTACTCGAGGTGTTGTTTAGTAGCGTTAATGGCCTCGCCAGCGCAGTCAACAGTTCTTGTGAAGGCGTTGTTGAACACCAGATTGTTCCTTGCTTTCCAGACAAAGTAAATGAACGCGGTGATTGTGGCAATCCTAGTGCACTCCAGGAGATTGAACTTGGGGTTGGGTCGTGAGCCAAGCCAGGACCAAATGTTACGAATGTAGGGGGCAGGATAGGGGACTCTCGTCCATCTTGAGATGATATCCAGTACGAGAGTAGAGTAGCTGCAGTGGTGCCACATATGATCATCATCTTCCTCCTGATAATTGCAAAGCTTACAGATGGTCGAAGTTGCAGGATTCCAATGTTTGATCCGAGAGAGAGTTGGCAGTTTCTTGTGAAGAGCAATCCAAGTGATGTAGCAACACTTGAGGATGTTGGTCTTGAGCCAGATGGATCTACAGGGGGCAGGTTGGGTAATAGGAGGCCTTGGGTTGAAAAATTGTATGCAAGTTTTGGAGAGAAGGGTCTATTAGGGTTGGGAATTGGCCTAGGGTTTGAGGCGCCATTGGGAGAGATAATCAGTTCATTTCGCACATTGAGAAGGTTTTTCCAGAAGCAACTGTGCTGAGCCTTAGGGTTGCAATTCCAAATGTTTCGATCTTTTAGGATGTGTTTTTTGGTCCAGTGAATCCATAGGTTATCATCACCCTGATCGATGTCGTAAATAAGGCGAGCCAATGCAGCTTTGTTCCTGACCAGTAGGTTGGGAAAGCCAAGCCCACCATCCATCCTAGCAGTGCAGACATTGGACCAGGCGATGAGAGCACGGTTACTATTCTCCCTGCCAGTCCAGAAGAAGGATCTGATGAGGGATTGGAGTTTATTCAGGACCATTGCAGGGAGCGCAAGCATAGAACTCCAGTACTGAGTAGATGCGCAGAGGGTAGAGGTGATAAGCTGGGCTCTTCCGGCATAGGATAGCATCTTGGCACTCCAAGACTGAATTCTCGCAGTGATTTTATGGATAAGGGGAAGGTAGTCAAAGACAGCGAGCCTTTTGGCCCCAATAGGAACTCCCAGGTAGAGGAATGGTAAAGTCCCGATCGGCATACCCGTAATAGAGGATGCAAGTACCTGATCTCCAGTGCACATCCCACCAGTGAATAGAGAAGATTTAGAGGGGTTGATACGAAGCCCTGATGCTGTCCCAAACTTGTCAAGTGTGTCCATGAGGATGCTAATAGAAGGGATATCACCACGACAAAGCAACAAGAGATCGTCAGCAAAGGCCAGATGAGTTATTGATGGGGATGAGCATTTCGGGTGAAAGTTGAAGTCCGGGTTGCTAGTACTTTTGAGTAGAATTTGAGTGAAGAATTCCATTGCAATGGAGAAGAGAAGCGGAGAGAGAGGGCACCCTTGGCGGAGGCCTCTACTACCCTTGAAATGTCCTTTTAAGTTTCCATTGATGTTGATAGAATAGGAGGTGGTAGTGATGCATTCTTTGATCAAGTTGGAGAAGTGCTTCGGGAATCCCATCTTTAGTAAACAATGGAGGATGAAGTCATGGCTGATTGTGTCAAAGGCTTTAGTTATATCGATCTTCATCGCAACTCTAGGTGAGATGTGCTTCCGACCATATTTGTGTAGCATTTCTTGGCAGATTAATACGTTGTGCTTGATGGATCTATTGGCAACGAAAGCACTCTGATTGGGGCTGATGATATGAGGTAGTAGCTTGCTGATTCTAGCAGATAGGATCTTAGCTATAGTTTTGTAGATTGTATTGCAGCATGAGATCGGCCTGTAATCAGTAGGAGCCAAAGGGTTATCAACTTTTCCAATTAGTGATAGGGACGTATGATTAACCTGTTTGAGAAGCCTCCCATGTGAGAAGAAGTCCAAAATAGCCTCAGTGAAGTATCCTTGAGTGATAGTCCATGAAGCTTTGAAGAAACGTGAGTTGTACCCATCCGGACCAGGTGATTTGTTGTTCCCAATTGAGAAGAGAGCTTGTTTGATTTCATCGTGTGTTACCTGCAAGTTAAGAGATGCAATGTCCTCTTGGTTAAGTTGGGGAAGTTGGATATCAGGGATGGTGTGATTGGATGGGGTCGTTAGGGGATTGAGGATGTTACTGAAATGGTTAACAAGGATGGTATCAATGGTATGGGGGTCATATGATATGGTTCCATCATGGGTTCA
This sequence comes from Fagopyrum esculentum, assembly GCA_033239045.1. NCBI lineage: Eukaryota > Viridiplantae > Streptophyta > Magnoliopsida > Caryophyllales > Polygonaceae > Fagopyrum > Fagopyrum esculentum. The sequence continues at coordinate 143,733,698 of BSUD01000004.1, forward strand.
AATGGAATGAATCCTGTTGGTGCTACGCCTAGCTTTGATGCATTTGAAGAAGTATGCAGTGCATTGATCACCATTGGTAATCCAATTGGCCTTAGAAAGTTGGGCCAGCGTCGTATGAAGGGAACTGGTGTTAGATTTTAATGAAAGCGAGTGCCTACGTTCAGTAGCCTGTAGCAAGAGATCATGGAGGTTGGTGTTCAGTTGAGTCTGGACCTCATGTAGGAGTCTTCTATTCTCCTTGATGTTGTTGTGAGCCTCCTCAAGCTTACACTATGAAAGCGTTTGAGTGTTGGTTTGAGTAGCTTGAGTTTTTTTGTCAGTCTAAACATCGAGTTCCCATCAATGTTGGTATCCCAAGCCCTAGACACGCAGATGGGGAATTCCTCATGTTCCACCCAAAGATTATTGAATCTGAATGGGCGACAAGCAATAGCATCAGATGGCTCAAAAATGAGGAGAGCTGGAGAGTGGTCTGAGACATCAGGGACATCAAAGTGAGCAAGAGAACGAGGGTAGGACAAGTGACAACTTGAACAAGTGATTATGCGGTCAAGTTTACACCAGGTACGGGAACCAATCTGATTGTTATTCCATGTGAACTTGCAACCAGAGTACGGGTGATCCGAGATGTTGTTGGTCTCAAAACAGGTGGCAATTTCCTCAGAATGTTGGGTTAAGCAAGGACCGCGATTAGAAGACTTTTCATCAGGAGTTAAGGTGACGTTGAAGTCCCCAAGCATAGCCCAAGGGAGAGTTGGGTTCAGGAGTTTTATGGTAGCGATTGCTTCCCAGAGGCAAGTACGATCTTCGGGAGCATTATGTGCATAGATAAAGGAGAGTTCAGTAGAGATGGCTTGGTCAGGGTTTGTTAAGGGGTTGGTGATGGTGTAGTGAATTATTTGGTAATTGATGAGGATGGGGGTGAGGTGAAGTCGAGTGGGATTCCACCAGATCCAGATCCGGCAATTGTGAGATACTGAGGAGTTGGAAACATGGTTCCATGAAGGAAGGAGTGATTTAGAAAGTCGTTTTTCTTTGTTGGTCTTAAGTCTTGTTTTAAGTAAGGCTAAGACATCAAGGTTGTGCTTCTTCACATAGCTTTGAACAACTCTTTGTTTGATAGGGTCGTTCAATCCCCGTATGTTCCAGGAGCAAGTTCTAAGATTCATTTGGAACGGTTTTTTGTGCCTGGATAGCACTTGCTATCAAGGGGATGTTTGGAGATTCATTGGCATTAGAGGAGTTGGCAGGAATAGGGTCAGAGGGCGGGTTGGAGCTGGAGGTAAGATTAGGGTTTGGGGTTTGAGGGTTAGTAGAGGTGTGGCTCACGTGGTTATTTAGATCTTGGGGTAATGCTATGGAGTTGGGGGGGGGGGGTCAGCAGGTATCTCCACGTGGATTGGGGTAGGAGGGAGATTTGGTTGGAGATTTGGTAAGGAGGTTTGTTGAAGATCCAGGATTTGGTTAGGGTTAGAGGGAGATTTTTGCGGACAGATCCTGAGGGATGGATCCGGAGTTGGAAGCAGTGGTGCCTGGTTTAGGTTTTGCTTAGGAGTTAAACGTCGCCAGGGTTTTGGCTTGGCAGATTTGGGTTTCTTGCTGACCAAGCCAGAAGGGTCTTTGCTAGAAGGTGATGAATCAGGGCAGCAATGGCCAAAGGTGAGGCATACAAGGCAGTGGATAGGAATCCAGTCGTAGGTAACCTTCTGAATGATGGAGTTTCCATCAGGACCAGCTAGGGTGACTTCACGAATGAGGGGTCGATCGGCTTGTATGTCCACGAGGATACGAGCGAATCCCAGTATATCCTGATTAGCCGAGCAAGAATCGGTGAGGATGGGAGTTCCAATGGCCGACCCAATTTTGGCGAGCATGTGCGTAGACCAAAACCTGAAGTCGAGGTCGTGTAGAGTGACCCAGATAGGCAAGGAACTAAGAGACGAGTAGTCAAGAGTAATGTCCTTAGTCCAGCGTTTAAGCAGGAGGGTAGTTGAACCGTTCGCGACCTTGGGACTGCCAAGAAGAACGGTGTTGAGGTCGGCTTCATTGGCGAACTGGTATACGAAAATACCCTTGTCGTTTCGTAGAATCTTAGGAGTGGTAATAGAGCTCCAGTTTTCATTGACGAACTTGCTCATTTTTTGATAGGAGATTGGGCTTCCAAGTGGGAATCCCACAAGCGAGAGCATCCATTTGTGGGTTGACTCGGCGACTTCAGCCTCAGTGAACTGGATGCAGGTTGCATCAAGTCCAGGAGTGAAGGAGAGGGGCACGTGTTTCCAGCATGCGTTGCTCGAGACAATTTCCTTGTAGGAAAACGAGGAGGCGGCGACAGGTTCTTTTTGGTTAAGGCTTGCATTAACCGGGGCATGCAAAGGGTCCATATTGGAAACTGGGGCATGCAAAGTCCCCTCGGGGGTAGGTGAAACGCTTGTGTTCAAGTTGTTGGGAACAGAGGGGGTAGGCAAAGGGTCAGGGATATCAGGGGTCGTGCGTTCAGGGGCTGAAGTGGTAGTCAGTCCAGGAACAATGGGTGCACAGGAGTTACTGGTAGAGGCTTGAGTTGGGGCGTTAAGGACAGGAGGAGCTTTTATGGTCAGTGTTGTGTTGACGTCAGGGAGGGACTGAGGGTGGGTGGCCTGCGGAGTGAGGGGTGGGAAGAGTGTATCCGATGAGAGGGTTGGAGGCTCAGGGGTTTTTGTGGTCAGGCGTTTGTTGTTGGAGTGAATGAGTTCATCCGGAATAGGCTCGAACGGGCTGTCAGGGGAAGGGGATGAAGGTACTTGGTGGGGTGGTGCTAGAGGACGTTGCATCTGTGAGAGCTTGATGGTAAGTCGACGGGATCTCCGGGAGCCAGCCATAGGTGCCGGAGGCGGAGTAGGGTGGGGGGGGGGGGGGGGGGGGGGGGGGGGG
>BSUD01000004.1:143736739-143844745 GCA_033239045.1 Fagopyrum esculentum
GGGCGGCCACACTAGGGTTTAGTATGAAAGATTATAGGGAGAGAGTACAAATTGAGTATTTTTAAGATATTCTGTTTCCATTTTGATCGTAACTACTATGAGAGAGAAGAATTACTCAGATATGGAGAGATAGAGATTATAAATTTGAACAGTAAAAAATTTAGGAGTATATTTACTAAATGTGTATATGCTATGGGTAATCTAAATATAGTTTTATTGCTAAAAGACCAACTTAGCCAATTTGCCCATTCACAATTTCTAGTAACCACAATTTTCCTTTCGTCAAGTTTTGCTTTTATTGGTAATCTATTTTTTGAAAATTCTCATAAAAAGTTCTGTATGTTAGGTTGTTTGCTAAGTTTTCAGATTTAACCACACATTAACACTTATCCTACATTAATAGCTTATAAATTAACCAATTTGGTTGAAAACTACCCATTTTAACTCCACCTCTAATATAATCTATCTTATATTTTATTTTTAGGGACAATTATTTAGACTAAGGATATTCTGGAAATCGTTATTAGTTTTATTAATACCTCACTCCTAAGATTTATTAATATAGTTATTTACTTTGATATTATGGTTCATTTGATTTATATATATTATGAACACTTTTTATAAGTGACATAGTGATAACCTAGTCAAGGCTAAAGATGTTTTGGAGATCGCTATTAACGTGTCTTCATCCATAAAGATTTAGGTTATAGTGCTATTTGCTTTGTGGAGAGGCCTTGTTTTAGGGCAGTTGTCTCATACTCCCAATATTGGAGGATGTGAATCACATCAACTTTTTTTGTCTTTGCATAAAATTGGGCGATCATTGTTTTGGTACTTGTTGAATTATGGTAAGATCGACTTATACGTATGTGCAAACGTGTAGGTATATTATAGGACATCAATGTTAGGTAAATATAACATACATTGATCTAGTATGGAGCTAGCTCATAACTTCATTCGAAAGGAAGTTATTAAGTGGTGCCCTAGCTCAATTAGTATTTGGACCATGCCTAGATTGCTTCATACAATTTGGGAAACAAGAGTATAGAAGCCAATCAGGGTTCAACAGCGATGAGAACTAGATTCAAGGTCAAGTCATTCTTGTGCATTTGTCACTTGGCGTGACCGGCCAACAAATCCGAACCCGAACCTGAAAACCAAACCCGAAACCCTTTCCTTTCTATACACATGCAATTGGTTAGGGTTTGTTCAAGGTGAACTATGATTTCATTTCTTCTCATTTCCTTCTCTTATCCATTATTGTATGGTTTATCGATTCCATTATTAGACAAAAATGAAGGCGACGACAAACATAACCCCATGAACCTAAACCGGTTAGGAACCGCCGGTTTAAGTTTAAGCTAAACCTAAACCGGAAAAAACCAAACCGGCTTGTTAAATTTTTTTTTGAGAAACCGGACCAAACCGGCGGTTAACCGACGATTTGAGGACCAAATCAGCCGGTTTGGCTCCTTTAAAATTTTTTTAAACTAAACTGGCGGTTAAACCGTCGATTTGGGGTAAACCGCCGATTTAGATTTGTCGAAATGACAAATCTAAACCTAAACTGTCGATCGAAGATTTGCCCTAAACCGGGCCATGACTACCACATACCACAACCACCCACAATTTTTTTTTTTGAAATAAATGTATTAATGGTAACCAGCATTTACAGAGGGATCCACTTAGACAGGAGCTCATACAAGAGAGACATAAGAGAAAGCATCAGGAGAGCTACAGGAGAACGAATCCTAGCCTATTAGCCCAAGAGATAGAGCTAAGGGACCTATCAGTCCAATTGCTAGCAGCAAAATTCTTGGTGATTCTAATTGCGTTTTGAGCACAAGCAGAAGGGTGAATGGTCTGGTTGTTGAAGATGACATCATTCCTGGTGCTCCAGATTGAGTAAATGAGACTAGTGACTGAGGAGATTCGAATGTGGGAAATCAGATCATGATGACTTGGATTTTGGAGACTAAGCCAAGTCCAGATGCAGTTCCCAAATGGTTGGGGGGTGGGGATCCAAGTCCATCGAGCGATAAGATCGAAAGCGAGTGTGGAAAAGCTACAATGGTTGAGGAGATGATCCTCGTCTTCAGGCTGCAGACCGCATAGTGTGCAGGCAACATTCTGAGTGAGATTCCAGGCGTGTAGTTTGGTGAGAGTGGGCAGTCGCTTGTGACTAGCGATCCAGGAGATGAAGGAGCACTTTGGAAGATTTAGTCCCTTCCAGATGATACCAAGTCTGTAGGGAGGATCCGGAGAGGCAAGATTCTGCATGAAACGGTAGGCAGAAGCAGAAGAGAAGGTACCTTGTGGGGAGGTTACATGGGTGATAAACTGCGGGCCAATGGTTCTAGAAAGAATGTGATCGCGGATTTTAAGTATAGCGTTCCAACCATGGCTGAAGTGGGGCTTGGGTCTAACGAGCCAGATGGAAGCCCCCTTGAGGATGTTTTTGTTAACCCAGTCAGTCCAGAGGTTGGGGTGGGGGGATCCAAGGTCAGCATTGATATCATAAAGGATCTTAGCGAGACAAGCTTTATTCCACGAGAGGAGCTCTTTGAACCCCAGACCACCATCAGAAATGGGGGAGCAAACAGTGTCCCAAGCGACGAGGGAGCGGGGACTAACATCCTTACCAGACCAGAGGAAGGACCGCAACAAGGATCTGATTTTCGCGATGACAGATTGCGGAATGGGGATGACAGCGCTCCAATAGTGATGGAGAGCCTGCAGAATAGACGCAATGATTTGCTTCCGGCCAGCATAAGAGAGGTTCCGCGCACTCCAAGAGTTGATACGGTTGGTGATCTTGGTGATGAGGGGAAGGTATTCTGTACCCCGCAAGCGCTTGCTTCCAATAGGGATGCCGAGGTAGATAAATGGAAGTGAGTCACGCCTCAAACCAGACGCGGCAGAGAGAGCAAGGTCCACGTGAGGGGGGAGCCCGCCAAGGAAAATGGAGGACTTAGACATGTTGAGTTTCAGGCCTGAGTAATTGCCAAAGTGAATCAGTGTGTTCATCAATATGTTAACTGAGGAGAGATCACCCCTGCAAAACAGTAAGAGATCGTCAGCAAAACAAAGGTGGGTGATACGGGGGGTGGAGCATTTGGGATGGGTATTGAAGTCCGGGGATGTGGTATTGATCGTGATCATCGATGATAGGTATAACTCTATCTAAATAAATGTTGAACACAATCTTGTGCAACTACAAATTAATATGATATAATTTCATAAGGATATTATTGAAACATAAGTTATATATATACATATTAATTAGTATCTATTCTATAGCTTAATATTATACGTTGAAATAAACTCTAAATAATGATATGAAAACTATATAACAGCTGTAAGCGAAACCTAAGTCATACAATTGTTCTTTGTCTGCCAATTGTAGGTAGATGGGGAAACGACAAGAATTGAGCACAAGGTAAATGGGATTTGGCTGATCAGTGAAAGATTTGGAAGTAGCTAGCAAGGGACAACACCAAGACAAGACAAGAAATACATGACTCTTTCAACCCTTTCTTTAAGTTAATCATGTTGTGTAAAACTACAGGAACACGTAAACTTGATCACTCTCCCTCCTCATCTCACGTAGTACCTTAACGGAGAGCTAGAGCTTTTCCGGGGAAAGAAGAAGAAGAGACTTTACGGAGAATCGAACAAAAACGTTTGTTGACAAAGCATATTTTATATCATACGAGAGTGAGTTTTAGGGTGATGGTTGTTAGAAAACAAATAAAAACCGGAAATATTAGGAAAACATATTGGTTTTTAGGTGGTATATTAAGATGTTCAATCAAACAACTTAGAATATGAAAGCTTATGAAGCTTAATTATCAATCTTGTGAATATTATGTAAAAAAACATAAGTTGACTAATAGCTTGTTTGGAAAACCTAGCTTATCGAAGTCTATCGGTCAGTTTGAAAACCATGAGTTTATTGTAGCTGAAGATGAATAGGTATAATTGGAAGGAAGATTACGGAGCTCATAATATCTTACTGAATGTTATACTATAAATATAATCCTATTAAAAATAATATTAAATAAAAAATAAATTCTTTTATATAACTTTACAGATATATCAACTACAACAAATTTATATTTCTCTCAAACACATATCGCTATAACTAATAAACTTTACATTCGACTGTAATAAACTCAAATTTGTGGAACCCTAAATTTGTAATTATGTTTTTGAAAATGCAAATTGGTAAAGCACATCCATTTGCAACAACAAACACCTCCTTTTGCCCCACCTCCTTTGTAGCCTTGATTGGTTGTACTACTTTTTCACCATTCACCAAAATGTGATACCTTCATTTTGTCCCAACTACTACAACTAATGCTTTCTTTTTCTCCACATGCTCATATTTTATTCTACCCATCACAACTTCACTTACTTGAACTTCAATCCATAAATCCGATCACATCTTCAGAAGTTAATCCCTAAGATTCAAAGTTCGAATCTTAGGGGTTAACTTCTAAAGAAGTGTATAACCCTTCTTATTTATCTTCAACTCCTTTCCTTTACACACTTTCTCGGAAATCTTAGTAAATAAATTACTTTATCTTTTTCAACAATAAAAGGTCATAAACGCAACCTACGTGTCATAGACGCAACATATGCAAACAATATATAGAGTTTGACAACTCAATGTTGCAACAACCATCGCTTGAAAAGCAATTGCTACCTCTAAAGCTCTTAAAATACCCTTTTGGATTGCAATCAAGAGAAGCTTTGTTTACCCCAAATGACACATAATTTGGTCCTACCCTTAAAGATTATACATTTAATTATCATTAAGTACCTTGTTTTGCCACCTAGTCCTTGTGGTAATATTATATTACTAGATAGGCCAAACAAATATTGAGTTTCTCATCCTTACCCTCTTTTTTATTCTCATAAGGTGCCATTAGATAAAAAGATACAAAAAATAGAAGCACTTAATATTAGGCCACGGTTTGGATAAGCCCTACTAGACAAATTAGCTTCTGCCATAAATTAGGTCTTCTTCCACTGCACAAACTAGTATACAACACTCACATAAATTACATACCATTTCATTCGGATACCTAAAAAATCAATAATAGGGATGATCTCACTTATACTCGTATTAGATTCTAAAAAAAGCAAAAATTCTAAGGATATAACTTGGGTGACGGTGTAGATCGAGTGATGAGATTGTTCGGGCGCTAATCATCCGTTTGATATTATGTTTTAGGCTTCGTTCGAAATAAATGAAAGAAGGTTGATAAACTCCTTTCGTTTCCCGTAATCTAACACTATGGGCTATGAGACAAATTTCATCCTCAATCGTTCTCCTTCCCTTTTTTCCATAAATTCCATTCACCGATTAATCTTAATGAACCTCTCTACTGAACAACTCTAAGGCTAAATTGAATCGTTACTTCTTATATGACCATGGGTCGGTTTAGTAACCACTAGTTAACGGAGATAAAATTGAAATTTATTGGTAACTGAAGATGAAATTTATTGGGTAGATGAAATAGCTAGCTGACTGATCCAACTTTTTTATGATAATTTTGATGAGTGTTTGCCATGAAAAAAAAATTGAAGCATACATAAGTAAAAAATTACAATAAAGGTATATTTTAAAATTTTATTTTATAGGTTTATATTTATAATACATCATTCAATACTTAATTAAGTTTAATCTTTAATAAAATAACATAAATTTTTGTAAGTTTGGACACCCAAACACCCATTTCGTAGCTTATACTTTTTCTATAAACTTCGTAATTTCCATAAATTTATAAAATGTGGCTTCCGAACACAACCATATCACTTCAATGGGTTTGCACGTGGACAAACCTGATCTACCCGTCACCCAACGGTACGCTGATCAAATAGGATGGACGATGAGTCGGATAAAAGGTTACGAGTTGAGTCGGGTGATAAAAGTGTCCCATTAGAGAGTCTCTTGCCAACTTATCACGATACGTGTGAGTTGAAATCTATATTATCCAAAAATCACAAATATATATTATAAGAGATGAAGTCACCTCATGGCAGACTAAAAGAATCCGTTTTCATAGCCATGCTATCCTCTTCATCAATGAATATGATGCACATTTACATGATCTATATGTTACAACACTATACCTCCACTTTACTAGAGCGTCACACCTTTTTCAATTCCAATATTTTTCTATCTATTTTATTCTAATAACCCTATATAAACTAGCTTACCCTTAACCCATCCTTCACACTCTCAACACCAAACATCTCCTCTCTCTCCACTTTGATCCACAACCATGCAATCTAACACACTTAGTGATAATACATACTCATTCCCACACACATACAACATATCTCCCTTAACATGGAACACACAACCAAACCCTCTTAGTAGCAACTCGACGTCCGACGAGGCCGACGGACACCAACTCATGATCTTCAATGAGAGGAAGAAGAGAAGGATGATATCCAACCGGGAGTCAGCTCGACGATCAAGGATGCGGAAACAACGACACCTCGACGAGCTTTGGTCCCAGGTTGTTTGGCTCCGAAACGAGAATCGTAACTTGGTTGACAAGCTAAGTCATGTGTCCGAGTGTCATGATAAGGTTGTTGAGGAGAATGTTCAGCTTAAAGAAGAAGCTTCTCAGCTTCGTGAGATGATCGCTCACTTGCAGCTTGGCTCGAGTCCTTACTCGCCATTGAAGGACATCGATGCTTTATACATTGAAAGTGATCCTTCGATTTAGGGTTCATGTCTTATAATCATTTGAGTTGTGTTCTCTGTGTTTTGAGAGAATACGAGATAAATATATTCCTATTTAAGCATTTCTACTATCCAGGATTTTATTCTCTTCTTTTGTGCTCGAGACTTTGGTATAATTATATTCTAATTCTACCTATAAGTTGCGTTTTATATGTTTTGTTTGTAAGATATGATTACAAGTATCGTTTTAATTTTTGTATAGGATTTGGAAAAAAGAAAGAAAACATCAGCATCAAAACAAACCCCATCCTCTAAAATTAACATGCTGCTGCAATTGGTCAATATTATAACATATAGCTGATTAGAATATTATGTCCATTGCCTTTTGTTCTTAGTTGCATACCTTTTTACTAGAATTTTTCTTGATGCAAGCATCATAAACCTTTGTAATGTCACTATGATGAACACATGTCTTCATGGTAGCAACCTTTTTTGGTCGAAGGAGATAAGACACTAAGGGATTGTTTGATATCGATATCTCGATTAAAGGAATGAGTATACCCATATTTTATTTTTGATATTTTAGGGTATCGGTATCAAATTGATACCCTGATATTTAAAATTTCCCCTTTTGATATACCAATATTTTTGGAGGTATAGGGAGAGAGCAACGACTTTCTTTGACACCGTTGTTGTCCCCTTCACGCGAGGTCGCCACCGTTGTTGTCCCCTTCACGCGAGGCCACCAACACCTTGTGCTGTTGTTGCCCTGCTTAGCCGCCTCCGTTTGTCCCTCTTCTTGCCACCTCCGACCTGCTGCATTTGCCAGAACCGTGGTTCATCCATTGAAATTTCTAGTGTTTTGAAAATCTCTCTTTCTTTCTTTTCTTGATACCAATATCTTGATCTCAAATAGGATATCCGATATCAATCTGATACCCATATCTTGATACCCATATCTGAAGTCAGGATATTGATACCTAACGATCCCTAATACTTTCCATTATTTAGAAAACGTTTTATCGAAAGAAAAAATAAATTACATTCTAAGCTTAGCTTGGTAGATCAAAGGCAGAAGTAGGAAGAAATGCAGGCTTTGTACAAGTAGGTGAGAAACAAGGATTACGAATCCAATAACTACTGGGCCATTGGGCCATGCTGTCCAATCCAATCCAGTTCAGTCCAGTCCAACCTCTCTATACTTTTCTACTCCTACAAAAATGCACATATCGGAGGAGAGAGTATGAGTAGAGCTTATACATTGCAAGCTTTACTCATAAACTTGGGTTTTTACAGGAGAACAAAATTCTGAGTGAGCAAGTGAAAAGAGGCTTTGATTTCATCTCTTGCACACCTATAAGTCTATAACGAACAACTTGATCATACGAAAACTCTACCTATAAGGAGATTGATGAAATTTTGGCTAACACTTGACCAAGTAACACCCACCGTCATATCAACAACATCGAGCACGACAATAAGTAAGGCTAAAGACCCATCTGCATTTCGCTCGCCCAAAACCCTATGCTGTAAAAGACCACACCAGATATCAATGGGGCACTTTAGAGAAATCTATAAAGTGGAGGTGTCAGGTTAGTGATTTTCGAGACTTTATAATAACGACATTCAAAAAAAAATTACAAATTATTATTATTTTAATTTTAAAAAAAAAATATTGGATGCTCAAAATCTGAAAGCCGGCACTATCCGACAAGATGCAGTCTAAACGCAGGTGGCTTGTAAACAATGAAATTGAGCGTGTATATAACATGTATTTTTTTTAATGTTGGGTAAGAAGGGTATGATTACTAGCGTGGAAAGCTCTACTCCCCTCTGTCTCAACTCTCAACAACTTTCTTTCAAACATTATTATAAGATGCAACATTTGCGGCATACTTTGAGGAGACGGCAACTCGATCAGTGTTGCAGCTTATGAGCATTTCAATTCATCCATAACTTTTTAGATCAGAACAACTCTTCCGATTCATTTACAGCATTGCTACTTGCTACCCTATTACAACAAGAAGAAAACATATACATGGCATTCATATCATACAAGCTCATCACCACTATGCTGATGAGCCTCGGCCGGAACCACCGGGACAGGCGTCGCCAAGAACCTCGGGTTTTGATCTCCTGCCATAATGACGACGATCTTCGGCCCATCTTGCTCCGCGTCTACCCTTTTAGATCCTTCGATCTTCTCTTCATCTCTATGCCTAAACTCGGCGCAAGCGAGGACGAGAAGAGCTATTGCTATGAGCCCCAGCAATAGGCTTAACACTCCGAATATGTACGGCGTCGGCGTATTCCACCGGATATCGTTTTCCGGTGAGTAGACGCTGGTGGTGTTGTGCGTCATCGTGGTTGTCGTTCAGTTTATTCCTTATGAATCGAATCCCCTTTGGTGTCCTATCGATGTTTTGTTACTTTTGTGGGTTGGGTGATTGAGAATTATGGTTGCATATATGTATATATAGGCCGGAAAATAGTCGCCGTGGTATTGTTAAACTAATGGAACGTGAAATGACCGGGGTGACCTCAGTGGGGAGTTGAGATGTTCACACTTTTGTTGATGCTTTTGTCACATTATGTACAATGGTGATGAACGATATATAATGCTAAGTTGTAATAATCATGTAACTTCAATCTAGTTTTGAAAATAATATTATCATAAATGATTGAAAAGTTCATTCTACGTGATGAATGACTAATTAACAATAGTAAACTATGACCATATGATAAGTTTATTGTCATAAATCTTGTTCACTTGATTCCAGATGATTCAAGATCGAGTTGACTCCCGAACCTCTAATAGAGTGTTGTGTTTGACCTAACGTATATAATGTCGAGTTGTTTCGTGTTCAAGCTAGCATTTGTAAACTTGTATGTTCAAGGCTCGAATGCTTTTGGATTGGGTTGAACCGAGGATTTTAACCTGAACTAGGAACAATATCCGTATCTTGTAATGTGACAGCAATAAAGGGCATTTTTGTAGATTTGAAGTGATGTGATTATGAAGAAGATAAATAATCATGACTGAGACTGAGACATGATGAAGGCATCCAACCCACAGAAAAAATGAAGAATAAGTAATAATGATGAGTAAGACACGATTATGCGAACAAGTACTAATTAAGTAAATGCGGATATTATCATATATGTACCCTTTCTTTGCTCTTATCCATTAGTGGGATCCCCTAGACTTGTTCTTAGGGTTCGGGAATATATATACTATATAGTATCACGAATAATATCTTCCAAACTATTTTAGTGTGGGCGGGGAGCAGTGATAGACTGGCGAAGTTCGATGAAGTTCGATACAGATGGGTTGTGTTTAGATTCAAGTCTAACACATAAGTTGAATGAATTAAAATAAGTTGTCAGATCACTAACCTTATATACTAGGCTTATAATGTCCATAGCTTTAGATTTTAAAACTTATTATCTCCAACAATGGCATGAGTCGTCGACGTACCAGTTTCATTATCCGATTTGTCTTTAAAAGCTTCATACGATCCATCATTTATCCGTAGTTTTTCTCATCCGTACATGTATTCGTCAGGTGAATCGAGTTTAATTTGGATAAAATACAATTTTGTTTAAAGTTAATATTCAATAACTAAAATAAAGGGCAAAATTGCAAGCTAAAGGTAGATAAATCATTCATTCTATTCTAACTCATAGTCGTAATAATAATATAAATCTAAAATAGTTTGCATAGTTCCAAAATGTATAAACGAAAGGACAAAGTTATTAAAACGAGTAGTATTACATTTTTTTTTTGAAATTCCATTAAAATTCTAGAGTTACCATACTAGCTCTTTTATACTCATCCTTTTTTAGTAGAGGAGAAGATCTCACGTTAGAGATGATAAGTTCTCACATCTAAAGTGAGGACATTACGAGTCTAAGTATATAAGGTTGGTTGGCTAGTATTCTTGTTGTCAATTGTTTTATGATAAAACTTTGTTGGTTTGAGTCTAACGCACATGTGTGCTCGTACACAAACGAACCCCGCTTCACGGTTTGTCACTATCGGGCTTTAACATGGTCTCAGATTATAGCCTCTATTCGACCCGCAATCCTAACATGTGGACATGTTTTAAAATGTTGGTTTTCGGTGTCCGGCTTTGTGTCAAAGTTGTTGTAATCTTCAAGGAGTAGACTAACAATTTACAAGTTGTTGTAATCTCCAAGGAGTAGATTAACAACTTACAAGTTGTTGTAATCTCCAATAGGAGTTGACAAACAACTTAATTAGGCAAAGACACCTTAATCTCACATGTAAGCAGACAAACGACTTACAAGTTATTGTAATCTTCTTTAAGGAGTAGATTAACAACTTAATATTGTAATCTCCCAAGTGAGTAGACAAGTAACATTAAATTAGCAAACCAAAATTATATATATATAGAGTATAGTTCCTATGAGAACAACCACTAACGTGAGAACATGAGAACAGATTCGTAATTATTATTAGTTTTGTTACGAAGGTGTCATATCGTTTAATGTATTATTCGTAGTTATTGTTGGTTGAGTGGATTATTTATAGTTATTGTTGGATTCCTAATTATTATTATTCGTAGTTATTATTACTTATGATATCTACTCTAAATCTCAACCCTTAATACTCACCATCCAACGGTGGACGATTGTTCTCATGTTCTCACGTTAGGGGTGTTCTAATGAGAACCACACCCTATATATATATATATATATATATATATATATATATATATATATATATATATATATATATATATATATATATATATATATATATATATTCTTTAAGTCAATGTCCAAAATTAAAGCCAAGGAGTTGTAGTCTCCAAAAGAAAAAGACGAACATTCTTATATATTTAAAATCAGTTGCATGCAAAAACCACTTATTAAGATGTTCTATGTACTTGACTTGGATAATGTTGAAATCTCTCAAATATTGAGTTTTCTTTCTAAGTGCATTTTTCCTACACCGGGATCCAAATACCTTAGTGAGATAAGACCAACAAGTCACAAAAACTAAAGTATAGAAACATCCTTGTCTTACGTTTGTATAAAGAGTTCTTTCAAATCTTGTCGAAACTTGATCCTTCTAGAATGAATGCATATTTTTTTTCAATATTAATGAAGTATTTTGATCTTCCAAATTGCACACATCAGCCAAAGAGAGAAATGCTATCCATTGTCAAAATTTGGGAACTAATGGCTTAATTTTTCATGCAAAATGGATTGTGTTTCAAGTGCAAACGAATTTCCCTTTTATTGGCAAAGGGGGCACATTTGTGGAGAGAATAACCGCCACCAAAGCAGTTGAGAGCGGTTATAAACAATTACTGGCTGTTGAGAGAAGTTTCATAACCACTTTTTTTGCCCAAGGCCAAGGCCAAAACTCAACTCAATTGGACCGTCAAAGAGCCTAAAATTAAGCTAGCATTTTTTGGCCGATATTTTTCTCATCAATGAGCTTTAACTAACTCATTATAGCTAGGTGAAGCTCCAAGGTCACCAAATACACATGAGCTTAGCTCACTAAGCATCTCACCAGCTAGCTTCTTACAGCTCACCAGCTAGCTTCTTGTAGCTCAACGAAAAAAATTTCTTGGATTCCTCTCAAAATTTGTAACAACATTCTTGAGCTAAAATAATGAGGAATGCCCGAAAGAACGATCATAAAATGTGTCCTAAAAACACAAAGCGTACGACTCTCAATTTCTGCCGCAAAATGGAGTAGGCGTTGAACGCTCTTGCCAAGTCATGTCATTGTCACGACAGAGTCAAGACAATGTCCCATGATACTCATGAGGCTCAACTAAACCAACTTTCAACATAGCCGTGATAACCATGTCCCTTGGTTTAGTTCAGTTTAATTAGCTTTCATACTTTTACCCCGTAATCACTAGTTACTCTAAGTGTCAGTCACTTGGCTTGCCTCCCGCAACTCATATCATCGTGACACACATGTGAGTAACATATTGCACCTTGTCTCGACAACAAGCTCAGTGGTTCCATTGATACTTAACACAAATCTCCAACACCAACTAGGTTTGTACCCTAGTTGCACTTGCGGGGCATGTTAGAGATGAAACCTCATTGGACGTATGTGCTGAGTTTGGGTCTAACGCGCATGTGCGCTTATATGTACACGACCCCTCTCTACAGTCGGTTTATATTGAACTTTAGCATCCTACGTTAAAAATATAACATAAAATTTTGTTATCTCTTAGGAATGGAGCTAAGGTCAGCCGGATCGGAGTCCACATGTAGGTGACAATTTGAGTT
Source organism: Fagopyrum esculentum (assembly GCA_033239045.1). NCBI lineage: Eukaryota > Viridiplantae > Streptophyta > Magnoliopsida > Caryophyllales > Polygonaceae > Fagopyrum > Fagopyrum esculentum. The sequence goes on from BSUD01000004.1 coordinate 143,749,728, forward strand.
TACAAGAGGGATTGGGTTATGACTATTTGTAGCACCGACAAAGATAATAGGAGATTATTAGGGGTTTTTGAAGTGTTTCTACCATATTCAATTCAATTTAATTCATCTATTAAAATATTTTATAATATTTATTAAAAGGGTGATGAATACGGGTAATGGGTCATATGATGGGTTTTGAACTTCCCACGCGTATCTGCACCCCGTCCCCTCACCCCGTGTTTCATTTGTATATTTACGGATTTTTATCCTTTTTTGGGCGTGTTCGTGGACACTGTCGGATGCGGGTGAGACCGTCATCCCTAGCGGAGAGAGATTTGTTCCATATCGATTATCGATGAATAATTTATTCTAATAATATCCGAAAACGATTATCGATGAATAATTAAGACACATATATACACATCACTATATCAATACATAACATTGTCTAAAGTCCAATGAAATAAAATCAATTGATAATAAAAGAATTAATCTATTGATGCTTGTTATCTCTCAACTTCAAAGGTAGAAACTTTATTATCTCAACATGTTTCTGTAAGTATAAATTAGAAAACTGATCTAATTGATATTTAGGGGGTGTATTCAATTAAGATTTTACAGAAATTTTTTGGAGTTTAAAAGCCTATGAGTATTCAATATAGATTTTTAAAAGTCCATATAAATCCGTTGCTATTTAATTAGGATTTTAAATTTTCCATAAAATTCCTAAAGTATTTAAAAGTTTATTAATTTTAAAAGAATCTATTAATTTATTGATTTTGTAGGATTCTTTATTACTTATATAACTACCTAAACTCCATAGAAGTCTTCTTCCAACACGTAAGATTTTCACAGAATCTGTATTGACTTTATATAGAATTAAAATATTCCATAGATTAAAAATCAGTCAAAATCTTTAAAAGTCTCGGTTGAATACACCCTTAGTATTAAATACTAGATAAATTGACAAAAATATTGATTGAAGCCACAAAAAAACATATTCTCAAATATCTCTTGTCCGTATAGATGTAAAACATAATTTCAATGATTTTAACCCTTAAATTTTTTTTCATACCGTTTGAATCTAGCATCTCATTCTTTTATTATCCGGACACTATAAATTCAAGAAATATATTTTCAAAAAAATATTTAGGACTTGTTCGAAAAGACGAGATCTTTGAGTAGTTTAAGTATTATAAATAACTTTTAGTATATTGTATAGTTGGTTGAGTAGTTTTTTTTGCATTGTTTTATAAAATATGAAAAGCTATCGAGAAGGAAAACTGAGTATTTGGTAAATGAAAATTTTTAAGATAAGTTTTAGGGGTAAACTATCAAAAAAACTCTTCTATAAAATTAAAAATTCCTCCTAATATAAATAAGGGAAAATCGTCTATTTTTCAGAAAGTTTCATAAAATTTGTTAGTTGCAACTTTTCAAAACTCTCAAAAAAAACTATACGTAATGATTAAAGCTATTTGGCAAATACTACGTATGTTTCTAAATTAAAACGCACACTTTCATCCAAATTTATCGAAAAAATGACACCCTTAGATAAGATGTAAATCACATGACCTAGCTACTTGTATGTATGGTTTTGAAATGGGGAACCAAATGCGAGCCCAAGTGGACGACCATCTTCTTTCAATTGTCTTTAGTGAAACTTAAAGCTTGCACAATGGAATATATGCTGCATCTCGATCTGGGGTCCTTCCATTACCCTATATTATTCCCAATCCCATTAAGCATTAATTACTTACATGATTAGCTATCACTTAGTTTGTTTAATAGTCTTGATTGATGATTACGCATTTTATAATTGTGTATAGGGTCTAATGTTTACTCGGCAAAATGAAAATCAAGGAAATCAGTAAAAGTAGATAGGCTCCATCCAAGAGAAAGCTGTTGGCCAACAAAAACATGTATGTTTGTAGTCTCTAAGTTAATGAGTGACTTTGGGTGGAAGTCTGACGAGGATGAGATAATGATGCAATGTGTTGGACGTCAAAATTCGAGAGATCCGTATGGATTTTGAAGGAAACGTACCCTTGAGTAGAAGGGTGAAATAAAAATAAAATGAAAACGGTTAAATGAGGGAAATGAGAAAAGGGTAAAATAACAATAAGATATTATACGTATTTCACATCAACACAATAAAAAGTGCTCTTCTTTGTCAAAAATCAACGCGCTTTATGCGCCCCTATTTCCAACCTTGAAGAACGCTTACGATCGAAATCTTTAAATTGTCTACTCATCCGACAAATCCTTTCTCGCTATCAAAGTAAAAATGATGAACATCCTCCTCAAAGCCAGAGGCAGGCCGATCAAAGTATCGAGAAGATCTTGCTGGTGCCTCTCTCCTTCGATAACCCAGACAAGCTAAGTAATCATGAAAGCTGTTCGAGGCCAGAAGAAGCCCGTGAAGAAATCAAAAGAGATGTCTGGTTTCTAAATCGAGTGAGACAAGACTGGAAAAGGAGAAGAAAGGAAAGAGATAAAGATGAGATGATTTGGGAAGGATCATTGCTGCAAAGAAGAGGTCGACAAGCTGATACTGAATGGCCCAGAAGATCCCTCTGTCGGGTTCTCTGGTATGATTTTCTTGATCCTGCACACCCCTTTTTGAACCCTAAAACCCGATCTGAACCTGATTTGGTCTTAACCTGTGATGATGAAACGAGACTGGTTTTGGCAAGTCCTGGAAAAGCAAAGAGTTCTGTGATGCATAAGGTTGCACAATCAGGAAATCCTCTGAATTCCGGCGTTATCAGGTGTGTCCTCCTCCTCTCTCTGTCTTTCTATTGTGCTCTGTGGCTTGTTTTCCTTTCTGTCTTGATTTTCCCTTCTGTTGATTACTGGATCGAGATTGAATCTGTCTTGAGGCATAAAGCCCTGTTAGAAGGGTATCTCCATTCTAATCTGAACAAATTCCAAGTTGTCTGGATTGAACGTGGCGTTTGGGTAAACAAACGCTGCTATAAAATGAACTCTTCTCCCACACCAAAAACTCAAACCAAACATATATACATTGCTAAGGTTATATCCGATTTAAGCATGAATGAAAAAAATCAATTCATTCAAAGAGAAAGTGTGTGAGATTCCTAAAAATCTAAACAAAGAGAAACAAGTGGAGTGCATCCCTGCCAAGGAAGGTGACCCATCTGAAGCCAAGGATGGTAACTCAACTGAAGCCAATCCAGTGGAAAGCAATGCAGAGGATAAACCAGTGAAGCTCAAATCCAAGAAGGGCAAGGAGATCTTTGATGATGAGGTTAATCTTGATGAATACCTCCAAATGTTATCTAAAGTGAAGTCTGATTTCACTAAAAACAAAGAGTCCTCACTAATGGGAAGAAATATCAAGGCTGAAGTCCAGCTCATCCCTAAGCTCAACCAATGGTTTGAAATCAATTTCTTTAATCCCTATGATAAAACCATGATTTGGGAGAAGAGACCTTTCCACATCTTTGGTCACATTCTCATTCTTCGTCCTTGGAAGCATAATTTTAATGTGTTTATTGAAAATGTATCGGCTGTTGATGTGTGGGTAAGGATCCCTATGATCCCTCCTAAGTACATCAACAAGGAAGCTATTAGAACCATCATTGAGGTGAATAAAGTTGGAAAATTCATTCGCCATGACCCCTTCTCTGTAAAAGGCATGGGTGTAAACTATGCCCGTATTTGCATCAGTTATGATATCGAGCTAAACTTCCAGAAAGAGAAGGAAGTTCCCATTCCTGACGAAGAGGGGAATACTAAAATGTTCAAAATCTGGTTTGAAGACTTCTCTAAAGGTTGCGGTTTCTGTGCTAAGAAGGACCATGGCTTTGAGCAATGCCCTATGAGAATGATAAGTGCTAAGAAAACTAGCTACTCTTTCAGGAATGGAAAGAAGTGGGAAACTGGTACAAGCAGAAAGGGAAAAGAAGATGAGAAAGATGCTGATTGGACACCTATGATGAGCCACAAGATGAAAAAAAGGACTTTAGTGGTGGTCTGTGGAGTCAAGCCTTATCTCTCGGGGACCACTGATATCACAGTTTCCTTCAATGACATCTCTTCCCAAAGCTTGAAAAGTAGTTCCTTGGGCCCTTGTGAGAGCAAGGAGCCAAAGGCTAGTTTAAGCCCCAATGAGGAAGCAACTGAGGGGCAACCCCCTAAGGACGATAGCGATGAGATTTTTGGCAATGTCCTAGTGCAACCCACCTTCCCGGAGCAAGAAAATGACATTTCCCGGCCTGAGGATAAGCTGTTTGCTATGAATATGATTAATGATCATGGAATTGGAGTGAATCTGAGCTCAACTAAAATGGCACTGTTCTGGCTAACTTACTGCATAAAGTCCCAGCACCAATTGATGAAGAAATGCTGATCTCTGAAGGCTTCTTCCACTCCTTCCACACAAACAATACAATGCATAGGCAATTGGAGGAGCTGGAGGTTAAAACAGAGGGGTCTAAGTCTACTTCAAGCAAGAGGAAGGGGAAAGGAGGCACTAGTGACACAGCCACATCGACTCTGAAGGGGGTAAAGAAAGCTAGAATCTGAATTCCCTAAAAGATATTAGAATTAGGGCCGAGCAGATTGCGGTTCGTTTCACCGAACCGCAACCGAACCGCACTTAATCGGTTCGGTTTGCGGTCCGCAAGTTTTTGTTTTGCGGTTCGGTTTGCGGTTCAAAAAAACCGCAAACCGCAAAAAAAACCGCAAAAAAACCACAAAACCGCAAGCAAACCGCAAATTGTGGTTCATTTGCGGTTCGAACTACAACCGCGCGGTCCATGTTTTTCAGGTTTGCGGTTTGCGGTTCGGTTGCGGTTCGGTTTGCGGTTTGCGGTTTTGGACCGATGCTCAGCCCTAATTAGAATGATAAATAAATGTTGTCTTATGAATAGGGTGTGTGAGCCTCCCTTTAAGAAATTGGCCTTAATGACTATGGTTAGAATAAATTTGTGTTTGAATTGGCTCTTATGCCTTGGACTTTCTTCCGGAAAGTTTCCTCCTTTTAAAAATATTTGTATGCCCCCTAGGGATAGACCTGTCACTGGTATCTATTCCTGCACTCTTGTTGATAATCTATGTGTGATGTTCTACTGGTTTATGAGCATGCTGCTTTATTACTCCTTTATCGTTTTTCTCTGGTTTGCTTGTTGCTGTCGTGTTTCTCCTCTACTGTGCAGGTTTTTTTCGAACAAACTTCACTGGATTTACTTGAAGACTCGATGTCATTACACTAATAAGCGATCTCAGCTCCGGAATCCAGGGAATCTCAACCTTACAGGTCTCGGTCCGATGAATAACAAGCAATTCAGCTTGGATAATGAACTCGGAAAAGAATATGAAAACTATGGAACTTTTGTTTTACGTTTCTCTTTGCATCTCAGAATGCGTAACGAACTAGAAAATCCTATGGAAAAACATGAAAATGTTGTAGCAAATTTTGATATTTGGTTTCTGGTGTATTTGAATTTTTTATGCCAATCCTCTTCATGTCTGATGTTAGGAACGAATCGGAACTGTGACAACCCCTATAAGCAAAGGATATCCAAAGAGATGGACCGAAAATGCAAAACTCGGGGAACAAAGACCATCTCAAAATGTAATCATAACTCTATACACAAAAGACGCGTTTTTAAAAAGATGACTAAATTTGCCAAACTTACTAGACGCAAGAGAAAGATAATAATACTTCAAGCCCTTGATAATATTAATTTTATTGACGCACCCATAGCAAGTAAAGGGATTAGTATGTGGTGGATAAATCCCCATAATGTTAAACTAATCCCTCGGGCCTCGTCCAAGATGTTCGATCACTGGAAAAAGAACCCCTCTGTAGAAAAAAAAGTCAATAACCTTGTGCACCACAACCCAAAGGAAGAAAAAGAAATCAATCGGTCCGGGAAGAATTATGGGCTTTCCACCCAAAAATCTCAAACTGTTCTAATGAAAATTGCTTTTTGGAATTGTAGAGGTATGAAGAAGAAAGTTTTTTGGACGGATCTCAATATAACCTGCAAAAATGACAAAATACAGATGATCATGATGGCAGAACTAAAAACGAGTATGGAACCTGAAGAAAAATGTTGGAAAGGTGCAGGATTTGATAACATCTGTTTTGTCCCGGCAGACGGTTTGTCATGAGGTCTATGCCTCGTTTGGAAAGGCTATCAAATGATTTACTAGAAAATTGAGATTACCACAAAGGAGAAAAGATTTATTACAATTAATCACAAGAACTTTACTTCAAACTGCAGCATAAACATAACGTTTATCTATGCACCTCCGTCTGAGAATTAGAAAGGAGAATTCTGGTAAAAAATGAAAGATCATATTAACGCAAGCAACTTTCCCTCCCTGATGATTGGTGATTTTAATGATCTGTTGAAGCTTTCCGATAAGAAAGGGGGAGCAGATATCAACCTAAATAAAACCAAGAGGCTTCATGAGTTTACCCAGCAATGCAGTATGATTGATCTAACTACAAAAGGAAATGACTATACCTGGAGGAAACGCAGAGAAGGAGATAATAATACTTTTGAAAAACTTGACAGGGCCTTAGCGCAACAAGAAGTTATTCAAGCCTATCCGCATATTTTTACTTGGAATCATGCATTTACCACCTCTGATCATTGTAGGATCTCAGTAAACCTGCAGAATATTGTCCAACGAATTAGAAACAAACCATTTAGGTTTGAAATGATGTGGACGCAAAGAAAAGAGTGTGAGAATCTCATTAAACAAACATGGAGAACTCAATTTCATGGAACACGTATGTTCAATGTTGTCAAGAAATTGAGCCTTCTAAAGAATAAACTTAAAGTGTGGAGTAGAGTTCACTTTGGAAATATTAACAGACAAATAAGTGAGGTTGAAAATGCAATTGAGAAGCTTCAAGGAGAAATTATCACTACCTATTCAGCACATAAGGAAAATAAACTAAGCAGATTAAACAGAAAAAAGGAATGTCTCATTGAATACCAAAATAAATACTGGACTCAACGGGCTAAATCCAACTACCTTAGTCTAGGGGATAGGAACACCAAATTTCACCACATGCGAGCAACAGGGAGAAGAAATCACAAAAACGTAGCAACTATTGTTAACATCAACAGGATGGTGCTTGCTTCGGAATTTGAAATTGAGGAGGAGTTCCGTGCGGATTACGAAGCTAGATTTAAAGCCTCACATATTAACACAGTGGAACTCCACAAACAACTCGAGATCATGCAAAAGGAAATCACAGAAGATGAAAATATAATGCTAACCAGACCGTTCACAAACGAAGACATCAAAAAGGCAACATTTGAGATCGGTTGTGATAAATCCCCAGGCCCATATGGTTCCCTAGCTGGTTTCTTTCATAAATATTGGCACATTGTAGGCCCCTCAGTTATTTGTGCAGTTAAAAACTTCTATAGATCCGGAAAAATTCTCAAACAAATTAATCACACCTTTATAGCATTGTAGGCCTATCACTCCTATCAGCCTCTACTCAACAATATATAAGATTATTGCAAAAATCTTAACAAATAGATTAAAGAATCTCCTTCCAAAACTAATACACCCCTTACAAGGAGCTTTTACCCAAAACAAATCAATTTATGATAACATTCTGATAGCTCACGAAATATTCCATGGCTTCAAAATAAAGAAAGGTAAAGAAGGCTATGTGGCAATCAAGCTTGATATGGAAAAAGCTTATGATAGGGTTGAATGACCTTGCATCATCGCTATTCTCAAAAAAGTGGAGTTTGAGGAAAAATTCATAGGATGGATTAACGAGTGTATTACTACTGCCTCCTACTCCATCTTAATTAATGACAACCCAACTAATGTCATCTATCCTACTAGAGGGTTGCGACAAGGCGACCCCCTATCCCCACTCCTTTTTAACCATGTTGCAGAAGTGCTGGCTAGAAATCTTCAAACAATAAGCAATGAGGACAACAAAAGCATTGGGTTCCCAATTACTAGATCTGGAACTATTATTCCTTTCCTGGCCTTTGTTGACGACATCATTATCTTCGCAAAAGGAACGAACCCAGCCTGCAATAAAATTCTCGATGTATTATCTAAATATTGCCAAGTTTCAGGCCAAAAAGTAAACTATCATAAATCAACTTTCCAAATTTCCGGAAACTTAGACAACCAAACAAAAAGAATGATACAACAGAATATAGGTATCTCGCCAAGCACAAACTTGGAAAAGTACCTTGGTTGCCCAATTATTAACGGCGGAGTGAACAAATCTGTTTTTGAAGACGTTATCGAGAACGCTAGGAAGCAACTGACAAAATGAAAAGCATCTTCTCTTTCTCAGGAAGGACGTATAGTCCTTATTAAGGCCAATCTTAATGCTAAGCCTAACTATCTAATGCAAAGCTTTATGCTCCCATCTTCCATACATACAAAATTAGCCCAAATCAATAGGCATTTTTACTGGAATAAATGTCCAAACTACCACCCACTCATTAGCTTGGATAGGATCTGTAAGCCGAAGGAAAAAGGAGGAGTCGGAATTAGGAAAGCAGAAGATATGAATAAGGCTCTACAAATGAAACTTTTATGGAAAATTATGGCAGAACCAGATAATATCTGGGTCAAGGTTATTGAGGAAAAGTACTTAAGAGGAAACCGGCTATGGAACTACAAAACGGGCAAAAATACGTCTTGACAATGGAGGAGACTAATGAATCTACGACCAGACTTTGATCAAGGAATCAGATGGAATGTTGGGGATGGAAAAACTATCAGAATTTGGAAGGACCGATGGATTGATGATCGCCAGAGCAATATGCAGTTGACAAAGAATCAATAACCAATATTGACGAAATTGTCTGCTCCCTCATCACGAATAAGAAATGGGACCAAGAGAAGTTAAAACATCTAGAAAACCAAATTACCACTCCTAACATGATTAATAACATTAAAAACCATCCAATCCCGATATGTGACATTCGGGACAGACTTTACTAGGCTCCGAGTACGGATGGCTGGTTCCATACTAAAGATGCTCTCACTCTACTTCACAAGAATGTTTGTTCTCCCCAAATTAATAATTCATTGATCTGGAATATTGACATCATGCCAAAAATAAAAAATTTTATATGGAAATTATCAGTAAACGGACTTCCAACGAAAGAAAACTTGGAAAAACAAAAAATACCAGTCCCAATGAGTTGTGCGCTTTGCCAGCATCCTTTTGAGAGCGCTATTTATATTTTCCTAAGATGTCCATTCACGTTGGATAACATTACTGACCTCAAATCCCGAGAGTGCATACAAAATATGGATACGTCAGATAAAGATCTAAGGGAGGTAATCTCCATTATCAGAACGAATCTAGATAACTCGGCAATTACCTTTCTGTTCGTCACCTGGTGGAATATATGGTTTGTGAGAAATAAGAACATCTTTAGTAACAGCAAAATAACAAATGTCTCACAAATAGCACAATCCCAGATAAGGGAATATGGAAAATCGAGAAGGAGAAGGAAAAAGTCACAAAAGTTGTAAAGAAAAGAAAACAAAAGAATATTAAATGGTCGCCCCCTAAACCAGGAACAATTAAACTAACTTTGACGGTTCAAAGAAAATTAATGGCCAAAGTTCATTTGGATTCATTTTAAGGGATCATAATGCCTCAGTGGTCGACTTAGAATTCGGTAAGTGTGGCCACATCTCTATCCTCCAAATCGAAGCTTATGCTTTGAAAATGGATCTCATCAAAGCAAAACAATTGGAGATAAGAAATCTCAAAATTGAAGGAGACAACCTTATGATTATTAATTCAGTAGAAACCATTTGGAAACCACCATGGGAGCTGGATATCAGCATTACAGACATCTCTCTCCTAATTGCAGATTTTCCTCAAGTCCAAATTAACCACATCTACAGAGAGATCAACGGCGCGGCTGATAAGCTTGCTAACCTTGGTCATGACGATCCTGCCGCCGTTTCTTCTCGTCAGGATGTTACTGTTAGTTGTCTCTATATTCCGGCATCCGTTGATGCTATCACCCGTAAGGATGCCATAGGGTTGTCAACCAATCGATGTTGACCTTCCTAATTTGCTTACCTTATTAGTAAAAAAAACACAATAAAAAGTGAAATGAAAATAAAATGAAAATGACTGCAACTTAGGAAACAATAAATGAGTTTCGACCGTTGTCTAAGAAATTGTGTATTCATCTTCTTCAAGATGATTGAAGATCTGTAAAATTTCGATACAGGTATCGCCCACGAGTATTTTGTGTACGTGCTTCTCTGCATAATTAACAAGTTCTTCCTATGAGAATTTGTACTATTTTGAAACTACTTGTGTAATTGCTTTATGTATTGAAGTTTGTAATATTTCGAAAGCTTGTGTAACAACTATATATATTTCACATCAACACAGATATCACGTTCTTTCTAGCTATGAGAATATGTACTATTTCAAAACTGTTTGTGTAGTTACTATTTCGAAATTGCTTGTGTAATTGTTTTATGTAATTACTATTTCATATCCACACAATTAGCACGTTCCTCCTATGATCAAGTTCGTGAAGCACAATACTTGTAGGCCGCCGGTGTACAACACCGCTCATTGCAACAAGAAGTTTGAAACGAAAAAACCCTAATAGATGCGCGCCTCTCCAAAAATTGACCCGACCCGAAATGGTGAACAGTGCCGAAATTTCTCCACCCCGCAAGAGAAGATTTCTGAAGAACCCGCAGAGTTCAAAGGAGATACGTTATATAAAAGTTTTTCATTTTGCTTTGATTTTTTTTTTGTTATTTGACGTAGAAATGAGTAAGATTAGAATAGTCTGAGTAGACTATGTATAGTGAAGTTTAAATTGGATGAGTAGGATAACGTTGGGCTAATTAGGTAAGTAGTTTTTTTAATTTATAACTAGTAACTCGGCTTTTTTTTTTATTTTTTGTTAAGTAACTAGGCCCATCTTTTTTTTAACCGTTCAACTCCTTCGTGAACCCTAACTCTCCTCTCCTCTCTTCCCTATCTGGTAGCCGCAAATCCTGCCTCTGTATCTTTCTCTCTTTCTTCTATCGGCGATTACGCTTCCCAAACCCTAACTCAGTTGAAATATGTTCTACATCTGCATCTGGAATGTGCACTCCAATGTCTTGAGATTACGAAGATTCTCCTGAAGATTTTGTCTCCCTAGCCTTTTCATTGTAGATGTTGGATGACCCTGTATGTTCGAGGTCCTGACATGATTCTTAAGACATCTCTTCTTTTACGCCTTCACTACCAGTAGAATAAACAATATCTAGGGTTAGAGGTCTTGCGCCGAGATTCTTTGCTTGTTTCTTCAGTGTCTGGACCAACTGTTTCAACGGCTTCAATTAGCATGGCGACTTTTTGTGTGCAGGTTGAGAGACATTAGCGTGCATACTAGAAACTTTCTGGTTTTTGAGTTTTGTTATTTGTGTGTGCAGGTTGCAGATATTTCTCCCTAGTAATCCAATAGATATGGTAGAAGATAAAAATCAGAGTCAGTATATCAAAGTAAAAGGGATTTAACAAAGTGTGTTGATTTAGGAGATTGAGAGACAATAGCAAAGAAGAAGATGAAGATGCACATATTTATGTGAGGAGAAATAACATGCCTTTTCCCTATAAACTGAATATGACAAAAAGAAGAAGGTGAAGATGAGCAGATGTAGGAGATTGAGAAAGCTTCATCTGGTATGAGTTTTCGGGTATGAATTTCCTACCAGAAACTCATACCAGAAATTATAAAAAATAAAAAATGACCAAAATTTTTTTTAAAAAAAATCTGGTAAGAAAATTTATGGTATGTGAAAAAATTCTAGTATGTGAGAAAATTCTGGTAATTCGAGTATGTGAAAAAAATTCTGGTATGAGAGAAAATTCTGGTATGTGAAATTCCGGTATGTAAAATTCCGGTATGTGAAAATTCCGGTATGTGAAAAAGTCTTCATTCCAGAAAATAAATAAAAAATAAAGGAAATAAAAAAGATAAAAAAAAATTAATAAAAGAAAATAGAAAAACAAATTCAGTTTTTAAAAATTAACACTTACACATAAATAACAAATAACAAACAATTTTTTTAAATAGAAGGGTTAATTAAGTGGTAAAAAAATATGGGGTATAGTTTCTTTAACAAAAACCAAAAAGAGCCTACTAGGCCACATTCTTTCGATAACGTTTAGTCGATATAGTAGTTGGAAATCCTTGAAATGGAAAAAAAATAACCGCCTATTTCGGATTTATTTATTTATTTCAAAAAAATTTGTTAGAAAAATATATTTGATCCCGTACGAGAACGTTTAACTCCAGAATTTTTTTGTCCTCACTTTACTACTGGAAAAGAAGAATTCTTGTTAACATGAGTAGCAACTCATCCTTATAAGTTAACCATAATTTCACGGGGTGTTACAATCTCCCCACTTGAACTCCTTACGTCCACGTCAGACCGAAGGACCGTCCACCGAGACGCATCCGGTGGATATTCAGGACAAGATCTCAAAAGAAATAGAAATATATATAAATATCGAGAAGCATCCGGTCAATTTGGCAAAGAAATGGCCATCGGGCATAAGAAGACAAAATCACCGAGCATGAAAATTTTAAGTTTATAATGTAATACATTTTATATCTCTATTGTCTTATATGTCTAATTGTCTATTTGTCTTATGAATTACTAACTTAAGCTTTATAATAATTTTCTTTTTATAGTGATCGGTGGGCCGTTTATGAATCTTTAACTTTGAACCTCCAAAAGTTAGTCATCAAGATTCTTAGACTCACATACAGTGCTACTGGTTGTGAGATGAATTGGGGTGTTTTTCAGTTGATAAGTAGCTACCAAATATCAATTTTATATACTTCATGTTTTATTTTAATAGCAGACATTAACAAACTAACATGACATGATGTGTTTTTCAGCTTCATACCAAGAAGAGAAACAGATTGACACAAAATCGGTTGAATGATTTGGTGTTTGTAAAAAAATAATCGTGCTTTGGTACACCGATACAAAAGGGCCGACGCCATAAATCTTATTATGTTGGATGAGATTGATGAAAGTAATGAGTGGTTGATGGGAGATGAAAAACTCTTCTGATAATGATTTAATGTATGATGATGGTCTAACTTTGGGGGTAGTTAGTAGAGTTGTTGGAGCCCATGAGCCTTCCTATATAGCTAGAAAAAAGGTATTGAGGAATGATGCAACTTGTAACACTTCTGTTTCCGTTAGCAAAGTATCTCCTAGAATTTTATTGGATTATGAAGATGAGGAGGAAGAGGATATTGGGGTAAAACAATGAAGATGCTAATTATGTTGATGATGAGATTATATAATAGTATTTAGGTTTTTTAGGAACTTCATGTCTTTTGCATGTTTTACATTTTTATTTTTACATTCTGAACTATTTTTCTCACTTGTATTCCAACTATGTTGTTTGTCTTTCGGTCTTTCCATATCTTGAGCATTTTAATGTTTATTTTAAAGTATTTTTGGACTATTATTTGTTTATTTGTTTGTCCATTTTTTTAATTGTGTTTTTGGAGTTTTTTGGACATATTCGACAAGAAGCACGCGCCTCCAACAACCTTTGCACCTCGGGCCATTTTAAACATTTTGAAGTGTTAGGCCATCTCCAATAACAAAGGGTTATAATAGCCTTGAAGCTAGGGCTGAGCAGGTTGCGGTTCGGTGAACCGAACCGCATTTTTTGGTCCAAACCGCAACCGAACCGCAAATTTGCGGTTCGGTTTGCGGTCCGTCATATTGTATTTTGAGGTTTGCGGTTCGGTTCGTCAACCGAACCGCAAACCGCAACGCGTTTGATTAAAAAAAAAAAAATAGCAGCTCTTTTTTTTTTCACATTAGGGAAACGCGATTTAGGGCTGAAGAGTGAAGACTGAACTTCTTCGACTCGTTCGCCTCCTCCGGACCAACAACCGAGTCGCCTCCTCCGGACCTCCGCCTCAGTCGCCGGTCAGCCCAGCCGGCCAACATCCGAGTTGCCAGTCCGGCCCAGTCGCCCAGTTCCAGTCTCTAGTGTTCCACTTCCACCCATTCGCCATCCTCCGAGCCATTCGCCAGTCGCCCATGCCCCAGGCAGGCATTCCGACGCCTCATTCGTCTAGTGACTCCAGTCCGACCTAGTCGCCTAGTCGCCTGACTCGCTTCCTCCGCCCGATTCGTCCAGGCAGTCCTACCCATTATTCCAGGTAGTCCGACCCACTCCTCCGCCCCATTCTCTTCTCAATTGCTGAAGTGAACACTGAACACAGACTGTGCTAATGTGCTTACCCTTATTTGATTTGATGATGCTTGATGTTGCTCTCTCTTCCGAGTCTTCTCTTCTCTACTGCTTACCCTTATTTGATGCTTAATTGTGTGCAAGTCCGACCCACTCTTTGATTTGATGATGCTTGATGTTGCTCTCTCTTCTGAGTCTTCTCTTCTCTACCGCAAACCAAACCGCAAAACCAAACTGCAAACCAAACCGCAAAACCGCAAACCAAACCGCAAAACCGCAACAAAACCGAAAATTGCGGTTCATTTGCGGTTCGAACCGCAACCGAACTGCAACCGTGCGGTTCAAACCGCACCGAACCGCAAATTTGCGGTTCGGTTTGCGGGCCATGTTTTTCAGGTTTGCGGTTTGCGGTTCGGTTGCGGTTCGGTTTGCGGTTTTGGACCAATGCTCAGCCCTACTTGAAGCTAAATTTTAACCCTAAAAAAATATTTAATCTTTATTATTAGTTCAATGATCTCCAATAATAAAAGGGCTAATTTAACCCTTTATTAATTAAATATTATAAATATTCACTTTTCTCTCTCCTTCTCCAAAAAAAGGAACAAATGTGTTTAATATGATGGCCCCACTTGAAGAGTTAAAGGGTGACCTTGAGGATTATATTTAGCCCTTTGCACCACCCTTTACCCCAATAACATTTTTTTTGGAGACCAATTTACAATAAAGTAGGGCTAAAGGGGCATATAACTCCCCTTATTGGAGATGGCCTTACATGCTTAAGAAGAATGAGATTACCATGACTTGGCATGAAATCCTTCTGCATTCCGCAGCTTAGTCTAAAGATGAGGCCCTAAGATGAAGAATTTACAACGATTTTAGTTGATATGGCAAAATAATGGACAATTCGCCCATTGCAAGGTTCTGTCCAATAGGGAATTTTACAGATTTTATAGCCCAGTAAAAGATGGCTGAGTTCTGTCCCTTAATGAATGGTCTCACAGTTCGAGCCATCAAAATAGTCATACAGCACCTTATAATATGTCATAGTATACACAGTGCAAAGTAGACAATATTCAATGAACAAGACGCCAATTATTCCAAAGAAGAGACTGATAAACAAGAAAAAATGTTCAGAGTCATGCAAAACAACACTATTATGTTTCTCTAACTTCAGAAGCAGAAAAATACAGAACAAGAATAAACCATGTAGGGCTGACCTTTAATCACTAAGAAGCCAAAGCCGACACAATATCGCCTTCTTTTGCGGCTTTCTGAGCATTCATGTTATTGTAAAAGAGATCCAGAACATCAGCATTGTTTCTGATATACTGAGGGCATAATGCAAGCAATGAATGTGCCTCCCGGGTTCTTCCAGCCTTGAAATAAGCTTCAAACACATCAAGGAACATCGATGTGGACGGAAACTTCTTAACAGTCATACCCTTCAAGAATGCAATGGCCTCTTCAGCAGATCCGCGCTTTGACGAAACGTATTTCACAAATGGATCTACATAAGGAGGGAAACCATGACCTTTCATCAAGTCAAGAAGATCCAACGCGTCTTTGAAGCTCCCACTCTTAGTCAAGAGTTGGCTTATGATCATCTTGTATGTTGTGTGCTTAGGCTTTAAACCCTTCTCCTTGACCAAATTGTTCAGGATCCCGCTTGCTTCAACGGCTTTGCCTCTGCGTAAATAGGCGTCTAGTAGCATTTCCAAATCATGTCCGACTGTTACAGATGAGATCCCGGCATCGGATTCAACCGACTTTTTGAAGCATTCAGTTGCCTGACTCAGATCTCCAGCTAAACAATGCCCTCTAAATATAGAAATCCAGGTTTCATGATCTGTGTTGAATCCGCTTGCCTGAAGATCCTGCATATATTCAGTGGCTTCTTTACTCCTTCCGGACCTAGAGAGGCGAAACCCTACTTTACCATGAACTCTATTGTTAGGTTCAAGACCACCTTCTCGCATTGCATCTATGATCAAGCGACTCTGATCTAGTCTTCCTACACCAGCAAGAGATTTTAGCACTGAATTCACAGTGGAATCAGGTAATTCATACCCATTTTCAGCAACAATCTTCACACATTTGGTGAACAGATCAATGTCGAGCTCTTTAGCAGCTGCGATTTTCCTCAAAATAAAGGTGCAATCTTGAACCGAAGGCTTATTTGTCCTCTTGTTCACCATTGCAACTTCAAACAGATCAACACAGTCCTTCACCATCTTCCTCTTGCTGAACCTATCTAAGAGCTTAACAAAAGTATCCCTCTGCAGTTCATAGCCTGCATTCCTCATCTCACCAACAACATTCCAAAACCGATCAATGCAATCTTCTCGGCCCAAAACTACAGCAATAGCATTGTAAGTCTGCTCATCATGTTTAAGCAAACCACACTCATCGACCCACCTGAAGAATATAAGAGCCTTCGTAGGCTCAATAGCTAGACTCTCCACCACCGTCTTTACCAAATCACTGGAGAAAACAATACCAAGTTCCCTGATTTTGTTTTCAACATCCTCTCCCCAAACAGCTGCTCTAATGATCTTAATAATCTTGCCTGAAACCATCTCAGCTGAATCTTCAGGTTTTCTGTAATCGAACAAGCTTTTCAACTTCTGCAAATCGCTCTCCAGTCCCTCCTTCTCAAATTTCTCTAACACACAAACGTAAGCTCCTTTCTTCAATCCGTATCCCTTTTTCTTCATACCCTCAACCATATCCCAAAATTCCTTTACAAATCCATTAGAACCTAGAATCCCAACCATCAGGTTGTAAGAATTGGAGCTCAATCTCCCGCTCTCCCTCTCCAGAACCCAATCGAACAGCTTAATCGCAACATCAGGATTTGATTTCAGATTCTTCAATACATCCAGCACAAAATCATGGCTAATAACAATATTATTCGAATCTAGCTGTTGCTTAATCTCATCAGCCGAGATCGATTTCGAGAATATGTCGATTACAGAAGAATGGTCCGGGATGTTGGTTACAGGTGCGACATCAGAGGAGAAGAAACGAATCGTGGAGGTTTCGGGATAGACAGTGTGGGGGGACGAAATAGAAAACGAGGAGAAAGATGAACATATCTGGTTATCGGAGTTGTTCAAAGCGATATAAGGTCTGGAAATGGAGGGTTGGGCCGACAGCAAGGAATGGCGGCGGCAGCGAAGGAGGAGACGCCATTGATTCCTCATTTGAGCTCTGTTCAGTTTAGGGTTTTGGGTTTCTGTCTGGCGAACGATTTTAAGAGAGAAGTATTTTATTTTCGGCGTCCGTCGAGACTCGAAGTAACTAGCGAAATGCTCTCCGAAGTGGCAAAGTCCAAAAGAGCGTTTAACTTTTACAAAATTAAAATTAGAGCCCAAATTAACGATAATTACATAAAACCACCCCAAAAGTCTTGATCCGGTGAAAATGGTTTTACCGTCAGATCGTCCACATTAGGGATGAGAATGGATCGGGTGATGAGTGGATATACACTTCTATCATCTGACCGTCACCTAAACTCATTACTCGACACACATCTTTAGAATTTTTGTATGAATTAAACCACCCTATAAATCAGATTTGTTTTGGTGCGTAGAGGAGCTATGGTGCGACATTCTGGAGTAATCTGAACCGTTGATTCACTTGATCCAATGATCTACAATTATTCACGTCATTTAATGACTTAAGACCCATTTGCAATTGAGCTTGATTCCGGTTGTAACGTATTCTAGTCTCTGGACGCAAAGGGTTGGCTCGCAGCTTCTCCGCAATCACATAATCTCGACTACTCCTATTTCTCCCTCTCACAATTGGATTGACACTCTATTCTTCAGGCCAAAGACGCTCTCCTAAGAAATGGCTCCCTAACCAAGATCTCTCATCTCATGACGGGCCCGAACAACTGTTATCTCGCCGCAAGCATCTATAAGATCTTCCGGCTCAAAGACTAGTATAACTTGGACAACTTTTTGGGGCATCAAAACACCCCTAGATGTAGTTTCTCTTCATGAATCGTTGCTCATGAAAATCCCAACCACCTTTAAACTTTTTATTTGGGGAATCTCCAACACTAACAATTGTCCCATTTGCAACAATGTTGAAGAATCTTGAGATCATCTTTTATTCCAATCCGCCTCCCCGAGGTCAACTATTGAAGATCATGCTTCAAAGCACAAATCATCACTACAGTATACACAATGTATCTATGATATGGTCAATATATATTGACCATATCATGGATACATTGTGTATATATTTAGATCCTTATCTAATGCCTTATTTTCTTCTTATAATTCCTTTATTTTATTAACATAGTATCTTCTCTAATTGGGATTAACCTTTTGTATATATTCTTGTTCCTTTCATGTGAAATACAAATCTTTCTCCATTCAATCTAATGTACTGATATCAGGCTAAAAATATCATATTTTCTTACGTACCATTTACCAACGTTTTTCTTGCATTATCTTCTTCTTCTACTACTTTTTTGGTCAATTTTCCACTTACCATTGACTCGGAAATCTACCTTCATCCTTCTGATCATCCTCGTTTTAATATTTGTTCATTGTCTCTAACAAATACCAATTATCTGTAGTGAAAAACTACTATTCTTGTTGTTGTCTCTACAAAACGCAAAGACGGGTTTCTAGATGGAACCATCTTTATCCCTTCTATAACTTCCAATGAATAAAGATATTGAAAGGTGTCATTTCGATGTTAGTCAGTTGGTCACTTAACTTAACTGATTCTAAGTTATGATCAATTGTTCATATACGTCCGATTGTGAAAGAAGTTTGGATTGATCGGTTTTCAATCGAAAACAACCCTCGCATGCTCTAGATTCGCTCAGCCTTGGCTCACTGCACACAAGGGAATGCGTATATTGATGTGTACTTTGGTCGACTTCAACGCCTTTGGATGATCTCAACTCACAACTTGTGGATCAAATTTGCAAATGCTCATGTACATGTGGAAAGATTGTCAAAGCCAAAGACACTAAGCGTGTTCATCAGTTCTTGATGGGCTTAGATGACACCCTCTGCTCTAACCTTATATCCAATATTATTGCCTAAAGTGATGGTAATGTGAGCTTGCCATAACTACCACCATCAATAAACATATTACACATCTTTTCCTTGCAAGACATCTAGTATGAAAAAGATTTTCCCTTTGATTATCCTCACATGGAGCTATATTAACATGCAATGTTCTCTTAACAATAAAAGATTCTTCATGCTCAAACTCAATGCCTTCATCACTATCATTATCATGTTCATGCAATGCATTAAGGTGCGTATGATCATTATCATGCTCTTCTTCACTTTTATATTGTCCGAGTTGATTTATAAATAAAACCCTTTTATTAGGACAATCTCTCATATAGTGAACTCTACCTTGACATTTAAAACATACAATATCTCTAGAACGTAAAGTAGAGTTAGAATTGCTCCCTTAGGATCCTTTGAAGGCTCATTCAAAGGTCGAGGTTGTGACTGTTGGGGAGAAGTTTTCGAAGCTCTTTGTTCGATAGTCCGGCCTTTATTCTCGTCTTTGGGAAATTATCGGTCACGATCTCGGGCGAGATTGTTACTGTTGGGACGAGATTTTTGTGGCTTCCATAAACATGCTCCTTGGTTCCTCTCTTTGAACTTCTTTTCGATTTTAATGGCCAAGTGCAACAAACTCATGGTATCATAAGAATACAAGTCAATTTCATTTGTTAAAGATGCATGCAAAATACGTAAATAGCGAGTCATTGTTGTCTCCTCATACTCTATGACATTGACTTTAACCATTGCCATTTGCATCGATGTGTACACTTCTTCTGCACTCATAGAACCTTGTTTGAGATTCTCCAACCTTTGCCTCAATTCTCTAGCATGATATGTAGGACAAATCTAGCTTACCTTAGTGATTTCATTTGCTCCCAAATATTGATGTCCGCATCTAGCGTTCGATCTTCTCCTTTCTTTGATAAGATGATTCCAACACTAAGTCATATCTTTGGAATTCCAACGTAGCAAGTTGGATCTTCCTTTGCTCACTAAAATTATGGAAAAACCAAATTTGTTCAATTTTAGTCTCTCATTCCATGAAGGCGTCCGGATCGCATTTGCCTTTAAAACTTGGAAATTTGACCTTCACTTTGCCAATTTCATCATTCTTAGTGAGGCCTATAAGTTTCCAAGTCGCGACCTCTTCTAGGACGATGGTTACATCTAGGATAGTCTCTCCACATACTTCCGTCACCCTCTTCCTCGAATTCCTGAAATTCATTAACAAACTCCGGAATATTTTGTGTGTGGAAATTAGGATTTGAATATCTCATATATGTCCCTTGAGGGAGTCTTGGAAGTGGATCAGGGGTTGGTGGTATATGTGGATTGCGTGAACTTTCGGCCACATCAGTAGCACATATTGGCTGGACAAGGGCGAGATTTCTTCTTTGGAACGAGTTTCCAGTTTCTCCATCCGTTCAACCAATGTTGAGACCGTAACTAAAAGTGATTCCTTAAGACCATGGTCTTAAGGAATCACTTTTATGTGACCCTCGAGGGCTACCATGCTTAGACATCTACACAAACACCTAAAGTAACAACAAAGTTGTGACATTAGTGAAAACGAGGGTTTCTTTTTTGTTTTCGGTCGCACTTACACTCTGTTGTAATATTGCAAGTTGGTTTGATGTAGTTGCCTTGGATGGATTAATGCTTCTTTACAAATTGGTGATTAGCTTCAATTGGAACTTCTTTGATTACTCAAATAGTCAATTTTGTTTGGAAAAAGGTTCTTGTGTTGGAAGATAGTCAAGGTAAATATGCTAAAAATCTCTTCACACAATGGACACAAGGTGGAAAGAATATTGCAAGTATAGATACTAACTAACACACCTAAAGAAATAAACTCAACATGTTTAAAGTAGAAAGAGGCACATAATAAGTACACAAGAGATTAAGAAGAGAGTTGTACGTACTTCAAACTCATGCGATTAGAGAAAGAGATAGTCGGTTTAGTCTCGACAGAAGGTAATCGATCTCGGTGAAGATCTCGGCCGAGATTTATGTCCTAAGGTCGAGATTGATCAAAGGTGATGTCTTTGGCCAATAACTGGATCAAGGATGGTATAAAACTTCTTCTCTATATGTCCTCTAGAACTTGGCACACTTAAATTTCTTAACTTTTGCTTAAAAAAAATTTCGATAAATACACAACAATAGCAAACCTCGACTTTAATCTCGAGCGAGATTCTAGAATAGGGTCGAGATTGCTGAGTCGTCGATTGTTTGACGACAACCATTGTCGAGTCGGCACATTATTTGCAATGATGTTTAAGCTGGAAGAATCAATACACAACATCTCAGATCTTCCGATCAATTGGCCGACTTATTTACAAAGCCTCTCGGTCACCGTCAATTTTATCATATGCTTTTCAAGTTGGGCATTCGGAATCTTCACTCTCCAACTTGAGGGGATGTATTGACCATACCATAGATACATTGTGTGTATATATATTTATATCCTTATCTTATGCCTTATTTCCTTCCTACAATCCGTTTATTTTAGCATAATATTTCGGCTAATATCACTAACTAGGTCTTTTAGCAACATTGCTCTATTAAGTAGGGGTATTGTTCAAGTACGGTTCACTATTCCGGTACGGTTGTGCGGCTGCATACGCAGCCGACACGTGTCCATTTTATTTTTTTTTTTTTAGAAACAAATGAAAATGATAGTTCAAAACTTATAAAGGGATAGTTCATAACTTATAAAAATATAGTTCATGAATTATAATAGAGTAGTTCATAGTGCAAAACTTATAAAGGATAGTGCATAACTTATATATAAAATGATAGTTCATGAATTATAATTGAATAGTTCATATCATATAAACGATTAATTTATAAATAATTTGATATAATATATTAAAAAATAATAGTTCATGAATTATACGAGAATTGTTTAAAGCTTATAAGAGAATAGTGCAGAATTTATAACATGGTAGTTCAAAAAAAAATTCATTCGTTTCTGGGAAAAAAAAAACGTGTCAGCCGTACACGCAGTCGCACAACCGTACCGGAAAAAGTAAACCGTACCTGAACATTAACTTATTAAGTTAGCCCATATCATAATCTCATTTATTAAATATACCTCTAATGATTAATAATTATAAGTCAATTAAAGTGAAAGATATATATAAAACAAAAATCAATAAAAAAAACTTATTTCACCAAATTCTTTCTAATATTTTCCCTAATTAAGATTTTTCCATCTTTCTCCATTCAATCTAAATTCTACATCATACAAACTTATTTCACCAAGTTTCTTTATAACTCATCTCTTGTACTCTAGTCATTTTTCTTTTTTTTTTTTTTGAAAGTTTAATTGTATTAGAATGATGTGAGGGTGAAGAAAACTTCATGTACAAGAACAATAGAAGGGGAAGAGGAGATTAAGGAAATTGAATTCCTAGAATTCTAGCATTAGCATGGTCTTGTGGGGATCGGCCTTTCCAGTGGTAAGCAAGGTGCAATTGGGTGCTGTTAATTACCATCCTCGCACACTCCACAGCTCTTGTGAATGTCCTGTTGTGAATAATGTTATTTCTCGCCTTCCATATAAAGTATATGTAAGCAATGATAGAAGCAGTCCTGGCGCTTTCCAGGAGGTTATGCTTAAGGTGGTGTCTCGTGCAAAGCCAAGACCAAATGTTACTGTTGTATGGTGCAGGATAGGGAACTCTAGTCCATCTCGAGATAATGTCGAGCACAAGAGTGGAGTAGCTGCAGTGAAGCCATAAGTGATTATCATCCTCCTCCATAGATCTGCAAAGCTTGCAAATCTCATCTGTAGCAAGATTCCATTGTTTTAGCCTAGAGAGAGTTGGAAGTTTCCTGTGATAAGCCATCCAAGTGGTGAAGCAGCACTTGATGGGGTTAGTTTTGAGCCATATAGTTTTGAATGGGTTAGGTTGGGGAGCAGGTTCATGGTAATTGAAGAACATGTACGCCAACTTAGGAGAGAAGTGCCCCGAATTGATAGGTATGGGCCAAGGGTTTGCAGCAACGTTGGAAGAGGCAAGAATCTCATCACGCACCGAGAGTAAGTTCTTCCAGTGGCAGCTGTGATGGGCTTTAGGGTTACAACTCCAGATGCTATAGTTTTTGAGTATGTGCTTCTTATTCCAGCGAGTCCAAAGGTTCTCTTCATCCCTGTCAATGTCATAAATAAGACGAGCCATAGCTGCTTTATTCCTGGCAAGCAGGTTGGGAAAGCCGAGACCTCCCAACATCTGATCGCAGCAGATGGTAGACCAGGCAACAAGGGCTCGTTTACTGTGTTCCGTACCGGACCAGAAATAAGAGCGAATGAGGGATTGGACCTTGCCAAGGACAGCAGCAGGGATGAGCATCATCGAACCCCAGAACTGTGTGAAAGCGCTGAGGGTAGACTTGATGAGTTGGGCCCTCCCAGCGTATGAAAGTTGCTTGGCACTCCAGGACTGAATTCTTGCAGTAATTTTGTGGATAAGTGGAAGATAGTCAAGCAATGCAAGGCGTTTGGCTCCGATGGGAACTCCAAGATACTTGAAAGGCAGTGATCCAATTGGCATTCCCGAAAGGTTAGCAGCAAGCTCCTGATCCCTCAAGGTCATACCACCAGTGTAGAGTGCAGATTTGGCAGGGTTAATCCGGAGCCCAGAAGCATCTCCAAATTCGTTAAGGGTACAAAGCAAGATTTTGATAGAGGGAATGTCACCTCTACAAAGCAATAGAAGGTCGTCAGCAAAGGCCAAGTGTGTTATTTCTGGGTTGGAGCATTTAGGGTGGAAGTTGTACTCAGGGTTCCTGGTGTTTTTGTGAAGCAATTGTGTGAGAACCTCCATAGCAATGGAGAAGAGAAGTGGGGAAAGCGGACACCCCTGACGCAGGCCACGCCCCCCATTGAAGTGACCACAGAGGCTACCATTGATATTGATGGAGTAGGAAGTGGTGGTGATGCATTCTTGGATCAGCTTGATGAAGCCAAGTGGGAAGCCCATCAACGTCAAGCAATGCAAGATGAATCCATGGTTGATAAGATCAAAAGCTTTGGTTATATCGATCTTCATAGCAGCTCTCGGGGAAATGTGTTTCCGGCCATACTTGTGCAGCAAGTCATTACAAATAAGAACGTTGTGTTTGATGGACCTATTCGCAATAAAAGCACTCTGATTGGGGCTAATGATGTGGGGCAGGATCTTGCTAATTCTAGCCGATAGAATTTTGGCGATCACCTTGTAGATTGTGTTGCAGCATGCTATGGGTCTGAAATCTGCAGGTGTTTGGGGGTTATCAATCTTTGCAATAAGAGAAATGGATGTGTGATTAACCTGTTTAAGTAGTCTTCCATTTGAGAAAAAATCCAGGATGGCCTCAGTTAGGTCGTTGTGTGTGATATCCCATGAAGCCTTGAAGAACATGGAGTTGTAACCGTCCGGCCCAGGCGTTTTGTTGTCTCCAATGGAATAAAGAGCGTGTTTGATTTCCTCGACAGTGACCTGCAAGCAAAGAGATGCACCGTCCTCCAGGTTAAGTTGGGGGAGAAGGATGTCAGGGAAGGTGGCATAGTTGGGTGGGGATGAGGGGTTAAGCAGGTTGCTGAAGTGGTCGACAATTGTTTGTTCGATGGTGCTGGGGTCATGAGCCATGGAGCCATCAGATGTTCTTATGGATTGGATTCGGTTACCACAACGTCTAGCCTTAATACACTTGAAGAAGTATGAGGTGCATTGGTCTCCTTTAGAGATCCAGTTAGCCTTTGAAAGTTGGGCTAAGTGCACATGGAGGGAGGAAGTGTTTGCTTTCAGAATGGTTGATAGTCTGCGCTCCTCGTCCTGGAGTAAAGGATCGTGTAGATTGGCTTTCATCTTGTCCTGTATCTCATGGAGTAGCTGCCTATTCTTGTTGATATCGTTGTGAATGTCTTCGAGTTTCAAGCTTTGAAATCTTTTGAGCATTGGCTTAAGGAGTTTAAGCTTTTTAGTCAAGCGAAACATTGTGTTGCCCACAATGTTCGAAGCCCAGATTGAAGCAACACAGTTGAGAAAGTTTTCATGCTTAGCCCATTGATTATTGAACCTGAATGGGAGATTCGGCTTCGTGGCATTAGGCATTGTGAGTAGAAGACCTGGAGAGTGATCAGAGATGTCGGGAACATCAAAGTGGGCCATAGAATGAGGGTAAGTCTGGCGCCAACAAGAATTGACAAGAATGCGATCGAGTTTAGACCAAATCCGAGATCCAATCTGCCTATTATTCCAAGTGTATTTGCTGCCAGAATAGGGGTGATCTTCAAGTTGATTGAGATGAAGGCAGGCGGCAAGCTCCGAAGAATGCTGAGAGAAACAAGGCCCATGGGTGGTGGATTTTTCATCAGGAGTTAACGTGACATTGAAGTCTCCCAGGATGGCCCAGGGGATGCAAGAGTTTAGAAGTTTGATAGTAGAAATGGTGTTCCAAAGGGCATCCCGATCTTCCGGTGCATTGTGAGCATAGACAAAGGTAAGTTCTGATATGGTTGCTTGGTTGGGGTTGGTTTTTGGATTTGTGATGTAGCAATGGATGAGTTGATCGGTGATTATGGAAGTTGAGAGGTGAAGGCGGTTGGGGTTCCACCAAACCCACACCCGACAGTTATGGGAAATTGATGAGTTGGAAATATGGTTCCATGAGGGGAAAAGGTAGGTAGAGAGATGCTTCTCTTTATTGCACTTCAGCCTTGTTTCTAGTAATGCAATGACATCAATACTGTTCTTGTTCACAAATCTTTGAACGGCTTTTTGTTTCACGGGGTCGTTCAATCCCCGTATATTCCATGAACAGGTTCTAAGATTCATTGGAACCATTGGTTTGGTCCTGAATAGCACTTGCTATCGAGGAGATGCTTGGGGTAGGGATAAGGGAGTCAGGATTGGCTTGGGTGTCTGTAGACGTGTTGGAGGGCAATGTGTGATTGGGGTTGGGGTTGGATTGTGGAGTTATTGGGTGGTGAGTAAGGGAGCACAAAGGTGGGTTAGAAGGATGATCTTGGTTAGAAGGAGTGACGGAGGAAGTGGGATCGCAGGGATTGGTGTGCTCCCCCAAAGTGTATGTATTGGAAGTGTGTTTGGTTAGTAGGGTTGGGGATGGGGAAGGGGATGATCTAGTATCATGATCTCTAGAAGGAGTAGGATGAGGTAGGGTTGTAGAGATCCGACGAGATGCATCAGGGGTTGGGAGGATTGGGGCAAGGTTAAGGTTGTCTGTAGGAGTGGTGCGTGGCCATTTCTTGTTCAAGTGGGTGGTGGTCACTCTTGGAGGGTCTTTATCCGAGGGTTTGGTGACTGAGCAGCTGTGTCCAAAAGTCAGGCAGGTTGAGCAGCGGGTCGGTAACCAATCATAGGTAATCTTCTGAGTGATGATTTCATTATCAGGCCCCTTCAAGGTGACTTCTCTAATAAGTGGTCGGGCTGCTTGTATGTCAACCATGATACGCGCAAATCCTAGCCGATCTTGATTGGCAGAGCAGGAGTCCGTGAGTAAGGGAATTCCAATTGCTGATCCAATTTTGGCTAGCATATGAGGGGACCAAAGCCTGTAATCAAGGTCATGAAGGGTAATCCATACAGGGACAGAACTAAGAGAAGAGTAGTCTAACTCTAAGCCATGGGTCCAGCGCTTAAGAAGAAGGGTCGTTGATCCATTGGTGACCCAGGGACTTCCCAGTAGAATCGAGTTGAGCTCAGCTTCATTTGAGAACTGAAGGACGAAGATTCCTTTATCATTCCTAAGAATCTTAGGAGGAGTGATTGCAGTCCAGTGGTCCATGACGAATTTCCTCATTTTTTGGAAGGAGAGGGGGCTCCCAAGAGGGAAACCCACCAGCGATAGACTCCACTTGAGTGAAGTCTCCGCAACATCATCGTTAGTGAACTGTATGTTTCCGGCTTCCAATCCAGGAGTGAAGGTGAGGGGCACATGATTCCAGCATGCATTGTTCGAGACAATATCTCTATAGGAGTACGTAGTGGCGGCTAAAGGTGCTTTATGTTTAAAGCAAGCATTAACTGGGGGAGCTGGAAGGTTAGGCGTGGGTGTAATGGTCTTGGTAACTGGAGTGTTTTGGGGAGATGAGACGTTGGTGTCCGGCTTTGGAGGTTGGGTAAGGTCATGCGAAGAGTCAGTTTGGACGGGATTCATCTGGTCTTGGTCAGACGAAGGGGTGTTAGCAGGATCGCTTGAGGGTGAGTCCATGCAGATTGACGTAGGAGTAGCGTCTTCAGATTCAGGGAAGGCTAATGTGGTCTCGACAGGACCCACAGTAGGTGATACTTGGACAAGAATGGGCGCTGGGGTGAGGGGGGGGAAGAGGGAATCACAGGCAAGGGTAGGCGGTGCGGGTGGTTTGGAGGTCAGGCGCTTGTTGTTGGAGTGGATGAGGTCATCAGGGATGGGTTCGAAAGGACTATCGGGGGATGGGGATGATGGTGGTTGTGGGTGCTTAGTTGGAGGGTGGTGCGTTGGTGGTTGACGGTGCATCTCCGAAATCTTGATGGTACGACGATGGGGTTTCCGGGATCCAGCCATGGGGCTGGGCGGATGGGGCGGAGGAGGGTGGAGGGGGGTGCGGCCGGGAGGCCACACTAGGGTTTTCTTTTTTGGAGAGAGAAGAGAGCTTTTTCCAAGGCTTGCTCACGAAATAAATAATATTTACTCTAGTCATTTTTCCTTCCTCTTTAACACGCAACCTTTTGTTCCAAGAAAAGTAACCTCAGTTGTGTTATCTTCGAATAGATTTGTCTAACTTTTCATAAAGGTTGAAATACTCTTTAAAGCTCCCGAGCTTGCTCGATCAATATATGCTCAAGATAATAATTTTACACATTCTTGGGAGAAACAAAACTTAGCATATAAAGTATGTTGACTAATTAACTTTTTTTCTTAGGTTTGTTATGTTGACTAACTTTATTTTCAACTATATTGGTTTCTTAGTTAAACTGAGACTGAGTATTTGTGGTGTGCTCGAGTCTAACGTGCATGACCTCCTCTTCTGTGCACACCTCCGACTCTGCAATCCATCATACTTTAACAATACCAAGTATCATACCAAACTCCTAAGCCATGGTCGAAGTGAGCTAAAATGAAGGTAGTTTGTGCGGAGGAGACAAAACAGACCGGGTTGGACTCGAGTCTTATGCGAATGTACGCTCGAAACAAAGATAAACAATCGAAAAACTTTAGGATGAGAAGAAGATGTGCCACTGTTTCAAGACTTGCAGAGTACTTTAAGTTTTAGATAATTTCCCCCTCCATCAAATCACCACCAAGGACTAAACATATACATACGTTAGATGCATATATAGGTAAATGTTTCAAAAATATTTGATGATGCTGAAAGTTGATCACAAATTTGAATAGAACGATGAACGTCGTTTCAATATTACCCCTAGCTTAATGAACCAAAAACGAAACCGATCTTAAGAATGCGCTCACTGCTATCCATCAGAATGGCTTGGAGGGCAACTTCTTGTTAGCCAGGAAATGTCTGATCAACTGAAGCGACTCTTTTGGCTTGAACGTCGGCACTTGATGTCCCGCCCCTCTAATCGTCACGAACATCAGTCCTTCGTAATCAATCGTCCATCCACCAACCTATACACAATCAAAAATTGCACAATCATTGATAGGAACCCTAATAATTTATGGAGAGAAAAAATCAGTGAAGCTGGTACCTGCTCATGGCTATACCAAGGTGACCATTCTTGTATAGTTTTTAAACCAAGTTTTCTAAGTGTGTATCTCGTTGCAGTCACCGGAATTCGTCCATCCAAATCTCCGCTGAATTCATAAACGATTTAGTTTCCATAATCCATGCAGTAGTAAATATATCGAATGCATTTTCGTATGTATCTAAGTCATACCTAAAAACCCATACGCGAATACCTCCGGCAATGAGTTTTTTTATGACAGGAAGCATTGAAGATGGAGAATCAGGCCAGAAGCTAATAATACCACTGCAGAATATTTATATACATACAATATAACATCAGTCCTGAAGATTGACTCACTGAGTCATGTTAGTAATTAAGAAGAAGGTGGGTCAACTCACCTGCAATGATACCATGAATATGGGATCTTGGTAACATTGGCATGCAGTGCCTTTTGAACGTCTGGTCTGTTCAGGTAAGTTTCCGTGTACACCGACGCGCACGGGTCGTACCCTGCTGGCTTTCTGTGCCAAGCTTCCTAAAACATCACAACATTTTACACAGAAAAAACTTTATAATAACATTGTCTAATTCTTTGAGAATCAGTTAGATGTATTGATTGAGATCGTATTCTTTGTACTCACAAATTTAGAGAACGAGTGGGGTGCAATGCCTTTGACAACGGGCAAACGACGTCTGTTTGTTACGCTTTCAGGAAGAATACATGTGGGGGCATACAAGCTGTACATGTCAATGATGTCGTACACTTGGAAGTATTCATCAAGGGCAGTCTGGCACTTGGAGCTTTGGTTTTTCTTGGAGAAGTCGCAATAGGCTTTGAGCTGGTTGTATACACGATCAGATAACACAGCATGGTCCCATGCGTAGTCTATCATTCCTTTCTGATCAGTGTCATCATCCAATAGTGCATTTCCGATCTGCATAAAGGGACAAAAAGAGTTATATTCAGTTCAAGCTGGTCAGGGTCATATACTTTATATATAACTCTGAACAAGTTAGGTTCGGTTTACAATGCCGAACCAACCCAAAGTAGTTTTGGTTCGACCGAACCAAAACCAACAATTTAGGTTGGATCCACGGTCTGCACTTCTTAAAAATTAGATTTCGGTTCGATTTCGGTTAAAACCAAAAAACCGACATATAAACCGAAAAACCAAATTACTACTAAAATAGACAAAGAGTCGGTTCATATAATCATATTAGCAATTTAAAAACAAGGTCATTTAGGTTCTAATAGGTTCGGTTTTAGGTTCTAATACTTTATATTTTCGGTTTTAGTTCAAGTATCAAGGAAAATCGGTTTTAGGTTCGGTTTGAATTATTGTTGTTCGGTTCGGTTTTGGACCTACGCTCACCCCTATTTATACTACTTACCATGAAGCCTTTGAAGTTGATACGATATTCCTTATGAACCTTCCTGTTCTTCTCATAAATCTGATCAGCAAGTTGGGGAACATAGTGCCCTAATAAGTAAAACAAAACAGACAACATTGTTAATATATCTTGTAACGACATTATATGTACTTATTTTCCTTCTTAATTACCTGCATAGCTTTCTCCGGAGATGTAAAAGTCATGAGACTTGAATTGCGGGAATCTTACGAACCAGTTGCGCAAAAACACATACGAATCCTTGGCTAAAACATTTACCAAATGAATTAATCATCCAATTAGTACAACACTACAACATAAAATCATGTTATAGAACCAGGGCAAAGATACATACCTGTATGCTTGTCACCAAGCCTACCAATGTCACTGCTGGTGTTAGTGTACGAAAATCCGACACCCACCGGAGCTTCCAAGAACAGAAGATTTGCAGCTGAAGATCGTTAACGTCAATCGTTAGTCTATGATATATCTACATGGGAGGGAGATTGGGACTTGAAAAGCATATTAACCTTTGTTCCAACTGTATTCGTTGAGTTTGAGAGTGGGTTTGGTTTTGTTCTGCGGATAAAATGGGCCTAACTCTTCTGCTTCACCGAAGCCAATTGAGGAACATCCTGGACCTGTAACCCAATCACCCAAAATGGCATTCACTTAAAATCATCCAACTGTAACGCTTTCTTCGACGCTTATAAGCGTCAAAAGTTAGCGACGCTTTATAAATGATACCTTTCAATCTTCCTTCCTCAAAAACCTCAGAAAGCATTTCCTAACCTCTATAGAACTCTAAATATAAAATGAGTCAAGTTTTGACATGGTTATACTCATCTCATTATAAACGAGTAGAGTTCAAGTCAAGCTCGACTGCCACCTATAGGTATTCGAGTTTAACATCATGTTCATATTCAGACAAAACATTCTTCGAAATCGAGCGAAACTCGAGTAGCTCGATCAATATAACAAATCAACCAGCAATTCTGCTAATGTGAAAATAACAAAGTTATGTGTTAGAATTACTTTATTTATTAGTAGAAAACATTATTTATAAATAAGATTTAAATATATATTTCGGATAAAACGAACACAAACAGACCTAGGTACACCTAATTCAAATATTAAAATTCGAATCCAACAAGTGAAAAACAAAAGGAACAAAAATTATCAATTAAAACTGGATCTGATAAAATGGTTTTAAACTAAATATGATCCCAAAAGAATATATTCAAATTAATCTAATTTAGCTAATACATACAAAATGAGGTTCGATCATACATGCTGGACCCTATAAACGACATTATTAGGGAATGATTGATCATATACGCAACCCATGATTAGTGTTTGGCCTAATACTTAAATTAACCAAATAATTAAGTTTGAATTGATTTATAACAGGTTGTACCTTAGCTGCCATACCCAACACATGTTCTTATCTTTTAGCAATCAAAATTAACATTGTCTTTATTAGCTCAATACGTTAAGATAAACTTGTCACTGTTTTACCAAATAAGATGGACTGTAGACACTCAACAAGGCGGTGCATTAAAGCATATGTGGGACTAAATATTTTATTTATTTTCTCACATTAATCCAATATAATTTCATATTTTATAAGAA
This sequence comes from Fagopyrum esculentum, assembly GCA_033239045.1. Lineage (NCBI taxonomy): Eukaryota > Viridiplantae > Streptophyta > Magnoliopsida > Caryophyllales > Polygonaceae > Fagopyrum > Fagopyrum esculentum. Next base: position 143,781,701 of record BSUD01000004.1, read on the forward strand.
CTCTTGAATATGAGGCTACGATTTGTAGAATGGTCTATTTGGAATTTATGTGATTGCTCCATAATATCTTGTGTTTTTTTTAATCTTTTTAATAAAATAAAATTATATTGGGGCCTTTATTGCTTCTTCTATCATTTTCACAATCGTATTTTTTTAAATTAATACAAAATAATTTTAAAACAGATTGAAGAACAAAGATTGAACATAGCAATGATTCAAGAATCATAGTGGGTCAATGCAATAATTCAAAAAAATAATCATATATACCTCCATTGAGCCAAAGCAGCAAAGGCTTGTTATGAGGTTCATCAGCAGCTTCAAAGAACCAGTAAAAGAGTGCCCGTCCGTGCCGCTCATTCACGGTCACGTACCCGGCGTAGTGCTTGAAGCTGACCGGAGGCTGACCGGGGAGCCCGACTACTAGATCCGCTTTCTGCCGGGCCAGAATCTCCTTGCTCAGACTAGAACCCGATACGATAGAGCCCACTGAAGCAGTGACGATGCACAGAAGAGAGAAAATACAGATCTGCAGAGCCCTTGCCATTTTCATTCTAGTTCTAATTAAAAAATTAGGCTCTGTACATGAAATGTTTATATTAGATGATACATATGATAATGAAAGATGATGACTGAGTTGTTTATATAGGCAAGGATATGCGATTGTTAATGTATTTTGGTATTTATGTAGGTTCTTGATTGTTAAGATTCCGTATCTATCGGAATATGGAAATATATATTTATGAGATTTTAATTTACATTATATACTCTTAACCATGACTGTATGGTGTATATAGGTTTGTTCATCATGTATTTGTCACTGTAAGTGAGGTGTATACAAAACTTGAACCGACCGAACCGGAGTCAAGTAAAGAGGAATGTTTTTTTGTTGAATTTTTATAAAAAATTCAACTCATCATATAAATAATTTGAATTAGAAAAATAATAGTTCACTTTGTATAGTTATGTTGACATTTTAAAATTTTAAACTAGGCTAGTCTAGAACTCATTTGTCATGTTTTGGGTAGACCTGGGTAAATTCGGGTTTGTCTTGATAAAGGGTGCATATATATATGGATACCGATTTTTTCTTAGGGTCCGGTCCAACCCGGACAAACTGGCAAAGCCTTGACAAAGCGCAACTTGACTTTGAAGATCTTCGGTTCTAGTTCAAGCGATGAGATTCAAATTAAAGATTGGATTGTAATTAAGAATGACACAATCCAATTATAAAAGAAGTATTTAATGTGTTGAAATAATTTAAATTTTGAAATGACCAAATCTAGATTTAAATTCATTACTGAATATGGAATCTCCATCCCTAAATCATTTTAGGGCCCGTTTGGTTTCAAACTTTGGAAACGGAATGAAAACGAAGTATATTCTTATTCATGAAATTTTATGGAATCATTTTGTTGTGGTTTCATGCAAAATGCACTTGTTTTCCCACATTTTGTTTCCCTATAGGACATCAAAAATAATCAAATTCAACTCCAATTACTTCAAATCACAAAGAATGGTTCAAAAAAACTTTTATGAAAAAGGGTATACATATGGACTAGATTCGTTTTCATTTCGTTTACTATTCCGGAGTTAAAACCAAACGGACCCAAAACTTCTATTTTTAGTCTTATTAAAAAAAATAGGCATAGAAATAGATTATACACATGGACATTTCCAAATCCATAGAATTAATATAAAACAAATTCTTATAAAATCATATTAATCTCGACTTTGCTCATATACCCAAATAACCAGCTAAATTTCGATTCACCAAACTCCTTACATTTTATAAGAAAATAGCTTTTGGATATAAAAAAAGGCGGGGCACTCGTCTTTCATAACTGTTCAGGTACGGTTCATTTTTTAGGGTACGGCTTTACGGCTGAACGTAGAGCCGACACGTGTCCCAAAATTTATTTTTTTTCTTTCAGAAACGAATGAATTTTTTTTTTTCAAAAATGAATGAAAATTATTTGAACTACCATGTTATAATTTATGCACTATTCTCTTATAAACTTTGAACTATTACTTTTTAATATATTATATCAAATTATTTATAAATTAATCGTTTATATGTTATGAACTATTCAATTGTAATTCAATGTATTATCATTTTATAAGTTATGCATTATCCTTTATAAATTTTGCACTTTAAACTATTCTATTATAACTCATGAACTATCCTTTTATAAGTTATGAACTATCCTTAATAAGTTTTGAATTATTACTTTACTCCTTTATAAATTTTGCACTATGAGTTATTCTATTATAATTCATGAACTATCATTTTATAAGTTATGAACTATTCCTTAATAAGTTTTGAACTATTACTTTCACTCGTTTCTGGAGTGAAAAAAAAATTTCGGGACACGTGTCGGCTCTACGTTCAGCCGCACGGTCCTACCGGAATAATGTGTCTTACCTGAACAGCACTCTGGGCCCAGTGCTCCGCCCTCGGTTATAATGTATTTTCACAAGAGTAAGGTACAATCTATGAACGCCCAGTGCTCCGCCCTCGGTTATAATGTATTTTCACAAGAGTAAGGTACAATCTTTTGTTCATAAGTAGCAACTCGAGAATATGAGTCAAACCGGTTTGCTGTAGCTTGCGCAGGTGGTAAAGGCAAGGGTTAGCTCACAACTCACAAGAGCTGGACTACGCAGACATCTCCCCTTTTCTTGGTCAATTGCTTAGGGCTTAGATCTTTGTTTCATTACTACTGCAATATCATCATTTTTTGATTCTTTGCTTAATTTGGTTTTGTAAGCTACTGCCAATTTCATTTTTTTTCTTTTCTGTTATTATATTTAATAAAAAAAATCCTAATATAATCTTCAAGTTTTATAATGAGATACTAATAGATATAGTCAATAGTTAATTAGTTGCTTGAAAATGTAGGGTAGTTTTGGATATCATAGAATCGTTTTGAATTATGTGTTTTTATAGTATTTTATTATTTTTTATAACAAAAAAAGATATCACGAAGAAGAAGAAAAAAAGTGTAACGCCCAGTTTTAGCCTTCACCGCCCCTGCGATGAAGGTGGTCGCCCTTGCGGCTGACTTCAGATCGCACCGATCTGTTTTGATTCCGTTTTTATTTCCTTCCTTTATTAGAAGATCGGGTCTTCTATCTTATGAGCCGGTTTTCCTTCTATCTTCTAACCCTAAAACTGACCTTCCTTCGTTCTCTCTCAACCGTTCCCTATAAACTCTCACCCTCTCATCCTTTTTCCATTTATTGCTTAAGTTTTCTTCAACCTCGAACAAGTTGCAGTCTTTCCCTTGTGATCTCCTGCAAAACGTGTAAGTCTTCATCCCTTTGATCTTCCTTACGTTCTTGAGCCTGCTGCATGCTTCTCTTCCTTATCTTTCTCTTTCTTTGTGAGGTTTGTCGAGTTTCATTGACCGTTGTCGGTTTTGGCTTTAAGTGCATTGAGTAAGATTTATCGAGGCAAGTACTTGTGGGCTTTTATATGAGCATGATTAAGTTTAAGTTATTCATCTTGGTGCATACATGCATGCATGATTTGATATTTGGAAGGATGATTGGTTTCGGTATTAATGAATTATGTATTCGCGGTGTTTTAAAAGAAATGAGTTCGCGATTGATTATGAAAGCATGTGAGATTATCCTTGACTTGTGTGGTTTTGACAATGTTGGTGGTGACGTGTTTATCTTGCATTTGTGATATTTAAAGAGATTACATTTGTGGTACTTTAAAAAGAACTGGATCATTGGTGTTGAGTATTTGAGAGGTGATTTGGTCTTTGACCACATCAGGCAATTTGCTAATATTTATTGTGGGAGATGATTTGGTCTATGACCAGAGCAACAAATTTTCCAACCCTATTTTATTTTCATGATTTTTCACTCCTCGGTTTAGTCGGGTCATGCTTACTAGTGGTAAAAATCTTGGTTTGTGCAGGCCGAGGTTGTGCCCGGCCATTATGGATGGCAATGATTGCACATGATCCGTGATTGTCGTGTTCATCCCGTGTTTGGGGTTTAGGAGTACCTTCGTGTTCAACGCGGGTTGGACATGTTTTAAAAGAAACTATTACACTGTTGATTTGAATGCGGTTTCTAAAGTAAAAATGCTCGAGCATGTTTTCATATTATGGTTTTTGATGGATTCTTGGAGATGGAATTTAATTTGAGAAAGGATATAAAACCTTGTTATCCCATTTCGGTCAATTGATCATTGGTTACATTATATACCGGTTTGACATGATGATGAGTTATTTGGAGTATCTTGATTTAGAACTCTTTTGAGTATTATGTGTATATTTGAGACATTGTTGGATTTGAACTCTTTCGAGTATTATGAAAATATTTGAGGCATGTTGATTTCGAACACTTTTGAGTATTGTGAACATACATGTTGGTTTTGAACTCTTTTGAGCATGTTGAGCTTTTTGGAAGCATGTTGATTATTGAAAGTCTTTGAGTATTTTGATAAACAATCATGTGATATCATATATGATATCTTGTCTCGTTCATATATTGCATTGCTTATGTATCGGCTTAGCCTATGTGGAAGACGAACCTCACCATGGTAGGGTTGGTTATGTTTTTGACATAATCAGATACATGATCCTTTCAAGAGCATGAAGGTCAGGGATCCTAGTGGGAGTCTTTGTTTGGTTGAGCTTGAGTGGCCTTGTGTTTCTTTAATTAGGACTTGTTCCTAGCTTTTACCTTAAATCTTTTGGGTTGGTGATTTGTATTTTAAAACTCTGATGTTGTTGGCATCAAGTTTGGCCGGATATTATGTTGTTGTTTTGGATCCTTTATGGTTGATGTTATGTGACGTCTGTTGGTTTTCATACCTTTATCGTTTGCAAGTTGTATGCTCATTGTTTTATATCTACATCTCTATATATAAGTCTTAAGGAGTCCTTGTCCGGGCTTCTAGCGCTCTAGCACTTATCCCATTTTGGGGCGTTACAAACGTGTCATGCTTTAACCATGAACACGTCATGCATGAACGTGTCGTGCTTTAACCACGTTCAAAGTTGTAAGAAATAAATCAAATTTGGATTCATGAATTATGTTGATTTAATTTTGGATTCATGAATTAATGTTGATTCAATTTTGGATTCATGAATTAATGTTTATTCAATTTTGGTAATGCTGTCATAAATATTGACTTAATCAAAAGACATATATCTTTCGATTATGGTAACTATTATCAAGGTTGATATACAAACTAGCTTCCCGTGCTTTGGCACGGGTATCATTTTAAAATTTAATAGCTAAATATTATTTTTATTTTACAAAACACTTTTGATGTATTGTAATGGTTTTTATTAATTAATCGGGAGAGAAATTGAAATTAACTTGATATGTTTATATTAATTTAAAATATATTTTAGATAAACATACAATAATTTTATATATCCAATTTTTGCATATCTTATATAATATAAGATGTATTATTTATATTTAATAGTTTATACATTGGTTAGTTTAGTAACTTATTGATATAAAGTTATATATTTATATTTGAAAGTTAAACTATGGAATAATCTAATCATCTTATAACTAAAATTGGAAAGATTTTAGAAAAAAAATATTTGATAAGTTATCTTAAAATATGTAAGAAATTGTGGTAAGATTACAAAATAAGCTATTAACTTATGTTAATTATATAATTTTAACATATAGAGTGTAATATAGATATTTAATAATTATGTTTGGTAAGTAGATATGTATTATGTATTATAAGATAGTTATTTAAATATGAAAGATGTCAACTATATATATTTTTTGAAAAATCAAAACTACATAAAATTGAAACGTGGCGACGAATAGATAAGGAATTGACATGTGACATGAAGTGATTTGACTTTAATAGTAGAGTATAAAGACCATCTTATAAATAAAAATGGAAAGATTTAAAAAAACATTTGATAAGATATCTTAAAATTTGTAAAAGATTGTGGTAAGATTACAAAGATATTAATTTATATTAATTATATAATTTTAACATATAGAGTGTAATAGATATTTTAAAATTATGTTTGGTAAGTAAATATTTATTACTATAGGATAAATTGGGAAAGAAGATCAATTAAATTTTAATTAATAAAGTAAAACTCTAAGAAAATGGCATGTGGCAAGGATGAACCAAATGCAAGAAAATGCTTTGGCTTTAATATATAGTATAGATAGATAGATTCATCATACAATCTTGATCATTCATGTACTTTAATCGAACGTCTCTTAGAGGTTTTCATTCCTCTCCATAAGAATGGTTCTCACCCGAACCAATTTCCATATATATACACTCACTATTACGAAGAGGAACGAAAACCTATCTCAATTGTTGGATGAACAAAAATCAGCGGTTGTGATAAAGAGAAAATTTATATCAATTTTAAAAAAATTGATCACATTAATGTAGTTTTCTTTTAATGTTGAATGATAATATTAGTTTCTGTAAATGATTTATTACCATAATAATATCGATCGCAATCATGCATAGGACCGTTAAGTTCATCATGTTCAATTAAAATTACACAAGAAATCGATGTTTATAGGTTTGTTTGAATTAAATTTAATGAACATGAGCGTTCATGCACACAGACGTTTAATCACATAAGTAGTTAAGACATGTACACGATTGATTACCATTTACTTTCATGAACACGAGCATTCATGCACAATGTGGATGAGAAAAAAACGAAAATGAATGTAAGTGAAAGATATTTTTTGTATATGAAAATTAAAGGGAATGGGAAAGCTGCAATAATTATTTGGAAAAGCGCGGTTCTCTTTGTCTTCGAGTTTTCATTCTTCAATCCACCGATTCGTTCCTTCATATACCTCCCCACCAATAGATAGAGACAAATAGGAATAACCAAAACATGCCTACAAAATGTCAGTATCATGCAACTACTTCAAAGCCAATGTGATGCTCCTTTCAATTGACCCAAATATTGACGACCCAAAAACGAGCATCATGAACATTATGTTCATGGTGATGTGATGATCAAATTCTATAAGAAACATGTGCATAAATGATTAATAATGGATGAACATGATTGAATAAGAGTTTTTTTGCACAAGCAACTCAAATTATTTTTTTTAGATGATGATATTTTAAATACATATATATCATACTATATCATTAATTATTGTTGATTAGAATGTAATATCTTTTTGATATTGTGGTATAAAGTTGTCAAATTTTATCCTTATAGTAACATTCAATCTAGAACTTTCATCATAATATTCAACGACTCTTAGAGGTTCTCATTCCTTTCCATAAGAATGGTTCTCTTCGGAACATGACCCTACACACACGCACGCACATACGCACGCACGCGCGCGCACACGCACTCACACACACACACACACACACACACACACACACACACACACACACACATATATATATAGAGAGAGGTTGGCTCCCATGTAAATAGCTCTTACCATGTAAAATGAGAACAAATTGTATCTGTTAGATCGTTAAATAGATGGCTGAGATTAGGCGATATTAAAGGGAAAAAATCGTGTTATTAATGGAAGAAATATTCGCTGGACCTGATTCTATATATTCGGCGGTATAGTCACATATATTCGGTGGTATAGTCACATATGTTCGGTGTTTACATGTTCACATGGTAAGAGTTGTTTACATATGAGTCAGGATCTATCTATATATATATATATATATGTGAGATTTGGATCATATAGGAAGGAGTCTTAGGGTTAAAAATAAGGACTCACAGTCCTTGGATCAAAATATTCAAGGATTGTAATTTGTCCAAATTAATTAACATTTGTCATATACTTGTACAAAAGTTTAGTTGAACAATGGAACATATAAATTAACATTTGAATAATTATCCCTCACGCGAGGCAAACCCTAGATCGGGTCAAAGGGGGTTTGACTGATTTTTGGTATAATTACAAAATCCAACACATACTTTATTTTTTCGTTTATCACCCATATTTTTGGAATTTACATATCTACCCCAAAATGGATAATTATAGGAAACGACTCAGATTTATATTTGCAAGAATGACCCATACTTTTGAAAGTTCACAAAATGCCATGAGTTGAGTTATTATAGAATATCACTACAAAAAATAATTCAATTGGCCTCGCTTGTTGGCAACGGCAAGAGTTTGCCGTCGCCATTGGTCTTTATTTGGTGACGGCATAGTGACGGCAACATCAGCGTGGCAAAAATACCAAATATTGGCGCCATATGAAATATTGAAGTAAAAAACATTAAAAATAATATAATTAATTTTCTTTTTCTTTTAAAATAATTAAAAATCCCTAATGAATTTTAAAATGTTATCTCCAAAAACCTTCCATCAATATAAATTTCAAAATTTTATCCCAGTAATGACAACTTGTTAAAAAATCCTTTAAAAAAACCCTAACCAAATTCATTGTAATACCCGGAAAATTTAATTTCCGTTTATTATCCGATCAAACCGGATTCCGATCCGCCAACCTTAATTCTTAAATAGAAGAAAACGATTTTTTTTAAATTCTATCATTTTATGTGACCTTGATTCACATAAAATGATAACATAAATAATTTCATGAATGATTCCGTAAATAATTCCGTACTTTAACGGTTCCGAGCGAATAACTATTCCTTCAGCCTTTTTGTTTAGTGAAATGAGCAGGCCCAAATATTTGGCCCAATGACCTCCAGCCGGCCCAAACTCAACCTAACCCTAATTATCTTTTAACCTAATCTAATCAGCTTCTAATTAACGCTAACCTACTGCCTTCTCTACCGCTCGACTGCCACGCTGAACTCTTCCATCCTCGCACTGATCAACCGCCTCGTCTGCACCGGAGTCAGAGAGACACACTGCTGCTCACCAACGATTCACACAGGCTGCCGGAACCACTGCTGCTCACCAAAGCTCTGCACAGGCCGCTGGAATCCGGTCTTCTGCTCGCAACAAAGGATCTTCGCCTGGTGCTCCCGACCGCTGCATCAGACCTGATGAGGACGATTGCTCCGGTAAGTCAGGACCCGACTGGCACTCCCGACCACCAGGATCGCACCTCCATCTTCGGTTGCAGACGGCGCCTCCGGTAAGCGCTGATTCACTGCCTCCTCTCCGCACCCCTCCTTCTTCCCTAGCCTTCTGTACACCCTAACCGCCAGCCTCGACGTGCCGGAGCCCATATCAGACCTAGTGGCGACTCGGTGGTTCTTCAACCAGGTAACCCAGATCCCTCCCCCTTGTCTGTGCGGCTCTATTGGTGTCTCAACCTAACCAAGATGACACTAGGGAAATTTAATTGACTTACAACCACTGCAGCGGCGCAACTGGACTGAGCCAGTGACCCCGGAGGCGGTGGTGCCGATCGAAGCCTCAGCAGTGTACCTCCTTCCTTGCTGCAGTCGGGTAGGTGGTCTAACCCTCTTTGCGAACCATGTACCGTAATTGCATTGCCTGTTTGTTTAGGGAGAAACGTACATAAGCTATTAATCTGAGTTGTTTAGTTTTAATTAGGAATGAGTTGTAATCCATGGGATTCGAACTGGGGACCTTCAAGTCATAGTAAAAATGAGAGAATGCTAACAGAGAGACTCGAACCCATGACCTCTTTCAGCCTAGGAAAATTTCATGTTGTGAGCTGAAACTGCTGACTTTGAACCCGTTTTTGGATAGCTTAAATCGAGAATCCACCGCTGAAACTGCTGACTTTGGACTGTTTTTACAGTAGAGGAAAATTTGGTTAAGTATGGGATTTTCAACTTTTATACCAACTTCGGAGAATTATGGGAGAGTTATGAGTAAGTATTTCTGAGAGATCTTTACTCCTAGGTTTAGTATGTATATCATTGAGGATCTAGGATTTTATCTCGGGATTTTATATCCTTATTATCCAAACCGTGTATATGAACCCAAAGTCGAGCTTTGACGACTTTTGTGTAAACTAAGAATGTTGGGCAACTTTTATAAAACCTTACTAAATCCTTACCAAACATTTTCAATGAGAACTAGATTATGGACATAGGTTCTAAAAGAAAATATTAGAACTAAATTATAGACTTTGAAAATTTTTGGCACTAAGGGTAAAATGGTCTTTTACCGTAAGAGAGCTTTTTCCGTAATTCCTTCGCATGAGGTTGGACATCTGGATGTGATTTTGATTCACATGCCTTATTTGACAGGCGTTTGAGTTACCACGGGTTCGGACTGAGTTGAGATTTGAGAAAGCGATTTTTGATCAAGGTAAGTCCTTGCGACTTACTTAGCTGGTTTCTGGATATTAGTTGGGTGATGATGGTTGTGTGTGTACAATGTGTGTTATAATAAATAACAACTTGTTAGGACGACCGTGGTTATTATGTTTTAAGGCCCAAGTGTATGTATAACGGGCCGTGACATCACTGCCCGACTCTGCCAGGAGACTGGGAGGTTCTCTATACCCAGACCATACAGGTACACGGTGAGATGCATCGGATCCACTCCTGATGGGTACACGGGGGCGGAGGCGAGGTTTGGGAATCCCTCGTGTCACAAAATAAGTATCATTAGAGTGAATGACTTAAATGAAGATAATAAAAGGGATTGTTTGAAAGCATGATGAGTGTTTATAACTTTTATGTGTGTGTGTGCTATTATTATTCTCCTAATGTTTAGATAACTAGCTAATGGTTGTTTTGTTGTGTTTTTAGTTTTACCGCAGGTTAGAACAGCAGCTGAGTGATCCGGAAGTAGTGGTCAGCCTGGTCTCCGTACTCTTTAGAGTAGGGGTTTGGGTTGTTGCTTTGTTGTCTTTCCCTTTTGTTAAGACAATTAGTCTTTTCCGTTTTTTAAGTATGTTAGGCTGTTAGACCTTGTTGCATTCATTCTTTTACAAATACGTTTTATGAATTTCGGTTTTTCTTATTTGTGTCTTGTTGAAAGATCCTAGTAATATTGTTGTCAAACTGAGGTCGGGACCCATTGTGAGGTCCTAACCAATAATGTCCCGAGTTTTGAGAATTCGGGGTGTTACAACATGGTATCAGAGCCAGGTTGGCAACAATGGCACTTGAAATCTTCAGAAAGACCGAATAAGTATTTGAGCAGAACCCGAAAAGGAATCTGAGTTTTAAAAAGAACTTTTGGCTTTCAAATGCATGCATAGTCTGGTTGGGGATAGAAAAGTACGGCTGACCACCACTACAACCGCGGATCTCAGTATGCTTAGTATGGACTTTAGGTTTTACTTTTGTTGGACTTATTAGCTTGATTATAATGGTAGGTGATGTAGATAAGCATATGCCGGAGATTAGTAGAAACTGTAGTTATGTTATTTCCTTAACAACGGTAACATAATGAGTTCTCACCCCTTGGACACATCTAAGTAGATGTTGAAGGGTGACAACGTGAGGAGTAGTACGCACATTTTCTGTGCATTAGGGTAGACGAATGGCGGACAACTCCTTCGAGTTTGTTGAGGAATTTCGAGACGGAAAGGTGAAGACTAAAAGACAACATCAACTACGATGACAAGGAGGGAATCCCGAGTCAACTCAATAGGATCAAATGAAGAATATGCATGAAAGTAGTTCTAGCAACGCGTTGGGTGACCGGCAAGTATACAAATTGGGAGAGGCAACCCATAGTTTCTTTCAAGATGGTGTAAAGCAACGTTGCAAACAAAGGGGATGCCTATAGAAACACACATAGGCATGAAGGTCAAGGTGAAATATAGCAAGCGATCCAGACAAGAGACATTGAATCTAAACTTACTGACGGACCAGAAGGTGAAAGTTGATGCCAAAAGCAAGGCGGAATATGATCACTCTCAATCTACTTGAGACCACAATCCAGATTGATAATCGAGACAATCAAAAGTATGGAAATCAACACGAGATACATTATCCATCCAAATAGGAAGAATTAAAGAGTTGCAACTTGGAAGCTTACGCATTGCCAAAAAGGGGAAGGTTGATCTCACCAACATGGAAGTGAAGTGATCTCGTTGAACACACGAAAATTTTGACCTAGACCGCGATACAACAATAAATCAGCTTCTGTAAAGGCGGCATTACAAGCAACACCCAAAGAAGAAGAGTGTAGGAGAATGGTCTTGGTGAACACGGGGGTCTCTAATGACTTTTCATTCACAAAGAGATCTAAGTTAACAACACTAGCGGTTCCTAACAAAGAACCGCAATTGGACGATAACACGGGTAAAAAGAATTATGGGGAAATACCTACAAGTTATCGTGGAAGAAATTACTAGTCCGTTGATGGAAGATGAAGATACAGCTAGACTCGTAAGAGTATAGTGCTCTTATAGGAGTGTAGATTGTAGAAGGAACTAAAGGAGTATAAATGGAAGAGATGTATTTTCACTGGTATATCAAACCTCAAAAGAGATAGAAGAAAAGTAAGTCTACGATATTACAGTAGGCCAATTACAAACTAATTGGTTACAACCGAGAATTTACACGTGCTGACCAACTAGTGATGGTGGATTGACAGATAAGAAGAATAACCACAAGGTTATAAGGGAATTTTACCGACATTTGGTGAATTCCTTCTAGAGATCAACGACGACAACGGTGAAGTTAAATCAATACAAGTACTAGTAGCCTTGATAGTAACATTGAATGAGCCCAATATGATATCTCTAATAATAAAGAAATTAAAGAGCAGCTCTAGACGGTCGATAATGACCATTGATGATAGAAATGGCATAAAGGGAATTGTTGTGAGTAATTACTTACTATTGACTAAGGAAAGATACCTATCAAAGTTAGTATGAATGGATCCCTGTAGAAAGAACTAGAAGACTAAGAAGAAGTAGATGATTGGGAGCATGTCCTATGTCTTAGCATTCCACACAAGTAGGACTGGTGGTAATCCTCCGAGAAAAAGTGGGGTCAAACTGTCTGGATTGACAGAGGAAGCCCTTGTGATTAAAGACGTAACACAGAATAATTTGAATTTTAGAGGCGGCACAACTATAGAGTATATAATTTAAAGCCTTGGTGAAAGGTCTAATCGAGTTGGGAGGTGATTGTAGATGAAATCTACATGTGGACTAGAACGAACATGGGAAAGAGTAAAGTTGAAAGACTAAAGGTGGTTACTTAAGGAGAAATGGAGGTACTCCATTGAAAATTTCAGCTGGACTGATGACCTAAGAGTTGAAGAAAGTAATAAGACCAACCATCGCGGTTTGTAAAGCAAGTACGAGAAAACTCAAAGGGGTAACTATCCTACTGGGGGTAAAGATTTAAAGAAGGTAAAGCGACACGAGCATAAGGACAACATAATAAATGCGAGTCAAGAACTTTGATTTTGAGAAAATCATATACAACTGAGGTCTCTAATACAAATGGTACTGGTAAATGTTTAATGAAAGTCAAATGATTGGGCCGATAACACGATGAGTGGTAAAGTGTAAACCAAACAGATAAGGTAGCCAATGAGAAGGAAAGTCATGTATCAAAAGACGGGACTGGCTAGAATAACTGAAGTATTGAGATGATGATGCCTTTATGAGATCTATGCAAGGGTAAAACGTAACTGTGGTTCCAACACAGAATGGGTGATAATGATCAACGTTCCGCTAGAGACTAATTCGAAGAAGGAAAATGTTATAAGTTGAGTCATCTAGAAGAAGAGCTTACAAGGCAAACAGGAGAGAGCATCTTGTGGTTGGTATTCTTATCTAGATGTAGACTTGTTACCACACCTGGAGAATTTGGAGCTAATTAGAGAACTACATGACCAGATGATAAATAGGTCAGTATAAGGACTGGTGGGTTAACGTGATGTACCCTAAGTTTGGAGGTCAAAAGAATTGGGAAAAGATAACCACGTTGAATAGTCCTCACGAGTATTAAGTCAAGTTCTGATGAGACATAAGGAATTCTTGGGATTTCTAAAGACGCACGTTCCAGTTCTCCAAAGGAGACGTGACCGATGAACTATTTTACCGAGGAGTTATCTAGACCAATTACGAAATTCCATGGGTCGAGGGCCATAGTTTCGACAGATATAGACGGTTATCCTGAGGTTTTAGACAACCAATACTCAGGGCTAGAGCATAAGCCTTCTCTTTACTCAAGTGAACCATCTTTAGACCGACGGGTGGTGTGAGAGGATCTTGCTGTTATTAAAAGCAAAGTTACAGGGAGAGGAGTAAATCATCCGTACTCACAGAGAACACCATTAGGATTAATGGGGGCAACATATTGATCAGAGTAGCGCAGAGGAAGCGTGGTGAGCCATAACCCACAAAACATGAAACTTAATGCTAAGTTAACTAGGACCTCCAGTTAAGGAACTATAAATCTCCACATGGAGTGTGATTTGTAGGTTATAACAAGTTGACAACTTGACCAAGGACAAGTGATATGTCATCAATGGAGAGACGGTCCAACTAAATCATATTAGGGAAACAAGACCAAAACAATGGTCTTACAAAGAGAAGTAGGCACTTAGTAAAGTGCTAGGATATGTCTAAGATCATTGTTCAGAACTTATAGTGGGAACCCCTGGAAGGTCAAAAGCAAGTGAGTTCAACAGAAGGAATAGAGTTTTTACAAGTTATTTCGGTAAAATCACCAAGAAAGTTGAAAGTGAGTTTAAAAAGGCAATCGTGGACATCTTAGAGCGGAATGAGGAGTCATCTGTCGACTAGCACTCCTAACCATGTTGGAGGGTGTCCACCCAGGGTTCTACATGTTTAAGTTGAGAGAGAACACACCGGACCCGAGACACGTCATCAGTCATGATGATCGGATGGGCGAGCCAGATCATCATTTTGTATACTTCCCAGTAGTCGTCCTATAGAACAATACTAGACGTCTACGGTCTAAGGATAGATCGAGACGGAGGATCCAATGGTATAGATAAGGAGCCGATGAGACTACTCAAAGTCGGAGGATAGTATTAGGCGTAGTTACCTTGAGTTCTTTGTGGAGTTAACTGCTACTTCAGTACCGACGAGTTAGTACTCGGATGTTGTTATGTTTGACTTTTATGGATTTTACCTTGTAATTGAGTGATTGTGTTTTCCTTGATGTGTGCCTGATTATGATGTTTGAGTAATTGCATGGTAGAAAACGAAAATATTTATGACACCAAAATATACAAGAAAGTCGTTTGATTAGATACATTATTCTAAGTTTCGGGACGAAACTTCTTTTAAGAGGGCACTGATGTAATACCCGGAAAATTTAATTTCCGTTTATTATCCGATCAAACCGGATTCCGATCCGCCAACCTTAATTCTTAAATAGAAGAAAACAATTTTTTTAAATTCTATCATTTTATGTGACCTTGATTCACATAAAATGATAACATAAATCTTTTCATGAATGATTCCGTAAATAATTCCGTACTTTAACGGTTCCGAGCGAATAACTATTCCTTCAGCCTTTTTGTTTAGTGAAATGAGCAGGCCCAAATATTTGGCCCAATGACCTCCAGCCGGCCCAAACTCAACCTAACCCTAATTATCTTTTAACCTAATCTAATCAGCTTCTAATTAACGCTAACCTACTGCCTTCTCTACCGCTCGACTGCCACGCTGAACTCTTCCATCCTCGCACTGATCAACCGCCTCGTCTGCACCGGAGTCAGAGAGACACACTGCTGCTCACCAACGATTCACACAGGCTGCCGGAACCACTGCTGCTCACCAAAGCTCTGGACAGGCCGCTGGAATCCGGTCTTCTGCTCGCAACAAAGGATCTTCGCCTGGTGCTCCCGACCGCTGCATCAGACCTGATGAGGACGATTGCTCCGGTAAGTCAGGACCCGACTGGTGCTCCCGACCACCAGGATCGCACCTCCATCTTCGGTTGCAGACGGCGCCTCCGGTAAGCGCTGATTCGCTGCCTCCTCTCCGCACCCCTCCTTCTTCCCTAGCCTTCTGTACACCCTAACCGCCAGCCTCGACGTGCCGGAGCCCATATCAGACCTAGTGGCGACTCGGTGGTTCTTCAACCAGGTAACCCAGATCCCTCCCCCTTGTCTGTGCGGCTCTATTGCTGTCTCGACCTAACCAAGATGACAGCAGGGAAATTTAATTGACTTACAACCACTGCAGCGGTGCAACCGGACTGAGCCAGTGACCCCGGAGGCGGTGGTGCCGATCGAAGCCTCAGCAGTGTACCTCCTTCCTTGCTGCAGTCGGGTAGGTGGTCTAACCCTCTTTGCGAACCATGTACCGTAATTGCATTGCCTGTTTGTTTAGGGAGAAACGTACATAAGCTATTAATCTGAGTTGTTTAGTTTTAATTAGGAATGAGTTGTAATCCATGGGATTCGAACTAGGGACCTTCAGGTCATAGTAAAAATGAGAGAATGCTAACAGAGAGACTCGAACCCATGACCTCTTTCAACCTAGGAAAATTTCATGTTGTGAGCTGAAACTGCTGACTTTGAACCCGTTTTTGGATAGCTTAAATCGAGAATCCACCGTTGAATTTTTTATATGTCTTAGATGGATACATGTAGATTACTGTGTTAAAATTTGGGAGAAAGTTAACGGTCGGATTAGAACTTATAAGGACTCAAAGTAGGACAGTTGGGTTGTTTTTACAGCAGAGGAAAATTTGGTTAAGTATGAGATTTTCAGCTTTTATACCAACTTCGGAGAATTATGGGAGAGTTATGAGTAAGTATTTCTGAGAGATCTTTACTCCTAGGTTTAGTATGTATATCATAGAGGATCTAGGATTTTATCTCGGGATTTTATATCCTTATCCAAACCGTGTATATGAACCCAAAGTCGAGCTTTGACGACTTTTGTGTAAACTAAGAATGTTGGGCAACTTTTATAAAACCTTACTAAATCCTTACCAAACATTTTCAATGAGAACTAGATTATGGACATAGGTTCTAAAAGAAAATATTAGAACTAAATTATAGACTTTGAGAATTTTCGGCACTAAGGGTAAAATGGTCTTTTACCGTAAGAGAGCTTTTTCCGTAATTCCTTCGCATGAGGTTGGACATCTGGATGTGATTTTGATTCACTTGTCTTATTTGACAGGCGTTTGAGTTACCACGGGTTCGGACTGAGTTGAGATTTGAGAAAGCGATTTTTGATCAAGGTAAGTCCTTGCGACTTACTTAGCTGGTTTCTGGATATTAGTTGGGTGATGATGGTTGTGTGTGTACAATTTATGTTATAATAAATAACAACTTGTTAGGACGACCGTGGTTATTATGTTTTAAGGCCCAAGTGTATGTATAACGGGCCGTGACATCACTGCCCAGCTCTGCCAAGAGACTGGGAGGTTCTCTATACCCAGACCATACAGGTACACGGTGAGATGCATCGGATCCACTCCTGATGGGTACACGGGGGCGGAGGCGAGGTTTGGGAATCCCTCGTGTCACAAAATAAGTATCATTAGAGTGAATGACTTAAATGAAGATAATAAAAGAGATTGTTTGAAAGCATGATGAGTGTTTATAACTTTTATGTGTGTGTGTGCTATTATTATTCTCCTAATGTTTAGATAACTAGCTAATGGTTGTTTTGTTGTGTTTTTAGTTTTACCGCAGGTTAGAACAGCAGTTGAGTGATCCGGAAGTAGTGGTCAGCCGGGTCTCCGTACTCTTTAGAGTGGGGGTTTGGGTTGTTGCTTTGTTGTCTTTCCCTTTTGTTAAGACAGTTAGTCTTTTCCGTTGTTTAAGTACGTTATGCTGTTAGACCTTGTTGCATTCATTCTTTTACAAATACGTTTTATGAATTTCGGTTTTTCTTATTTGTGTCTTGTTGCAAGATCCTAGTAATATTGTTGTCAAACGGAGGTCGGGACCCATTGTGAGGTCCTAACCAGTAATGTCCCGAGTTCTGAGAATTCGGGTGTTACATTCATCTCATCGAAGAGACGATGTACGTACTCTCTTCCTTGTTTGTCTCGAAGAACCCTCGCCAAAAGTATTGATTAAGGACGAAAGTACAGTTAGAATCGATTGACACCGTCCTCATCTACTCTCCTCCTTGTTAATTAGTCCTCTACTCTTCCCCAAAAACCCTCCCCCAAGTATCGATTACGGAATTATAGTTACGTTGGAATCAATTGGCATCGTCCTCTACTTTTCTCCGAAAACCCTCGCCCAAAGTATCGATTACGGAATTATAGTTGGAATCGATTGACACCGCCCTGTACTCGCCACCATCTTCTACTCTCCTCCGTGTTATTTTTATTCTCCATCGTTGTTACCAAGAAGCCGACAATCACTTCTCGGGAATTCCAATTTGATATCTGACTTAATCTCCTTGAATTTGATGTTCTCTTTAACAACCCTTTTTTACTTGTTTTTCATCATACTAATTGTCCATCTTGTTCTTCTCGGCTCGGGCTCGGCTAGCCAAAAACTCTTATTCAGCTCACTCTTATTATATTGTCCAAATTTATAATTAATAAATGTTTCAAACATTTATAATTATAATTAGAGAAAATTATCTAAACAGTACCTCATCTTTCGGCCTGACTAAACTTTAGTACCCCATCCTTTTAACTATTAGAATTCAGAACGGTATCCCATCTACTGACCCCGACCGAAGATTAGTGTATACGGCTTGTTCAAAAGTTAAACTCTGAGAACGGCGTTAAGAGTGAGGGGTATCATCGTCCATTAACCTTTACTTCTTTTTGCTTCAATTTTCCAACGATCACATTCAAAACCGCAAATTTTGAAAAAAGTACCCCATCTTCTTCTCTTTTTCTCTCCCTGCGATTCCAGATTTTCAAGCTTTACCTCTTCGTTTTTGTGTTGTTTTTGTGCAAAGAAATGAAGTGGAAGTATTTCCGAGTTGGAGGGGAAACACCAAGATACTTAGGTAACCATCATTTCTCTGATTTGAGATGAATAGGGTTTGTTTACTGTATGCTTCTTCTGATTTCTGGTTTGTGTAAGTTTAGGGTTTAATCTTCCTTTTTGTGTTGTATCTTGTAGATGATAGTTTCTTTTCTATGAATATAAATCATGGGGGCAAATTTTATAGTAAAGGAGGGTTAAATCGCAGATATGTTGGAGGAGAAGTATTGTACTCTGACTATGCAGACATGGATATGATTTCTATGCCTGTTATTGTTTTTTGGGCGTATGATATTGGATATGAGATTCCACCGATTCAATTTTGGTTTAGGATACCTGGTAGTGAAGATGGCTCAGGTTTCTTGCCTGTAAGTTGTGATAAAGAGGCATTGGAAATGTCTTCTTATGTAATTAATAAAATTAGGGAGTGAGAGTTGTTTATTGTGTCTGAGAATCCTAGGAGAGAGTTCACAGAAGAAGAATTAACTCTGCCTGGGGATGAAATTGATCACACTATATACTTGGAAGGCAATGTCGATGACATTGAGGACAAGGTCGATGATGATTTGATGAAAGAGGACAGTTTCCAAGATGGTGGTAGTAAGGATGCTAGAGTTGTAGACACACCTAGCAAAAGGGTTAAGTAGTTGTAGTGAGGCCTAATCGTCATATATATTCAACAAGAAGCATAGGGGAAAGTTCTAGGACAAAAGAGGTTGTGATAGTTGATGACGAGTCTCATTCTGCAAGTGATTCATCAAAATCTGCAAGTGAACCTAATGATTCATCTTGTTCTGATGATGAAGATTTTATCCCTTATGAAGAGTCTGAGTATGAGAATGAAGATGATGAAGACATTTATGCTAATGTGGAGGGAGATGGTGGTAAAAAAAGAGAGCCAGGAATTGGATGTCAATGACAGGGTTTTAGATGGGTTTATTTCAGATGAAGAATTGTATGGAGATCCGGATAAGGAAGGTACACCATTTCCTGTAAAGTGTAGGAAAAGATTCCATGAATTTCCTTCCTTGAACCCCAAAGATCCACATGAAGAATCCTGACTTCAGTTTGGGTATGGAGTTTGAAAGCTCTAAAGTTTTCAAACAAGTTGTGAGGAAGCATGTTGTTCTTACAAGGAAGCAACTGAGATTTCCAACCATTGCTAGGCATAAGGTGGTTGCTAAGTGTGTATCCTCTTCAGGTTGCCCATGGAGGATATATACATCAACTACAGACAAGGATTGTCCTTCAATCTGGATTAAAAGCATCAATCTAGAGCACAATTGTAGTACCTTGGACAAAAAGGTGTATCATCTACATGCATCATTCATAGCCCAGGAGTATCAAGATTTCTTCTTGAGTGATCCTACTTGGAGTAGAGAGGGTATACAAAATGCCATTAACAAGGACTTTGAGATGCATATTGACAATTAAACTTGTTATAAGGCAAAGACGATAGCTCTCACAATGGCACAAGGGCACCATGAAGATCAATATAACATGTTGGATAGTTATGCACACGAGCTTAAGAAGAAAAATCCTGGGACATCAGTTTGGATTCAAACTGAATTGGATAATGACATTCCTAGGTTCAAGAGAATTTACATATGCATTGATGAATTGAAAAAGGGTTGGAAGGCAGGGTGTAGACCATTCATTTGTTTAGATGGAACCCATCTAAAATATGTTCACAAGGGACAATTGTTGTCTGCAATAGGCATTGATGCAAACAATGGGATTTTTCCAGTTGCTTGGGCAGTGGTTGAGCAAGAGAGTAGAGATAGTTGGACTTGGTTCTTGGAATTTTTGAAGGCTGACTTGGAGATGAATAAATCCTCTCATTATTGCTTTATGAGTGACAAGCAAAAGGGTCTAGAGCAGGCAATCAAGGATCTCTTTCTAGAAGCCACACACAGCCATTGTGTAAGACATTTACACAATAACTTCAAGCTTGATGGGTTCAGGGGTATACTCTTCTTATTGTAATATCTTTGTCTAATATTTTTTTATTGATTTTATGTCTTTAATGATATGGTTGTTTGTTTCTTTGTTTCTTTGTCTAACGATTGGAGCTGAAAAATAAATTTTGAGTAATTGTTAAAAGCTCCACTTTGAACACATATGAAGAAGCAATGGAGAACATGAGGTTGACTACAAAAAGGGGCTGGAAGTGGTGCAAGGAAAGGTCTGCAACTCATTGGAGCTTGTCTCACTTTGATCCAAAGTTCAAGTGTGTCATCTTGCTAAACAACCATAGTGAGAGCTTCAACAAGAGCATTGTAAGTGCAAGGAAGAAAGGTATCTTAGGGTGTCTAGAGGAGATTAGAACTGCAACAATGGTAAGGATGGACAATAGAAGATTATCAGGTGGTAGATGAAAAACAAATGTGGGACCAAGGGTTGAAAAGATTTTGAGAAAGGCAGTGAGGTGGAGCAATGAGTATAGGGTTCTAGCATCTAGTCGTGCTAAGTATGAGATTCATGAAAGGGAGACTGCCTGCATAAGTGGAGTCACTAGTCAACACACAATGTGCCTTGGACTTGAAGACATGCACATGTAGGAGATGGGATGTGTCAGGATTGCCTTGTGGACATGCATGTTGTGCAATGTTTTCACTTGGAAAAACCCAGATGAATTTGTGGATGAATGTTACAATAAAGAAGCATACATGAGAGCCTATGAGCCTGTGATGAATCCAATTGCAGGGGTTAGAGAGTGGAAGAAGATGAGTAGACCTATTGCACCTCCATTGTATAGAAGGCAACCTGGAAGACCTCTTGTTTTAAGGACTCCATCTCAAGATGAGATTAAGTTTACCAAAGTTGCAGATAATTATAGAACTAAGTTTAATTCATACTTTGACTATTTTTGTTTTGTAGGTGAGATCCCTCCACCACCTGGTGCAAAGAAGTTGTCCAAGGCATACTATATGCAGGTCACTTGCTCAATATGTAGGAAGAAAGGACACAACAAGAAGACATGTGCAAAGAGGAATGAAGAAAGGTCACAAGAAGAAGAAGAGCATGATCACACTTCCTTATGAAAAGTTGGTCAATTCAGTGTACCTTCTGGCTTGTAATATTTGGTGAATTGCTTGTAATTGTACCTTCTGTTATGGTTTAGTGACAATACCTTCTGTTTTGGTTTAGTAAGACAAACAATTTGTCTTGTAATTGTACCTTTTGTTGATTGCTTCTGTGGCTTTTTTATGGTTTATTATCCTCTGTGCTTTTCTGGTTTTGATCCTTTTGTGGCTTTTTATGGCTTTGATCCTTCTAGTTTAATACCTTCTTTGTACATTTTTATGGTTTTGATCCTTCTGTGTATTTTTTTGTTTTATCCTTCTGTAGCTTTTTTGGTTTTTTTGGGACAGAAAGTCTTAATACCTTCTGTTGATTGATGCATTATTGGTGACAATACCTGTGTAGTACATTCTGTTTATTGGTTTTAGACAATTCTTAACATGTGTAGTACCTTCTGTTTATTGTTTTTTTTGGTTTTAGACGGATCGATTTTCTGCATTATTGGTGACAATACCTTATGTTGATTAATTTTTTGTTTATTAGTTTTAGACAGATCTTTATGGTTTTAGACAATTATGGTCAATTTTCTCTTGACAGTGAGATGAACATGATCATACACAAACTTGATCATACATCCAATATGCAATATCTCATACACAAACTTCTCGACAGTGATGATTAACCAATATCCAATTTTTCTTCAAAATTTTCTCTTCACAATGACAGTTTTTTCTTCACAATTTTCTCTTGACATTCATGAATAACCAATAACTCATACACAATTTTCTTCACAATTTTCTCTTGACAGTGACAATTTCTCTTCACAATGAATAACCAATAAAACATACACAAACTTTTCTCTTGACAGTGATGAATAATCAATATCCAATATCTCATAAACAAACTTGATCATACAAAAACTTGATTCAAACTCAATTTTCTCTTGACAGACAGTCATGTTAAAACCAACAACTCATACACAAAAACCTTGGCTCTATTTAGACTGAAACTTGATCATACACAAACTTCATCAATATTCAATATCTCATACAAAATAGAACAATACAATAATCAATATCTCATTGGATCTATTTAGACAGAAAATTTCTTCATACTTTCAACAATACTATCACTGCAAAGATGAACAACACAATAACCACACATTTTAAAACTAAAATCTCTTGTTGCATCTTTGCAATGTAAGGTGGAACTCCAGTTTTATCACTTGACCCTTGCAATATACCTTATGGCTCCTTCACATCTCTTGTAAACCCACATCCTTGTCCAACCTCGAATAGAAGGTAAACCACACACAATTTCAATCACTTGACCGAAAAACCAAGGTTTCCTTCAACAAATGGAAATTGAAGACAGAAACCCTAATCGGACATACCTTCCACATAGAGCAACCATAGAAATGTTTTCCGACATTAGGAGGTCGCTTGCAAATGGAAATCGTCGCCGGAATCCCATGGTAGCAACGAACACGATCGGATTCTGGCACTCCTCTCCTCCACGAGCTTGAAGACCCAAACGAAGACCCTTGATCCATAGCATACACTCTTCAACTGAGAAAGGGGTAGAATTTTGAAGACCAAAGCGAACAAAATCGAATTGGGGAAAATTAGGGGTTAGGGTTTATGTGGAGAATGAAGAAAGTGGTTGGCGGTTTGTTTATTTAACCGTTGGAAAATTTAAGGCAAAAATTTATAAAGGTTAATGGACGATGATACCCCTCACTCATAACGCCGTTCTTTAGATTTAACGTTTGAACAGTGCCGTATACACTAATCTTCGGTCGGGGTCAGTAGATGGAATACCGTTCTGATAGTTAAAAGGATGGGGTACTAAAGTTTAGTCAGGCCGAAAGATGGGGTATTGTTTAGATAATTTTCTCTTATAATTAATGACACAAGTTTTAACAAAGGGGGTTAAACTTGTATGGTTGACTTGTTTAGGTTCTTGGAGACACGTTTGAATGAGAAGATAGTCATTTTTGCTATGATACACGAGATTCTACATTGTTTGACTTCGAGACATGAGTTGACTCAAACCTTGTATAAATATCGTTCGGTTTGGGCATTTATTGTAGGCTTGAGATATTTGTGTGCGATATTTTGTAGGTACGTGGTTGATAGGAATTGTATTGGTGATTGTTTGAGTTTGTCTTTTCAAGGTAAGTCATATTGACTTACTTAACTATCGTTCTATTTCAGGTTAAGTTTGTCATTGATTTTGAGTAGGACTTATATTATTATTATATTTTATCTCTTTATCTGTCTACAAATGTTTTCATTTAAATTGTGTGTTGATCTTTGTACCTTTAGGGTTTTAGATAGTAATAGTTGTTAGGGTAAGTAGTCGATAGTTGTACTGTGTTGCGTTGCTAGGTTTGAGATTGGTATAGATAGAGTTACAATTAAGAATGGGGACGTAGATAGAGTTGTGATTAAGATTATGACATTGAGATTGTGGTAGATCGAGTTATGACTAATTTTGTGAGTTGTGTTAAGAATAGGGTAACTGGTTATGTTATTCACTGACACTTACACCTAGAGGGTAATTGATTATGTTACGCAATGACGGTTACGCCTCAAGATACTCAATTGTGATAGACGGGTGATATGATATATTGGACTAGGCTAATCGGTTATGTTACGAACTGACGGTTAAGCCTATAGGGTAATTGATTATGTTACGCACTGACAGTTACACCTCAAGAGATCAAATGGTGATTGATTATTATAAGTGAGATATGTTGTATATTATGGACATACAAGAACGACGGTGAGGATTATAGTGATATGCCGGTTGTTATGTATGAGCAAAGATAGATATTGTCAACGATGATGATGAGAGTTGTTGATGGATATGGATAGGGTTAGGATCAGTGTTACCTTACCTTGTTTTCATTGTTGTTATGGATTTTAGTAATTACTAGATATTTTTATCGTACAAATTTGTTATCTTGTTTCTTCTTTTGTTTGATGCATTTCCAATTATTGTTTTACACTTTCGCCTTATATGTTTATATAGGAATACTACTATTAATAAATTGATTTTGTGTCCCTTACAAGATACGTAGGGTATAATCTGATTCCGGAGCTTAAAATCCATTCTTGGAACGTTAAATAATGGTTTTATTGTTGTTATTTTAGGGTCTTGTTCAGGTATTGTACTCGCTTTGGAGACTACCTTCCGGGAGATGATGTACAACCGGATTCACGCGTGCCTTGGGATTTTGAGAAGGTTGTTGTGTCTTGGTCTCGAGTTTTTGGTTGTTGAGTCTGAGTCGTGGGGTGATTTTGCCTTTGTATTTCTTTTTGCATGGTTACAAGTTAGCATTATCTAATTTGTTTTGGGAGTAACGGTCGGATGTTTTATTTTATATGTGTCGTGCTCTTGTTGGAAGATCTAGTAGTGCATTTGTTGTCAGACTAATTCTGGTGGACTCATTGTGTGGTCAACATCCTAGTGACATCTCGGGTTCCAAATCCGGGACGTGTAACAACAATTTTCTCATAAAAAATACAAAAATGTCATTACATCCCCCTTTTTTTAAAAGACGGATTTTCAACCGGACAAAATTGCCCTCGTACCTTCTAAAAATTGTAAAATTATCACCGCACCTCTATTTAAATCATTAAATGACGTGGATAATTATAGGTCATTAAATAAGTGAATCAACGGTCAAGATAACTCTGTAATGCCGCACCACAAGCCTCATCCGCACTTGAACAATCCCCATTTAATAAAGCTTAAATTTTGAACTGATGTTATAAAATTTCAAATACATAATATTATTAAAAAAATAAATTTAATAACAGAATTATAAAAAATTAAAATAAAATATGAAATAATAATACAAAATGTTTGTATAAACTAACAATATAAAAGGTATGAGTTAAGTACTTAAAAAAAAGTGTACCAATAAAATTTGTGTTCCATAGAATATCTTGAGATTAATAAAAAAAGATAAAAACTAAAATAAGTAGAATATGCGATCTAAATAAACAAAAGATTTGAACAGTTAATCTAAAAGTTTGAACCGTAAATTAATTGTAACAACTAAGATTTGTTTCACAAGAAAAGAAAATATTTTTAGAAAAATTATATTTATTAGTAGGATATCATCTCACTAACAATACATTTTATGTGAATTGTTTCAAAAAAAATTTAACGTTTAATTCATATTATATTAAATAATAACTATTGATATTTTACTAACATATGATTTATTAAAATGTAATTCCGTGAATTTTACTTAAATCACTCGTATAAAAATCAAAAGATTTTCGCAACAAGATTTTGTTGCGGAAATCTTTGACCATGTTGGCTTCCACCTTTATGGAAAATCTATATTACGGGTGTGTCGCGCGTCCAAATATGTTAGACTCAAACACAAACTTAGTGATGTGCTACTTGAAATCAATCGAAAATAGAAGTCCACCAACCTTACACTAAATTACGGGTTTGTCTTTATTTCCATATAAGCATATCCTTCAATGTAAAGCCAATAATATTTGCATTTCGATGTAACAAAACCGAGAGGGACGGAGATTATTTTTTGGTCGATTCAGCAACTTTGAGAAGGAAATAAAATACTTTTATGTTTCTCGATTCAAATGGATTGCACATAACCAATAATTTGTTGGTCTAGTTTAAATCTGAATCCTTCCAACAACATATATAGGGATAAACAAAATTTAAATTTGGAAGTTCTTCGCATATTAAGACTATCTACGTCCCTAAGTTAAATTGTTAAATTTTACACTTTTATCCAAAATAATCTCCACATCCCTTGTATTTGTTGATGTGAAAATAGTTAAACTAAAATTCACTCTGTTTAAATTTGGATCTAATTGTTACCGGTACTGCTCCCCTGGAGTTCATTTTTTAACTTCAGGGTGAAGTGTAACAAATCTAGACCGTCGATCGAAATTAAAGGGTGAGATTAAATCTTGTAAAATAAATCTTAAATTAAAACACATAGTGCAAAAGGAATCAGGCCCACCTCTTTTACAAATTAACCAATCAAAATTTTCTCTCTCTTTTCTTAATTTTTCTTTTAAAAAATTGAAAACATAGTGGAGTAAAATAAGTACAATTATATTATAAACGGAACATGGGATGTATGAAAAAGATATATAGACGGAGGGTATACATGATTTAGTATACAAATAGAGTGAATAAATAGGATTATAAATGGAGTGAGATGTGGATAGTCTAATAGACAAAATATAACTCACATGAGCCTTAGTACCAATAGTACATACTATAATATTGCAAAATTCATACTAATAAACAACCTGCAAGCTAGAATGAACAATCCAATGAAAGCATCAATAACCATATATTATTATTTACATGCATCTATGTATGTATATATATATACCTTTGGAAGAATTCAAACAAATCCAAGAAAACTCATACTAATAATCAAATCCAACCCCATCAACAAGAACAAAAACACACATCCAAAGCTCATATATCAAGCAATGAACTCTACATCAATCTTGATGGAAATACTTGTGGAGCTCTGTCTCAGAACGCCTTACAAGGTTCACTCGAAGGCCATGTTTCATATACATGGTGAGCGCAAGCTTAGGGGCGACTGGATGACCGGAGACCACCTTAACGTGGTATCGAGACAAGATGGAGGCTGCGACGAACTTCATCTGAAAATAGGCCAAGTCCTTGCCGAGGCACAGCCTTGGACCGCCGTTGAACGCTGCAAATTTGTAGGCTGACTCGCTCATGAACCGCCCGTCTCGTCCGAGCCACCTCTCTGGGTTGTATTCACGGCAATCGTTGCCCCAAATGGACTCCATCCTCCCCATCGCGTAGATTGCGTAGATCACCTTTGTTCCTTTCTTTAGCACTGTTCCGTCAGGAAACACGTCGTCTTCTGATACCTGCGTGCAAAGCCATGCGCATTAGATTCAAATCCAATATATAAACATCTTAAAACTAATTTGATAATATATAGGAATGTTATTGCTTGTGAAAGAAAGAGATTGAGATTATATATTTAATTAACATACAACTAATTGGTTGTGTTTTCATTGAAAAAAGCCACACACAAGAAAATAAGTACAAATATAACAACAAACTCTTGATGAAACTATAGTTAAAAAGACAAAGCTAGTACTAATAAGCTGGTTACCTACTTCCAAATTCTATATTTTTTTTATTATACTCTTTATTATACCACCATAACATGCTTGCTAGATAGCTACATATCAACTACAACAAACAACAAAAAGTTGACAAAAGACTATAAAAACTATTACTTTTGAATAAAATAAATAAATATACATATATTCATATCAATTTTAATATGGACATATTTTCGGCCAAAATGGTGGTCAGAAAAGCTTTTGGGATAAATGAAATATAATTAATAAAATAAACTAGGGAGAAAATGTAACATATATTAAAATTAGTTGATATGTATATAGTTCTTATTATTGATAACTTTTGAATTTTAAATAATCTTTTATTCATAGTATTCTTTTGGGTAAGTTGGATTGAAGGTTACCTCCTTGTGATCAACGGGAACAGAAGGGTAAAGCCTAAGAGCCTCAGAGATAGCAGCCTGCAAATACTCCAACCTCTTCACCTCCTCAGCCGTCAACACGAACTCGCCACCTCCTCCGCAGCCTCTTCCGCCCACAACCCTCCCAATCTCCTGAAGAATCTTCTCCTCCACCTCCGAGTGGCTATCCAGCAACCAGAAAAACCAAGTAAGCGCCACCGATGACGTGTCCCTTCCTGCCAATATAAAATTAACACATATGTCCCTCAAGAACTTGTCCGAATAATACGGAACTCCATTCTCGTCCTTCATCCTCATAAACACCGTCAGCAAGTCCGACCTCTCGTCTTGATCTTCAATGAGCTCTTTCTTCCGGTTGCTGATGACTCCGTTGGCGAATTCGTCGACAACCTTGATGGACTCCATGAGGTTCCTCTCTGGACCCACTTTGAGCCACCTCATTGCTCGCCACACACATGTCGGGGTCACGAAGCGTAGCACACTCGCCTCCGTTGCATCCTCGAAGGCTCGCGCGAAGGGGATCTCCGGGAGCCCGGTGGTTAGGCAACCTGGGTCTACTCCGAATGCGATCATGCATATGTTGTCGAACGTCAGCCTTAGTAACACATCCTACACACGATGAATAAAAATTAAGCAAGAAAATAAAATAAATTTAGGGTTTGTAGTGTTCTTAACTGAATATTTCTAATCAATCATGTTTTTTGCATTTGATCACGATGGGAATACCTGTAAATCAATGGCTGCAGCTTTGGAGAGAGAATCCTCAAGAACCGGGATGAGTCGAGAGTGAACAAGCTCATCCAGAGACTTGGTAGTGAGTTGTCGGAACCTCGCCGAGTGAAACTCAACGCTAGCCGCCTTCCGTTGTCGTTGCCACGTGTCATCGTCAGCATTAAAGATTCCATCGCCGAGAAGATCCTTCAAAGTGCTACGAAAATACTCTCCCTTAGGGAACCTCACAAACTTAGTTTTCAAAAGATGCTCCAAGTTCCTAGGATCCGCCGTCACAACACAGTTCAGGCTACTCAAAGAAGGTCCCTTGAACCGAAAAGTCCCATTCTGTCGCCGGAGCACATCGGTTATCCACTCGTACATGTCCCGACGAAGACCAAGGGTGAGAGACGGCAGCATTCCGAAAACCGGCCACACGGGAAGTCCATGAAGACGTTTTTGTCTAAGAGAGCGAATAATCACGAATACAAATACAGCAAGAACGATCTCAAGAAGCTCAACGTTGTTAGATAACAACGTCGAGATCGAAAACGAGGACGGTGAAGAGTTAGGAGAAGTAGTAATGTTGCTCATGGTATTGAAATGATCAAGTGTTAGTGTTGTTGAAAGAAGGTCATGCAGTTGGATTATAAGGTGGAGGTTGGGTGTCATGCTAAAACAGTTTTGATTTGGTGAGCTGAAAATGCAGGAGAATTAGGGTTTGTGAAGTCGCACAAGAAAGAGAGAATTTAAGGATGGTTTCTTCCAGGCTTGATGTAAAAGGGTTTTTCTTTGCTTTTCTTATTTTAGGGTTTTGGGCAAATCAAAGATAGTGTGTAGCTCAAGAGGGTTTGATTTTGATGTGTTTGGGGTTTTAGAAAGGTTTTAAGAGGAGAAAATTGTGAGGGAGATAGCTAAGAAGTGGGTGAGATGGGTAACCTAAGCTACACGATAACAAATTCAACAAAACATACATATTTCATTAATCATAGTATATGTATGAATTTAGGTATGCATATTATCGAACAAGTACGTGTATAATGTGTATTAGGTAGGTGGCTTGCCGTTGGAATCTTAGATTAGCTACAAATGCGATAAAGGGTTAGTAAGCTTGGTCTAAACGCAAGCTATAGTTGTGGTTATGTAGTTGGATAGTAACTAATTAGTTATGAACTAAATTTTGATGTAATCAATCAATGTTGTCCTTGAGAGATTACACACGTTTCTCATTGTAAACCCTTTTGATTTATTTTAGGTTTGACCAAAATTTTCATGTGAGGAAGAAGATTCTAGGTTGAAAGGAAATTCATGCATAGGGATGTGACACTTGGTGTTCAATTTGGGATTCTCTTGGTGTGAGGTAGGAAAAGCTTGACACGAGTTAATTATAAAACTAAATATTGGAGTTGTATAGCATGAAATATTATAATATCATTGGTTAAATTATAAGTTAAATGTTTGTGAAATATTATATTTCAAATTAGTATTTGTAAAATATGAATATTGTTGCTTAATTAAGTATATTTTCCCAAGTAATAAAATAGATATCTATACAAATATTTTTATGTAAGTGTGAATCATTTATAGGAAATGGCCGAATTTTTAAGTAATGTACAAAGTATGTATTTTTTTTTTAATAGTGTGTATAAAGTGTACTTTTGTAAATGACTGCTTTTTTAAAATAATTTTAGGAAGACGGAAAAAATAATATTTTATTTTGTTATTCATTAATACCTAAAAGTGGCACCCAATATATTAATTTCTATATTTTCTAAGACTGTTAACGTATTTATCTATTCATATATTATTGAATTTTATATATATATATATATCATTATTATACATTAATTCTACATTTCAATAACTTTAATATAATATATTATTTCAATAACTTTAATATAATATATTATTTGTTTTACTCGACGTATGCCTCCCGTTTCCTATAAATTATCGCTTTCCCGTTTCCCTTTTTTATGTTCATACATCATAAGTTTTAACTTGTGAAATTACCCATCAGAAAAATACTCTACTAATTTCAAGTTGTGGACTACACTCTACTATTGCACTATATTTTAAGGTGATAAATCATTAAGGGCCGTTTGAATCCAACCCCGGAAACGAAAACGAAAACGAATTTAGTCCATATGTATATTCTTATTCATGAAATTTTAAGGAATCATTCCTTGTGGTTTAATGAAATTGCACTTGATTCCCAATATTTTGTTACCCTATAGGGTATCAAAAGTAATCAAACTTTACTCCAATTACTTCAAACCACAAGGAATGATTCCAAAAACTTTCATGAACAAGAGTATACGTATGGACTAGATTCGTTTTCATTCCGTTTCCAATTCCGGAGTTAAAACCAAACGGGCCCTAAATCTTACCTCCAAGACTAATCCGCAGTAACTGAAACCGTTTGCTGCAAATAAAGAAAGACTTGGAAGGTCAAACAAGCCATTTGGTTCTACAATTTGATGTAGAAACTATAAAAATGATTAACCACACAACATATTGAGTTGTTAATGCACCCGAGTCCCGAAATCAAGGCAAAAACTGAATAAATAATTGAAGCTAAAACTTGGGAGAAATTTAACGTTTAAACAACTGTTTTGTTATGGAGTATCAACCCAAGAGAATATAACTTTATAAAATCAGCATCAAGAACAAACAGATAGTGTGTTTCTGAAGCTAAGCTTTCTAATTAGTCTGAGCCTTTACCCTTTTCTCCAGTCTCCACAGCATCACTCACCAAAGCCATGGGCCTCTGATCAATGACTTCATCAATGATACCGAACTCTTTCGCTTCTTCCGGTGTCATAAAATAATCTCTGTCCATGTTCTTCTGGATTATGTCCACTGGCTGCCCTGTATGCTTTGAATACAACTCGTTCAAAGAATCCCAAATCCGAACGATTTGTTTTGTGTGGATAGTCATGTCTTTTGCTTGCCCGCTGTACCCACCAGATGGTTGGTGGATCATGACCGTTGCGTTTGGTAGGGATTTCCTCTCACCCTTTGCACCTGCTGCCAAAAGAAGTGAACCCATTGACGCAGCCTGTCCCAAGCATATGGTACTTATTGGACACCGAATGTACTGCATTGTGTCATAAATTGCTAGACCTGCAACGGGTATACATGAATGATATCAGTCAAAACTCATCAACGAATTATGGGGTGCAACATCAAAAAATGCATTCCCTGGGTGTGAATCACACAACTTTGACGAAACATGAACAACTTCTAAACCTATATCAGTGTCGGAAACTCCTTTAAGAAAAAAGTAAACGATACTCATAACTGAGCATATTCATTCATGAGTCTAGATTCCTTTATATCTCCTGAACAGTCAGCAAATCTCAGCATTTCAGGGTCGGCATTTTTACTCAAGCATGGTCACCCGACTCACAGACATAGCAACTATATCGAGGTTTAAGAGAAAGAGAACCACAGAAAGTTCCCAAATTGCATATCAAGCATTTGTACTTGAGCTTTTCCGGTACAAGTAGCATGACTTGCATACTCCGCAATCTAAGAGATAGAACTTGAATATCCAAGGACCTTACCCAACAGAATATATGTTGCTTCCAAACAAGATCTCCCATAATGGTATAATGCCATTACAAAAATAGTCTTTCATGGGTGGAGAGATCTTATATTTTACAATTGCAACTTTGGCTCATCATTCTTTAAGGTGTATGTTTTGGGATGAAGTTTCAGGTTATAGGGATAAAAGCAACCCCCACCCCCCCACCACCACACACACACAATTTACAATTACAACAGGAATTGTATTTGCACTTACAGTTGTTGATGTGCAAATTTGACTTAAACCTTCCTACACCCTCTTATCAATGGACTTTGAACACAAAGGAGTCTCTGAGTCCTAAATATAAGATGTTTGGATTATAATTATTCAAAGCTGAATTAAAATGCTAATCAAAATGTTTTTCCTGCCCAAATCCAGTAATAACTAGCTTGCATCATACGAGTAACAAAGCAAGTAGAACCAGTATTAAATATTCCTGACAAACCCAGTTATAACTACAGCTTTCATCATGAGTAACAAAGCAAGTAGAACCAGTATTAAATGTTCCTGACAAACCCAATCCTGTCCAGTGGCCACCTAAGCATGAAGTGTAGCCTTACAAGAAGTAGCCAAGATGCCTAAATTTCTTTGAAACTAGAACATCTCAAATAGATCTCTTTCACAATCTATTCCTTACGTTCACCAACTTACATAATGTTCTTCATAAGAAGGTTGCCTCTGCCACTCCTAACAATCAATTTTATCGGTTTCTGAGATGATCCTAAATATCCAAGAAAAGTGAAACCTTTTGGTAAATAATTTTGAGCCAAGTCCTGATGACTTTTAAAACTTTTGCTTTCAATTTTTCAGTGCGAACTTTCTCCTGTTCTACTTTGTGAGGCTGGGGTACTTGTTGCAGTTTAGTAGATTCATCAACCCATATCACTAGGCAATCCTATAGGACAAAAGGTTAGAACAAGTATTTGTTGATTATCAAGTCGTTAATCCTTTAAAGCAGACTTCCAATTTAGTAGAGGAAAGGAGTGGGTTTGTCAGGATGTTACAAGAAAGCCTCCAAGTAAAATATCTCTTGATCATCAATTTGCTATTTTTTGGTATAGGCCTTTCTGTTTAGCAGGAAAGGAGTGGGTTTGCCAGGGTGTTATAAGAAACCATCCAGGTAAACAATTGAATTTTAGCGTTTAAACAAGAAAAAGAATTTAGAGATGGTGCAAATAAATCATCTGCATTTCAGTGTATTTGACTTGTTGAATGTGTGAGAGTTGCAAAAAAAGAAATGGCTTGGGGGTAAATAGGACCAAAAATAATTGAAAAACTCCTAAATTTTCCAAAAAAACTGATAAAGCTCCCTAATATAATCTCCTACAACTCCAACCTATCAAAGAAGCTATGCACCAGATTCCAGTCAAAACATAGAAGTTTGTTCTCATATCAATCTCATTTTCCCACGTTTCTAAATCCGATCAATCGTTTCTCCATGTTGCTCCATTCCCTTCTCTCCCCTCACAATCAAATCGTGCCCAATCTTAGGAACTCTATTTCATCCGGTCCACGTCCATTGCGGTGTAAATGTGCAATCACCCTTTATTGCCTCACCGCCCTCCTCCTCCTTTACCAATTCTGTTGAATAAGATAATATTAGTATGATATTAATTATTAGTTGTGTAAGTTGTGCAGGCATGCTGTAATTATTATTCTGTGTTGTAGTTATTATTTTCTTCCTTTCCTAGGTGTTGTTATCAATTCTCTTCTTCCCTAGGTTCAGCTCTCTCTACAACCAACTCTCTTGTATCCATACCCTAATTCCCTATCAAGGAAATACAAAACTTTCTTCCATTTCTCTTATGGTATTTGAGCATAACTCATCTCTGTTTTTCTGTTGTAGTAGCCTTCACTGCTACTCTTTCTCAGCCTTAATCGCCCCTCTCAATTTGTATTTTCTCATGCCTGATCTCACCAACACTCAGAAAACTGATTTGGTTAACATTCAGTCGGCTACAAGTTTACGGGAAAAACTAAATCACTTGATCTCATGTTGTCAAAACCTATCTCAAGGACAAAAGGAAATTTCATCATCTCACTTCTATAGCCCCACAGAAGATTCCGTAGAAAAAATGGGAAGTTGCGGATTCAATGATAATGTTGTGGCTTTGGGATTCAATGGATCCCTCCAATAACATCAATTGCATGTTCCTTGATACAGCCAAGAAAATATGGGAGTTCATGTGCAGATACTACTAAAGCCAAGGACGAAGCTCTAACTTTTTATCTCATAGTTAGAGCATACTCCACCCAAGAGGAAGAAAAATCTATTACTGAATATGCTAATATTCTACAAAGTATTTGGCAAGAAATTGACCAATATCACACCCTTGAGATGAAGTGCAAGGATGATGTTGTTATTCTCAAACAATCTGTTGACAAACATATATCGTGTATCTTCTTCACCGATCTTAATCCCGACTTTGATCCCGTCAGGGTTCAAGTACTTGGGTGCAATGAACTACCATCACTTGAAGAAATTATTTCTTCTATGAGGGCTGAAGAAAGTAGGCATAGCGTGATGCTTGCTTCCATACCCACCGAGACTATAGCTCTTGTTGCCAAAGTTGAAGTAAGACAATTGTCCCGCCCTCTGGTGTACTCACTGCAATAAACCTCTCCACACAAAGGAAAGGTGCTGGAAGCTACAAGGAAAACCTCCCACCCGTGAGTGGGGAAACAAACAACGCCATCTCCAGCCAGGCCGTGGCGGTCTTCCCGGGCTTCAACACAATTGGCAGTTGGAGGTGAACCTCCTCCACATGAGCATTGTTCCCACGTCTCCCTCGCGGCCCTAGCCAGGATTCAAAGCCCACTCATGTACCTCCCGGTTGGGCTCCATTCAAGTGTGGTGGCTTATATCTGATTAGTGGTTAATTCTTCTTTTGGTAAATGATTTTATTAATTAGCAAAGGGAATTGAAATTGACCTTTCATGTTACAAAAATGTGGACGGTTAGCTTATAAATGTCAGACCTCTAAACTGACTTTATAAGTGATTCTTGTTTAAAATTAAGGGCTCCCCTGGCCCTTTTGTTAAATTCGTTGTTTTGATAATAATACTTAGCAGGGTAATTTGCAAACATTGTATCCTGCAGAGTATCTATCCATCTACTGCTGTGATTAAAATAAAAAAGCTAGATTAGCTATTCTGAAACCTGCAATTGTGAATATGTCAAGAAAGTTGCATCCTGGTTGTTTGTGGTTCAACCAGGATGCGATCATTCATCCTTCACTCACAGCTACTAACCTTCATTCCTCTTGTTTACTCTACTTGGTTGGTTAGATATCAAGTTCAATTTATAGCAACTTATGTTAGCACTGAAGTGTGTGCTCATTTGTGAAATCGTAAAGAGAAAATTTGGGCCAAAGGAAGTTTGATAGTGATGCTGGGGAAACCTGGAGGGATCTTAAGGGAAAGTAAATTTTCCTTGTACCTAGTCTGGATCGAGGATTTTGTTATTTTGCATTTGACCCTGGTTTAGGGTTAAATTTTGCAATTCCTCTTTTTCTTCATAGAAATAGCTTAGTGGAGTTATTACTCTGAAAATAAAACATACAATCGCTTCCTTTTGGTGGGTGAACATAATACCACTAAAAACTAAATGTGCGGAATAAAACAGATCCTAAAATAAAGATTGCGGCTTGAAAGTTAAGACTCCATCTCATCATAAGAACAAAGAATGATCAGTGAAATATGCAAGGTCTTAGGTTATATTAACAAAGATACTGAAATCTACCACGTAAACCTTTATGATAAATTTTGACTTCTATAAATAGCACATCCAAATTGTTATGCATTATAGCAATTTATTGCTCATACACACCCAAAGCTTCAATAAAGGAGATGCACGTGAAATTTCAGGGGTGCCAAACCAAAATGCTGCGTAACAAATGTTCAGCAACCAGTATGCAGTTAAAGGTCAGAAGTAAGCAGAAACTATTAGCTTCTATGCCGAGCATAATTTATGGTTGATTCCCCATTTTTTACCTCTCCCAAATCCTAACCCGCTCAAATATCTGTCTTCAATTTCTTTTCGTTGAAAAATCAATTTGTTCGTTTTTAAAATAGCAAAGCACGGCTCTTTGTTGCATACTACAGATAAAAGGAGGATAGTAAATAGACTGGCAATAGCAAATCAGCAATACACAAGCAAAGATTAACATGATCTCTAGAAACTTTAACTTGGGGACAATGCAGATAAGTAGTCATTTCAAACGATGAAGGAGCGACATTGTCAAATTTTCTCATTTTTCACTCCTAAATCCTTCAATCGCCAGACTAATGCGCCTGATCAATGAAGCCAATGACATTAACCTTGACGTTATTCCAATTTCATCAATCGCAAACTAAATGAAAGGGAATTCCAAAATGGGCATTGCGCAAAACAGAAAAGCAACAACAAATTAAATAAAGATCTGGAACGAACCTGCGGTGACAGCGCCGCCTGGTGAATTGATGTACATGTAAATAGGCTTGGAAGGGTTTTCGGATTCGAGGAATAGGAGCTGCGCCACCACGACGTGGGCTGTGTCGTCAGCGATAGGGCCATTGATGCAGATAATACGCTCCTTAAGGAGACGAGAGAAGATGTCGTAGGCTCTCTCTCCTCTCGACGAGTGCTCTATCACCATGGGAATCAGACTAAAAGATCTCCGATGAGAGGATGTAATTGAGCTTCTAATAGGGCTTGCGAGGGCCAAAGAACTCTTGCCTATGGCGGATAAGCTTCTCAATCTCATCATCACGACTTTGAGCGGAGAAAACGGTGGATTCACTGCAGTCTGCAGAAGCCAAGAGCGGGGATGGGAATGGGATGTGTTAAGAATAGGCTTCGATTTCGAACGGGTAATTCACTAATTCTTGATAGTGTCAAAATAAAAACAAACAAAGAGGATTTTTATTCGAAATTCTTGAGTTTATCTTTTTTTCTTTAAAATAAAGATACGGGATTAGACATATTTTTCAGAGAGATAAACTGTGTTGTTGACCGATTAACCCACCTGGGTGTATCGACCCCAACACCAATTTTTCTGATAACCCCAACACCTGGGTGAATAGGCCACGAGCGAGAGACAGCAAGACTCAGAACTGTTCTTATGGTAGCTGGCTTGACCACAGGGCTGAAGGTCTCGTCGCAATCTATACCTATTTGCTGGGAACATCCGTTAGCTACTAGGCGCGCCTTGTACCTCTCAAGGGAACCATCAGATCTGAACTTATGACGAAATAGCCACATACAACGCACAATATTAGTCTGCTCAGGACGAGGAACAAGAACCCAAGTACCATTCCGTATAAGGGCTCGATATTCGTCGAGCATAGCAGCGGACCATTTTGGACCCTGGATAATTTGTGGGATGTGGGTATGGGAGATAAGTCGGATGTGGTGGATGTATGGAGGTCAAAAATTTGACGAGGTTTGAAAATACCGCTTGAAGAGCGAGTATTATGTCGGTGAGGGGCATTAATATGAGGTGAAGGTTGGGGCAAGTGGGTTGTGGTATCTGATGTGGGAGGGAGCTGGGCCGGAGGAGGCGAAGTCTCAGCAGGGGATATAATTGGGCCAGCGTGGATGGAGGAGGAGAGGCTGGGCCGGAGGAGGGGCTGGGCCGAAGGAGGGGCTGGGCCGAAGGAGGTGCTTGTCCTGGAAATGGGAGACGCACGGGATGTGGGGGGGGGGTGTCATGTGCAACAGTGGGCTGGGCCTGGGTTAAAGGGGCTGCAGCATTATGTGCGACAGTGGGCTGAGCTGGAGAGGAGGATTGTTGGGCCTGATGGTAAATAGAGCATCTAGGTTCAATATCCAGTTCCGTAGGATTATGACGAAATAGCTCAGGCTTGGAGAACGGAAAAGTGAACTCGTCGAACGTTACATGTCGGGAAATAATAATCTTATTTGATTTTAAATCCAAGCATTTAAAACCGCGGTGATGATTAGGATATCCTAAAAAAACACAAGGAGTTGTTCGAGGAGTTAATTTGTGGGGGATAGTTGCGCTTTGATTTGGATAACAAAGGCACCAAAAAACGCGAAGATGTTGAAAAGACGGTGTTGAGAAGTACAACACTTGGGTGGGGGATCTATTTTGGATTGTGGTGGATGGGAGAATATTTAGAAGAAAGCATGACATGTCAAGAGCATGAGACCAAAAATTGATGGGTAAGGAAGCATGAAAGAGAAGGGATCTCATCATGTTGTTGATGGTTCGGATGACACGTTCAGCTTTACCATTTTGTGGGGAGGTTTGAGGACATGAAAACCGAAAATTAATGCCATGGAGGGAAAAGAACGAGTGAAATTGATGGTTATTAAACTCGCTACCCATGTCACATTGGAAATTTTTAATAGGCATATTGAATTGTGTTTGAATAAGTTTATGAAATTTCACAAACAGATCGAAGACTTGAGATTTGTATTTAATTGGATAGACCCAAAGAAAATGTGAAAAATCATCAAGAAATAACAAGTAATATTTAAAACCTTCCCGACTAGGAACCGGAGAGGTCCAAAGATCATTGTGAATTATGTCAAAGGGCGCAAAAGTTTTATTGATAGAACGTTCAAACGGGAGCCTATGGTGTTTCCCAAGTTGACAAGCATGACATAAAGAGGAGGCGCGCTCCTTATTAAAATCAAGAAAAGAAAATTTCCTAAGAACATCTAGAACTGGAATGCCGGGATGACCTAGTCGAGCATGCCAGAGACTCGATGATTGAGCAGAAAAAGCCTGAGCAGACGCAGAACCTTTGGTAACTGGATAAAGATCCCCAGAGCTATTGCATCTCAGACGGGTTATCCCTGTGTGTAAATCCTTCACAGAAAATCCAAACGGGTCAAATTCAATGCTGGCTTGGTTATCGGTTGTAAATCGACGAACAGATACAAGATTTTTGACTAATTTGGGTGCAATAAGGACTTGGGATAGATGGAGAGGTTTGGTAGGAGTGGGGATGTTAGCGTCACCAAGACCTGTAGATGGTATCCGCATGCCATTTCCGACAATAATCGAATTTAATAAACCATTATACGAGATGGACGAGAGGTTACCTGAATCGTTCGTCATGTGAGACGTAGCACCGATGTCCATGTACCATAGGTTGTCATCGGGATTCAAAGTCATCGATGCAAATGCTTGATCGACCGTAGTGGGCTGCAAGAAATTAGCAGGATATGCGATGTGGGCCTGCTGGCTGTTGTTTTGCATAGGAGCTGGGCCCAAAATTCCCTGCTGGGTCGGATAAGGTGCTGGAGGGCGCTGCAGCTGGGCCGAATGGAAGCTGGGCCACTGGGCTGAACTCCACTGGGCTGGCGAGTTATTTGGGCCGGTCTGCACAAGCATCCACCCGAACCCAGGGCGAAACACAAACTGCATTTGCCCTTGTGGATTGCCGCCGTTGGTTCTGTTGCGCCCTTTCCGGCCCTTGCCTCGACTCCGGGAGCCGGTGTCTTGCTGGCCGGTGGTGGTGGCGCCACGGTCGCCGGTGGATGCGGGTTTGGTCGAACTTCCAGCAGCCGCAGTTAGAGCCGTAGAGTCTTTGTCATGGACTTGTTGTTTTGCCATTTGAGTTTCTTCAAGTATGAGTTGCGAGCGGGCTTTGTGAAAAGACGGCAACGGATCTGATTGTTGAATGTAACTAGCAGTGGCGTTATACTCTGCAGGTAAACCGGACAGTAATTGAAGAACTAACCGGTTGTCGGAGATTGGGGAGTCAACACCCTTGAGTTGATCAGACAAGGCTTTCATGTGTTGACAGTAGGCGGATACTGAAGCAAAAGACGCCAATTTGCAATTGGAAAATTCATGTTCCAAATAGACAGCGCGGGTGTGCTTATTATCTTGAAAAATATCCTGAATGCGACCCCAAGCTTTAAGGGCGGTGTCTTCAGGATCAAGAATTTGAAGAAGAATATCTTTGGAGACCGTACTGTAAATCCATTGCAGAACGGTGGCATCAACTTGCATCCAAAGAGCATCATCAATGTCGGCTGGGCGAGGAACTTTGGCATCAATATGATCCAAGACATTATGTGCCTTGGCGGTGACGCGAAAGAGAGTGACCCATGACGCATATGGTGTATCATGATCAAGAACAAGAGCGATGTTGTTCTTGATATTGGAGATTCCAAGTGCGGAATGAAACGTTTGTTTCTTGTCGGTCGACATTGGATAGTGAAGGACGGCGGAAACGTGAAAAAAAGGTGAAGAGAGATTTATGGATCTGAACCCTCTGATACCATGTGAGAATTAGAGAGATTGAATAAATTCTCCTTAGGGTTTCCGTCAGCAGACGGCTTGTATAAATAATAAACAGAGTTTACATAATTACAAAAGGCAACCCTATATTTACATATATTTACATATTCTATCAAGACCGACCTAAGCGCTTTCCGTTATCAAAAAAAATAAAAATAAACGGAATCGTAAAGAGAATTGCACGGAAAAGAAATTACCTCGGATACGGAGATCAATATTTTCAACTTTAAACATTATGAAGGAGCATAAAAATATCAGTGAGGAACAATAGTGCCATTGAAATCTGACTAGAGTTGAAATTATAAATCGTCGGCCTCTCATTTACCTTTTTTTTTGTCTTCTCTTCGCTTGTTAAAACTGCAAGTGAAAAACCCGAAAAAGAAAGTGATATTTGTAACGACCAATAATAATGGATCCATAAAATAAAGCAACCGACGGAGAAGAGAGTACAAGAAACTCAAATTTACGACATTTGAGGTTTGTTATTTAGCGATTTCGGTTTGAATATCATTTTTCATAATTTTGGTTTATATATAACAATTTCATTGATAATTGTTAGATTATATTATAATGGTTAAATTGATTGAAAAAAGTGTGCAAATGATGTTGAAATGGGTTTGTAATTAATCAAAACGGAATGGAAAATCGGTTTCTAGAACAAGTGTTGCTTGGGACGATGAGTCCTACTTCAATGTGTTAAGGTGGTGTTGAAGTTGGAGGCTCACCTTCGACACCTTCTTATGGTAGTGAAGACATGTGCGTGAGCAAACGCGCTTGTTTGTGATTGGTGTGTTCACATTATAATCTCTTATTGAGTTTGATTCCGATTTGTTAGAGATTAAACTTTGATTAGTATGGATTAATTTAAGAATAGTATATGTTTAGTTTATGATCAGCTTAGGAATAAGGTACGATTAGCTTACCATTAGCTCTTGTTGAGCTTACGGTCAGCTTTTGAAGAGCTTATGATTAGTAACTAGTGATTATAGTTTCACTTTGTCTTGAATTATTCTTAGAGAACAAAGGTGTCATTTTGGCATCTGGTCTACTACATCAGTACGCAGAGACGAGCGGATCTTTGTCGATGTTACCGATTATATGTCGACCGATGTTATCGTGGCACATATCCTCAAGTTGGGTAATTGACGTGGGAACATCACCACCATCTTCTCCATGTTATCTAGGCCACAAACATGAAGGTGAGGGCTGAAACGTGAGCCTCGGATCCAAATAAATTACAAATCCACCCTAAAAAAAATAGGGAGTTAGGATTGAACTCAGAAAAAACGATGTCTTGATTTAACAGACTAATTAAGAAACAAGTAAAACTAAATATATACAGACACCAAAACAAAGCAAACAAAACGCAAATAACAAACTCATGCCGATCAACAATATCTTGGTAAATCGGCCAAAGACATAAACTTTTTATTAAAAGAATTAAACACGAAAGCGAAAGCGAAAGCGAATACGAAGAGAAAGAAAGAGTTTTTCAACAATAGGCCGATTGGCCTCCAGACATTTTATCAATCGACCTCCATAAGAAACTTCTCGTAAAACAATAACAATAAGGGAGAGATAAAAATGGTATTTTTCGAAACCCCACTTCGAGATAAGGAGAGTAAGAATACAATCATTAATCAATAAAGCAATTCCAAACACCATATCAACACAAAATGCATACACATAGATCTCAATTGACAATTCCATAATTGAATGTAAGTCAAGTTACACTAAAAACAACTCCATTCGATTTTCATGTGGTTAATACTTTGTTTGGCATACATCATTGGGTGTCACCTGTTGATGGTCACATACCCAAGATGACGCTTATTCTTCACATCGAACTCATTATGGAGGCATGAGTGACTTGACTCTCTCATTTTACCTTCAACACCTTGAAGAATATAAAGCAAAGGATAATTTCAAACTCGGTTTTCGCATTTTGCAAGCAACAATCTAAATACTACCATAACTCTTATTGAAAAGCATCCAACATCCATAGAATCAATTCAATATCATAGATCAATGTAGTTAGACTCTCCAAACCCTAGTAAAAGATGAGAATTAGTCAAACATACCTGAATAACAATCACAAGCTTTTTTAATCGTTCGAAAAAGTTAATTGATCGGCCACCAGGGGGTTAGCCGATCGATCTATAGTACAAACTTGCTCGCGGAAACTCGAAAATTGACAAACAATGAGATTATTAAAACCCAGAACAAAATGCCTTATTTATAGGAAGGGAATCTAACATACCTTGTAAAATTTATCTAAACTATCAAATTAATATATCCTCTAACAAGATAAATTTGTCTATAATGGATAACTTCGAATAAAACGTCCAAGTGGATGAATTGAAACACAACCTAAAACAAAAGGGAGAAAGATAATACGTCGAGATGAGCTCGTCATTGTAACGCCCGGTTTCGATATTGTTTTCTTGCGTACTTCTATCGATATTTTTGTTTTTAGTAAATTCTTTTTACATATTTTTAAAAGTATT
This sequence comes from Fagopyrum esculentum, assembly GCA_033239045.1. Lineage (NCBI taxonomy): Eukaryota > Viridiplantae > Streptophyta > Magnoliopsida > Caryophyllales > Polygonaceae > Fagopyrum > Fagopyrum esculentum. The sequence continues at coordinate 143,825,138 of BSUD01000004.1, forward strand.
TTCACAACGTAAAAATAGCTTTCCCGTGTATAATTATATTTTTTGGTTTACTTTCAAAGAAGGTCGGAAAGTTGTTCCGATTCGGAAATCTTGTTCCGAACGTTGAAAATGAGTCTACCCTTTTGTTATTTCTTTTCTTCTTCATTTCTTTTCTTTTCTCTTTTTCTTTCATCTCTTTTTCTATCTATTTTGGCTTGTGAGCAAACTCACGCCCCGACCTTTGGCTCCCCCGACCTCTCGGTCTCACTCCCAACCCCTCGACCCTCCTTTTGTCCCTATGGCACACCAGCCCATCCCTTACCTCTTCACACTAATCTGTTCCCCCACCTTCCCGTCTTCCCTCTCCTCGTAACTGCACATCGAGATTTGTTGGGAGCCACAGGAGAGACAGTTGCAGCGATGGGAACCACTGGAGAGGAAGCTGCAGCATCGCTTGTGTAAGGGCCTAGTTGTTGAGTTGTTGAGTATGTGAGCTGAGGACCAGGATTTATCTTGGACCGTCCTGTGTGACCCAGTGGCCGCCCCTGCGGTTTGCCTGGGCCGCACCTGCGGCTCACAGAGTCCGCCCCTACGGCTTTGTGTGGCTACGGTCGTCTTCTTTGACCCGTGTTTTACCCTTTACTTCTCTTTATAAGATTATTCTTCTTCCTTCTGATGAGGGTTATCTCTCTCCACAACTTCATCTCTCTCCCTACATGCATCTTCTTCTCTCTTATTCTCTTGGATCTCTCCTTGATCATCCTTGAGGTTTTGTTGAGTTATGAGAGTTATGGATGGCTTTATTACTGATTGATGATAGTTGTTGTTGTTGTGCTTGTGCTTAAGCCAGCCTTGAGGTGTTGTGGATGTTCTACTCTGATTTGGGTTCATCTTGATAAGCTTATATGGCTTCTTCCCTTCCTTTCTTCATTCTTCCATCTTCTTTCATCTTCTCTTCTTCTAGTTTAGATCCTCTTAGATTGGATCTTGTTCCAGCCTTGAATGGCTTCTTCTGATGTATATATGGATGTATACGGGGCCGGCCAATGAATTACGAAGGCCCTGAACGAATGTTTACATACGAAAAAATATTAAAAATTAATTTTTTTTAAATAATTTAAATTTTTAATTTTATATCACTTGTTATGTAGTGAATTAATGCACAAAATTGATTCATTTATTTTTAAAACCTTTTACAAAACCTTTATATTAAAGATATAAATGTAGGAGTAAAGATAAAATCGTTATGAAATTATTATTAATTTTCTTAAGAAGTCTTATCTTAAATTGTTAAATTTTAAAATATCTATTAACAAATTTTTAATTTTATATCATCTACATTTATGCATTTGATCGAATTTAATCAATTAATATAAGTAGTATATAATTTGTATATATTCAATAAATATTATAAAAATCCCTTGCATAAATCAAACATTCAACTAAAAAAATTGATATATTATGAGTACAACTATAAGCATAAAAATTGTATTTTTAATAATAACTTATAAATGACTTTTTCTATAAATCAAATCAGTAATTTGTAAAAAAGTTATGATATAAACTTCACCTTACTTATAAATAAGTTAACATTTTATAGTATTTATGTCTAAAATTATTATTTTTATTCTAATATAATTTTTTAACTAGCAAAGAAATTTAAACTCAATACCATTATCTCTAAATATATATATATATATATATATATATATATATATATATATATATATATATATAAAAGTGCCGATAAATAGGCCCCAATTTATTATTTGAAAATTTAAAGTTACCTTACCAAATGGTTGAGATGACTTTGGGTAATTAATAAAAGAAAAGGTATTGGATAGATTATGGGGCCCACTTAATCACTTACAAAATTGAAGTAACCCCGTAAAATATGTTGGTGGTGAGAGTCGAACGTGGACCAACGAGAAAACTAAATTTTCTGCCAGCCCGTTGAACCAGTGAGCTATGCATGCTGAGTTGTACAGTTAAACAACCGAAATAAAATTATCCAGCGACTAGAAAAATAGATGAGGCCCCTTCACAAATTTGAGGCCCTGAGCGGTGGCTCACCTCGCACACCCTCGGGGCCGGCCCTGGATGCATATGTGTGTATGTATGGATGTTGGCTGAAGAAGGAGTGAAGAGATGGCTTGAAGAAGCAAGGAGGAGCTGAAGGTGTGCCTTCTGCACGACTAACCGCCCCTGCGTCACTTGCAGCCGCCCCTAGCGATGTCTGCCGCCGCCCCTGCGCCACCTCCTAGCCGCCCCTACGGCCACCTGCATCAGCTTGGATTTTCCCTTGGTTTTGCAGGTGTGTCTTGCTTTTAGGCTGACCTATGGTTGGCTTTGCCTCTTCCTTTTGGAGGTGCTGAGAGTTTAGTGTCATGCTAGGGTTAGATGAGAGTGTTTGGATGATGTTATGATCATGTTATGCCGGTTATGGCTTTCGAGGATTATAGGTTGTGAGGTTGAGTTTGAGGATGATCCTATGGATCCCTTGGATCTAGGTGTGACCCCTTTTATTGATAGGATATTTACATATCTATATGCCTTGTTATTGGACAGTGTACCTCTCAGGAATGGAAGTTGATCGTGTTTGAGGATTGTACGACGTTGAGGTAAGTCCGTAGGACTTACTTAGCTATCATCCCTATATTGGGTGTTTGCATGAGTGGTGTGCGTGTTGTATGTTGCTATGATAGCATGAGATGTCGTTTATACCGACTTATGTTTTATTGACTGCCTTGTTGCGTGGCTGTGATAACCTTTTCCTTTCATCCTGCCGTGGAGTCTAGGAGGTTCTTTGATGTCAGGCTAGACTGGTTTACAAGAAGGGCGCAATCCACTCCCATAAGGTACACGGGTTGTGTGACCGATACTCGTACAACTGAATATAGCACTCAGAGGCGAGGATGTATTGGTCCTCGTGTCACATACTTTTATCTATATATATATATATATATATATATATATATATATATATATATATATATATATATATATATATATATATATATATATATATATATATATATATATACGATTTGAGTGAACGGCTATTGATATTAAGATGATAAAATGGGTAAATGTGTGATATCATGCTGATGTGTTTATCTTTCATGATTGTGCTTGTGCTTATGCATTACCTTATATATGTATGGTTAGCTAATGGTTTATTACCATGTTGTAGATTCCTTGCAGGATAGGCGTGCTGCTGAGTGATCTAGCAGGGTGGCAGGCCGAGGACCTCTCGTACATAGGATGGTTGTGGTCTTTTGGGGTTGTTTATGCTTCCCTCCTACGTGAGGATGATATTTTGTTACCTCCTGTGTGAGGATGTTGTTTTATACTCGGCTATGATGTCTTTACCTTTGGGTTGTACAGTTTATACAATTTTATGCATTTGTTTTATATCTGTCAATGCCATGTTTTAAGGTCCAGTGAACTTGTTGTCAGGCTAGGGTCGGGATCCATTGTGAGATCCTAGCCCAATGTGGCACTCCGAGTCCCGCAAATTCGAGGTATTACAGCCTGAGCCACCAGAGAGGAAGCCGGTGTCGCCGGAGTGGGCCGCCTCTGGCCAGAGATTGGATCTGCCTGGCTACCGCAGATTCGCCGCCGCCGTCGCCGCTGAAGCCCGCAAAGAAACGCCAGCGCCGCCACCTCCTTTTTCCCCTGCTACATGAGTCCAAGGTTAAAAGAGATGGGTTTTGGTTATTGCGTTTTTTACCTAGAAATTTTGTATATTGCAGATGTGCCCCTTTTCCTTAATTATTCCAGTTTGGCACCCCCTCTTTTAGATTCTGTTGTGACTGCCCCTGCTGATTGTTGTTATTGCAATCTTGACCCCATTTTTTTCAAGAAATGTGCAGTTTTTCCCTTGAAGTATAAATTAGAGTTTTGACCCCAAAGTTATATAAGGAAATTGCCGGATTTCGAGAATTTCTAGTTGCCCGGAAAGTGGTTTTGGTTTTTAAACCATGTTTATAAATTGTGTAATCGCCCTAGGAAAAAGTTTTGCGAGTTTTAACTAGTTTTGAAAACGGGTTCTCCTTGGAGTTTTATTTGTTAAGATTTCCGTTCAAATTTAGCGCTTGAGCTAAATTTGTCTAGCTTTGATGTATAGGTCCGGAACCGCCGTTAAGTCCACCGAAATCCGTTCTCGACATCCCTAAACCGTGCTCTACCTTGGACCTTGTGTGAGTACCGTCTCCGTCTTTTAGTTCGATAGCGGTAGTGTGTCATGCTAGGTGAATCTAGCATAACGTAGAGCAAATGCCATGTAGTGGCCTTGACCATAGATGTTAAGTATAGTTACGAATTGTTGTGTGCATCGGCAAGTTTTCTTAGATGATCAAGGATATAGGATCTAGTGTTCTAAGTTATGAACTTACGAGTTTGAGAATATAGAAGTACGAGAGGTGTTATCTTGTCGGTTAGTTGATGATAGTATACCTCGTTGTGATCAGGCATTGAGCGTTTCCCACAAGAAGCCTAGAGGATCGATTCGTGTACCTTGAGTGAGGTAAGTCCTCGGACTTACTTAGCTAGCTTTCGCATATTGGTTGATACGTATGGGTGGTGTGTTTATAATTATTGCGATAACTATTTACCAGATTAGGATGTGGACTTGTGTATTATTTTAAATCTAGCTCAAGTGTATGATAACGGGTGGTGACCGCTTGTCCAGTCCAAAATGGGGCGACTGGGAGGCGCCTTGCGACCAGTCCAACGTGTGATGTTGATAGGCGCCAAGTACAAACCCGACATGGTGAAAGGGGACAAGGGCGAGGTATTATCGTGTCACACCATAAGTGGATTAGTAAGGGAATAACGTTAAATAAAGATAGCAACCGGACTTTGTGTGTTTGAGCATGTTTGTGTGTTTTTACTTTGTTATTTGTGTTTGTGTCTTATTGTTCTTCTAATATTCGGATTGCTAGCTAACGGTTTTAAACCGGTGGTTGTAGATGCTTTGCAGGATAGGGATTCCGCCGAGTGAGGCGGAGGAGTGGGCAGTCAGGGTCTCCGTACATTATAGGACGGGGATGGTTATGTGTTGATGTCGTTTTGGGATTATGTTGTACCTTATGGATTTATGTCTTGGAGTTGTGTCGTTTGAGGACTTGACTGAGTTTCCAAGTTGTAACTTTCTTTTCGGGATTGTTTCCATTGCATTAAAACGATTTCGGTATTTGCCTTTATTTGTACCATGTTGCAAAGATCCGGTAAAATTGTTGTCAAGCTAAGGGTCGGAACCCATTTTGAGGTCCCAACCCGTGGCGCCTCGAGTCCCGTGGATTCGGGGAGTTACAAAGTGGTATCAGAGCCCTCAGTTAGCAACAATGGCACTCACAATCTTCTAAAGGCCGAATGAGGAATAAACAAAACCCACACGGGTTCTGACTTTGTCGTTTTTAAATTCATATGCATGATTCGGGCTTGGGTTAGAATGTACGGGATCACCACTCCTTCCGCGGACCTCGGCAACGTAGTTTATTGGATTACTGAAATATGTATAGATATGTATGTGTGGACTTGTTGTACCTTAGTTAAGTGTTTGGACTATATCTAGATATGTGGACTATAGTTATGTTTTTGGACTTTGTTTTGTAGTTACTTTCCCTAGACTTGATGTGTTTATAGTAGCATTAACATAAGACTTATGTATAGTTATATATTATTATATGGTATGCTAGTATCAAATTAATAATATGGACATTATAATAAAGATGATAGAAAGTTATCATCGCCCTTTTGACAATGTCGTTTGGCTTAGGATAGTATACATATATATGATGATGAGCACGCTCAAGTTATCGAGTTAAGCATCAAGTTTTAGCGAGCACCCCGGTGATTTCTCGGACTCCTTTAGAGAACATCGTAGCAAAAGAGTAGAGATGATGTAACCGAAGGGCAAACAAATAGAGAGGAACTCGAGTCAACATAAGAAAAATCGAGATGGAAGCAATATAAGCAAGGAAGCAACATGAAGATATGGAATGATATGAAAAAGCAATGATGGAGCATCAATGAAGCAACTAGAGTTAACGAACTTAAGGTTCTTCCAAGTGTCGTGCCGATAAACTAAAGAAGAGTATCGGGAAGAGGAGGAGTACATTCTAACAAGGGTGAAAGCGGTATTGCATTAAGACGTAAAGTTTTTCCTAGGCGCTCCTAAGCATGGAATTCAAGATGAGAGGTGTGGATGGACCAATTACGAAGGTTTAAGATATACTTAACTTAAGCTTACAGTAAGCGGGTGACTTTTCCCGACATATGAGAGATTACTGGAAGAAACACACGGTGAAAGTTTGCGTAGTAAAATTTCTTTAGTGGAGTCAACTGGTTCCTGTTGTGGTGATAAGTCTAAACAACGCCAAGAATAAGGAAGTGTGTATAGATGATGATCTTAAGAAGATGAAAGATGAAACAAGATCGAAAGACTTAAGATACCAACTAAGAGAGACGTGAGTGGATGCTAATTAAGGTCGGAATATTTGAGAAGGTGCACTTGCAGAACATCATGGAAGAGATGGATGAGTGGTTAAGTCTATGAAAGTGAGTCATACGTCACAACAGGGTCGAGAAGGTATAGTTATCTTACAGAAGAGGAAGGAAGCATTGAATGTAGAATGAGCTAATGGAGATTAAGGTAGAGTACCCCGAGGAGGGTAACCTTCATAAGAGTGGTAACATGGAAAGTGTAGTAGAATGGTAAGTCGTTAACTTCGGAGGAGATCAAATACAAGTTAATCGGTGACAACTAAGAACGCACAAGCGCGGGTTGTCTATTATGTGAGTAGATGGAAAGAGTAAACAAGACCATGGGAATATAGAGGATCGACCACAAGAGCTTGGAGTATTCGCGGTGGATCAATGTTAATAGTAAGGAGGTACATCAACGAAGCGCATTTGTTTTAAATCAAATAATGTAGAACGAGTTCAAGCAAGTAATTATAACAAGACCTCCGGGGAGGAGATTGTAACGATCTTACGCGACCTTCTTAGGTCATGTGATTGACATATGGAGGAACGCCACGGGTTACAACTTTTAAGGTTTGATCATGGTAAGGGAAGCTAGTGGATCAAGCGTAAGATGAGACTTCCATTGTTCTTGTGCGTAGACGGGAGTATAATAAGAGGATGCATAGTATGTTTGTTCTAATAAAATGGATGGTATGTTTCCGCAAGCAAAAGTTGAGTAAGATGTTTCAGACTCACACGGAAGAACCATGGTGGTTATGACGTGAAAGGGAGGACCTAGATAAGGGCAATGTTGCGAGCTTAAAGTTTATAATATTAGCACTAGAGAAGTAATGAGTAAGATATTTCAGTGAGTTTGGAGGGGAATTTCTTCTAGCATTTTCACGGGACATATTGGTACGGTTGTGAAGTTGTTCATGAAATAGTAAAAGATGCTTAAGGGGACCAACAAGAGTAAGAGATTACCGAAGTTTTGAAGTTTTTGTCGTCATGTGATGTACGAGAAGCATGTGAAAGATTGAGGTTAGAAACCTTACGGCCGGAGTGATGTTACCTAAGGAAATAAAAGTAAGTCCTACACCTACTCGAAGGAAGGGTGCAAGCTTATATAAAATACGAAGAACGTTTCCTACATGTTGGGATGTCACTGAAAGTAAAGAGGATGAGATCGATTTATTTAGAGGCATGGTTATGCCCTATAGTTATGATGTTTATGGCAAAAGATAAGTATGAGTCGTTAAAAGGTTATTACGACCATGCTTCAAGGTGAAAAGGATGGAACCACACGGATTCGAGAGAAGAAGGACCCTTGGAAGAAAACAGTCACGACCATAGCTGAAGATGGAATAATACACGTGTTTGAAGGACATCACCCCTACAGATCAGGGTAGATCGTATGTACCATGACCACCGGATAAGTGTTAAGAAAATATGGTGACGATGATTACGTTACATGACGAGAAGAGAAAAGGCGAAACCTGAGGTATCACAAATTCCGGAACGTTGGAATGAGTATTTTGCCGCTAAAGACGAGCTTGAACCAACGTGACATCCAAGGCGCCATATACAATGAACTTGGGAAGAAGCGTGAGTTGTGGAGGCAATCGAATGAACTGATTACAAGATCTTGTTGATAAGGGTTCAGTAGAACCAATGCACTGAAGAGGGAGCACCAAACGTTACCTTGAACTTTTGTTTTGAAGTTGTTATGGAGCACACCAGCTGCGGAAAGAGAGAAGTTGTATAAAAATTTGTCCCAGGATGGTAACCTTCGAAGGATGCGAAAGAGGTTACAAGTTTCTAGGATGTGTTGGTCATTACGGATTTATGGAGTGATTCTCCAAGTGACATCATCCATGGATAACGACTTCGGAGGGCAACGGAGTTGGGGCGAGACGGAATGGTCAATGAAGTTGTTGAGTGCTAAAAAGGGATTCATCGGTGCAATTATTACGGAATTGTCTCAAGGAAGTATAAGTTTGAAGTGTACAAGTGATTCTACAGGACAAGGCCTTGATTTGGGTATGGAGGAACCATCCCGAGTTTTACGCAGGATTAGCGACATCTATAGGACCGTCGGATTAGTCCCGAGATCTTTCCTTGGTTGTGCTTATATGATTTGTGACGTGATTTGTTTTGTGTGTTTACCTTGCAGGGTCTTGTTGTGTTTATGCGAGTAGACTTTGGATTAGAGGGCCGTAGTCACCACGTTATAGGGTTTCGAGCGGTTATCGTGATGAGTTTGTTTGAGAATTTCGTGTTTAGCAAGTTTCGGGACGAAACTTGTTTTTAGGGGGTCTGATGTAACGCCCGATTTACTTTCGAAGAAGGTCGGAAAGTTGTTCCGATTCGGAAATCTCGTTCCAAACGTTAAAAACGAGTCTACCCTTTTATTATTTCTTTTCTTCTTCATTTCTTTTCTTTTTCTCTTTTTCTTTCATCTCTTTTTCCATCTATTTTGGATAGTGAGCATCCCGACCTTTGGCTCCCCCGACCTCTCGGTCTCACTCCCGACCCCTCGACCCTTCTTTTGTCCCTATGACACACTAGCACATCCATTCCCTCTTCACGCCAATCTGTTCCCCCACCTCCCCGTCTTTCCTTTCCTCGTAGCTGCACTTCGAGTTTTGTTGGGAGCCACTGGAGAGACAGTTGCAGCGCTGGGAACCACTAGAGTGGAAGTTGCATCATCGTCCTAGCTGCACATCGAGTTTTGATGTATAGGTCCGAAAGCGCCGTTAAGTCCACCGAAATCCGTTCTCGACATTCGTAAACCGTGCTCTACCTTGGACCTTGTATGAGTACCTTCTCAGTCTTTTAGTTCGATAGCGGTAGTGTGTCATGCTAGGTGAATCTAGCATAACGTAGAGCAAATGCCATGTAGTGGCCTTGACCATAGATGTTAAGTATAGTTACGAATTGTTGTGTGCATCGGCAAGTTTTCTTAGATGATCAAGGATATAGGATCTAGCGTGCTAAGTTATGACCTTACGAATTTGAGAATATAGAAGTACGAGGGTTGTTATCTTGTCGGTTAGTTGATGATAGTATGCCTCGTTGTGACCAGGCATTGAGCATTTCCCGCAAGAAGCCTAGAGGATTGATTCGTGTACCTTGAGTGAGGTAAGTCCTCAGACTTACTTAGCTAGCTTTTGCATAATGGTTGATACGTATGGGTGGTGTGTGTTTATAATTGTTGTGATAACTATTAACCAGATTAGGATGTTGACTTGTGTATTATTTTAAATCTGACCCAAGTGTATGATAACGGGCGGTGACCGCTTGTCCAGCCCAAAATGGGGCGATTGGGAGGCGCCTTACGACCAGTCCAGCGAGTGATGCTGATAGGCCTCAAGTACAAACCCGGCATGGTGAAAGGGGACAAAGGAGAGGTATTCCCATGTCACACCATAAGTGGATTAGTAAGGGAATAACGTTAAATAAAGATAATAACCGGACTTAGTGTGTTTGAGCATGTTTGTGTGTTTTTACTTTGTTACATGTGTTTGTGCCTTATCGTTCTTCTAATATTCGGATTGTTAGCTAACGGTTTTAAACCGGTGGTTGTAGATGCCTTGTAGGATAGGGATGCCGCCGAGTGAGGCGGAGGAGTGGACAGTCGGGGTCTCCGTACATTATAGCACGGAGATGGTTATGTGTTGATGTCGTTTTGGGATTATGTTGTACCTTATGGATTTATGTTTTGAAGTTGTGTCGTTTGAGGACTCGGCTGAGTTTCCAAGTGTTCGCCTCAAAGTGTGCGTGCAAATAAGTTTTAAATTTATAAAACTGAAATCAAAGCAAGCGAACCCGCAGTGTACGGATCATCGTAGTAAATCAAGAATTCCAGAGTATCAAACTCAGGGATTTGGGGGATCAAATTCAGTTCACAAATTATCGAGCGAATAAAATATAGAAGCTTTGCAAATATTGGAAAAACAACAACCCTAAAGATCCAAGCATCCAATTGTGGCAATCGATTCAAGATATTCTATAGATATAAGGACAGAGTCGAGATTGCAAAGGTATAACTAATGTAAGATTATGTACAGTGAAGTTCCAAAACCCTATATATCTCACCCGAAGATTCTCTCTATAAAGGTTGTTGAGGCTGCAGTATAGAAAGGATCATCAAAGGATAAGAATTACTCTCAAATACCCATTCCCAAACCCAATGATCAAAGATAGGCCAAAACGGTTAAGGTTGTGACACTCTAAACCGAAATAGAGGATGTTGAGTCTTACTACTACCTAGAAAAGGCAAGCCAAGGTAAGGTTAAAGCAAATCTTTAACTTTAGATTAAAGCAAAAGCAAAGGTCGTAAAACAGAGGAAATCACGGCCAAATCTTGAATTTCCACGGCCGTGGAACTCAAGAACAAACCGTAATTTATGTTGTCGACGAGGTTTCTCACACACTCAGGGTCCAATCTGTTTACGATCGATCTATCATCATCTAAGCCACAACTATCAACCCTTCACCTTAGAATTGCTAAAGGGTTTTAGCCAATAACCATCATCATAATATCAAAAATCGAGTTTAAGGAAAGAATAGATAAAAACCTCAAAAACTAATAACTATCAAATTGCAAAACTCGAATCCAACAACAAGTATATGTTTGATGAATGCAGAAAAGAGGAAAACAGAAATCTTCACACAAATCTTAAGGAACTATGAAAAACGGGATGTCAATCCGTCTTCGAATGCATCCCCTAAGATATCTCTAAAGTACACAATCTTCAATATTGCGTATTTCTCAAGCCATGATCCGAAATCTCCAATCCTCCGTCTCAATCCTCAGTGTCGGATTGCAAGCAAAGTTCAAATGAAGCCCTAAGCGACCATCCTCGAAACTCCCTTCTCAAGCCTTCTTATAGGGCGAAATAGGGTTACGAGAAAAGCCCAATAACCGTCGCTGACGTGGCAAATATGACACGTCACTTCGTCATGGAAATTACGGCCAAGTACACGATTCAACGGCCGTGGTTTTGGGCGTGGAATTCTCTGATGTTCTCCAAAATCAGTTTCTACGAACCCAACCCAAGTCCACGGTCGTAATTTAGAGCATGGAACCCAAAAGTCTTCGTGAAAGCCTTTGTTTCGTGATGTTCTTCACTCATGCTCCTTCATTAGCTCCTCCAAAGCATCTCCTTGATGTCTAACATGATTAAATACTCCTATCCTTCAACATTATGCTCCAATTCAAGCCTTTATTCACCTATAAACAAAGCAAAGCTAGTGTAGATCTCTATATCGACAAAATAGGTGAATGCGCTCATAAATGCTTCAAACTCATATCCATGTACACACTAAAGAGGGAAAAACAATCAAAACAAGTGCCTCAAATATAGTCATATTTCATGCTATCACCAAGTTGTAACTTTCTTTTCGGGATTGTTTGCATTGCATTAAAATGATTTCGGTATTTGCCTTTATTTGTGCGATGTTGGGAAGATCCGGTGAAATTATTGTCAAGTTAAGGGTCGGAACCCATTGTGAGGTCCCAACCCGTGGCGCCTCGAGTCCCGCGGATTCGGGGTGGTACAGTCATGTGGGCAGGCCAATCGACCTCTTTGGTCAAGTCGATCGACCCAGTCTAGAATGTTGGGTTGATGCTTTGCTCTTCGACTAGTGGTAATGTGCGAGCCACGTGCAGGAGAAACAATAGATGTTTGATCGGCTTGCACGCTTCTAGCTACAAAAGATCGTCGATCGACCTTGTAAGTAATTCAAACATAACAATTAAGTTAAAAAAATATGGTGTGAACCACAATGTAAATAGAAGCAAAGTAAGACATAAGCTTAAACACAAGAAACGTGGAGAATATTTAGATCAAGATGTGGAAAACTATAGACATCTCACATCGGAAACATTGCAACAATTTCAAGGGGAATAATCAACACAACACAAAGATAAAATTATGATAGAGGATCTATATATATACTACTAAATCATAACTCTTTTAGTCCACATGTCAACACCTTAACTATGTCACATAAGATTTTTTGGTAAATATTTACAATTTTACCACACGTTAATTACAATTATGCCATTATTCAATAACATTTTTAAGTCAAAATTAAAACATTTTCCATCTCATCATGCCAATTCAAAAAAATAATTTCATCTCATCATATTCAATATTTTACGGTTATAAAAATAATTCAAAAAAAATATGAAATTGGGATTTCAATGGATTTTGTTTGGATTCTAGATTTTACAAAATAAATATGAAGTAACTTTTAAATCTTATTGGTTACAATATGAGATATAACAATATTATCTTTAAAAATATTTGCATTAACCTTAATAAAAAAATTTAACAAAATTGAATATGTAAATTTAAAATTTGAATTTTTAAAATTTAGATTTCAAAAAAAATCTAAATTAATTCAAAACATAATTGTAGATATTACGAGAAAATCTGATTGAAATTGGGATTGACTTGAAAATATTACTTGAGGAAATATGATTGAAACTAGGATTGACTTGAATGCAAAATATTGTAGGCTTATATATATTTTTTTTCTACATTGTTACAAAGAATGAGTTAATCTATTTTTGAAATTATTTTTAAAATATGATATTGAAAAAGGACTAGGCTGTGACAAAATAATTTATGATTTTAATAATTTTATATTATCTATTATTATACTTTTAAAATAAAAATATAATTTCGGATTAATACAAATTTGAAATTAATTTAGACTTGAAAATATTTTTTCAAATATATAATTATAATTGTACAACTATGGTCAACGTTGAAAATAAAATTTCCATTCTCATTTTTTTAACATTTAAAATATAACAAATAATAAGTTCGTTTATTTATTAAGTAAGTTAAGAACAAATTAGAATGTTGAACTAACTAATATGCATTTTTTACAATTTGTATCTACTATTAAAAATACGGAATTTGAAAACTATTTATTTAAATCAAAATTATAAATTATACAAGTAACTAAGATTCACGACTAACACAAACTTTTTATTATCTTTTTTTTCTAAATTATATTAAAGAACTATTTAGCCCATATTTTTTATTAATTTTTAATTATTAATTTTGAAAACAAAGTAGAATTAATAATTATTTTTTTACTACATGATCTAATCGGATTGGTATTAATATATTCCTCTTAACATTTTTTGTTACATTAAAGGTTGTTAGCGCTTTTTTAAAATGTTGTAATTTATTTGCTAATAAGTTTTGAAACAATTTGGTTTACTAGGCTTTTTCGGGTTTTGTGCTTAGTAAATGTACCCTTTGATGGAAGAGTGTGTAGAGTTTGAAAATAAATACAAAAGGTTGGGTATATTTACTTAATTGAAACATTAAAAAGACTATTTACTACTCTAGTTTTTCAAAAAGGCCTAGTTACCAAAATTGCCCATAAGTTTTTAATTAATAAATTTTTTTGTAATTTATTTGAACTCAATCCCGCACAAGGTGCGGGTATTAGACTAGTTAGAAAGCACATTAGAGTATTCTACTCAAAATAAACCAAAGATGACTACATCACCACTCACAACTTTCTCTCTCCCTATATATAGAGAGATTTAATACAATCTATACAGTTAACACCCACTTAAAGCTAAATAAGATGGTAGACCAATAATTGCTCGACAAGAGTGTAACACCCCAGATTCTCGGAAACCGAGATATTACTGGTTAGGACCTCACAATGGGTCCCGACCTCAGTTTGACAACAAGATTACTAGGATCTTACAACAAGACACAAATAAGAAAAACCAAAATTTATAAAGTAGTATTTTCAAGGGATGAATGCAACAACGTCTAACAGCTTATAGTACTTAAATACGGAAAAGACTAATTGTCTTTAACAAGGAGAAAGAAACAACAAGGTAAACCCACAACCCCACTCTAAGGAGTACGGAGACCCGGCTGACCACTACTTCCGGATCACTCAGCTGTTGTTCTAACCTGCGGTAAATCTAAAAACACAACAAAACAACCATTAGCTAGTTATCTAAACATTAGGAGAATAATAATAGCACACACACACATAAAATCATAAACACTCATCATGCTTTCAAACAATCCATTTATTATCTTCATTTAAGTCGTTCACTCTAATGATACTTATTTTGTGACACGAGGGTTTCCCAAACCTCGCCTCCGCCCCCGTGTACCCATCAGGAGTGGATCCGATGCATCTCACCGTGTACCTGTAATCCTGTATGGTCTGGGTATAAAGAACCTCCCAGTCTCCTGGCAGAGCTGGGCAGTGATGTCACGGCCCGTTATACATACACTTGGGCCTTAACACATAATAACGACGGTCATCCTAACAAGTTGTTATTATAACACACATGGTACACACACCACTATTATCACTCAACTAATATCCAGAAACAAGCTAAGTAAGTCGCAAGGACTTACCTGAATCAAATCTCAACTCTCAATTTCTCAACTCGGTCCGCAACCGTAGAAACTCAAACGCTTGTCACACAAGGCACGTGGATCAATAATGTATCCCGCTTTCTTAGAAGTCTCCAACTTCTAAGATCTATAATCAATCATAAAGAAATTACCAAAGTACCCTTATACGGGTAAATGATCATTTTACCCCTGGTCTCGAAACTCTATAAAATTCTATAACAAGGTTCCAAACTATTCTTTAGAACTCAAAATCACACTCTCACTCTAGAAAGGAAGTTTGTTAAAGTTTTAGAAGAGTTAAACACATTCTTGACTTTCATAAAAAGTAGCTAAGGTCCAACTTTGGCTTAAGATATGATGCTCGGATAAAAGTATAAAAATTCTACAAAAATATAATAGGTCTTCTATGAAATGCCCTCTAGTCATATGAGCAACGATCTCTCAAAAACTATCAACCACAACTCCTACAAAAATCTCCAAAGATGCTTCCAAAGTCCATAAATTATATACTTAGCCAAATTCTGTGAAATTTCACAACTGCTCAACCAGTCTACTTTGAGCTCCTATAGATCTAGATCCAACCGTCGGAAAATTCTCCAATTTTGATAAATCATTCTATGCATGGCACTCTATAACATATTAAAAACAAAACGGTGGATTATTTTTATAAAGTATCGAAAGATTGATCTAAAGTGGATTGTTCAACAAAATTTATGGAAATTCATAGAAACTTAGATTGCAACAGATCTAGGGTGTGAGTCTCACCCACTGCTTGCTTGTTCTCTGGATCCAGTCAACATGTCTCTGGTTCGATTCCCTTCATCCTCAATTCTCGTCTAATCCGGTAAGCAACAGATCTCTCCTTTGAGCTCTACAGAGACCAAAAACACCTATAGTTTACTGCTCCTGTGTACTATGACGAGTTGTAGGTCCATATTTCTTACCGACTGCCCAGGGGTGGCTAGGAAGGCATCTGGTCCGGTCATCGATCGAACCACCAGGTCCTTGGGCACTATCTACGTGTGATGAGGGGGAGAGGATGTTCTGACTTGGGCCCAAAATGCCGACTATGAGGGACAACCCTTACCGCATCCTTGCACAGAAGGTTAAAGAAAGAGCGGTCTAAGCCATGGTCACTAATTAAGGTAGCCACTGAGTAGACATGAAGGGGACTCGATACCTGAGAGGTCGTCGCTACAAGGAGACAAAAGATGGTCCTGCTGGGAGGCCGGAGTGGAGAAGGTGGAACTTGACAGATGGGGAAGCTCCCGTGTAACTCCTGCCTAGACTGTGGTTGCGCAGAAGGTTTGAGTTCTTGGATACGTAGACACGAGAGGTGGCCTGGAAGGGCGTCTGTGGATCGGGTCTGCTCTTCGATCTCAACTGGTGTTGTAAAAAGGAGGAGGGGGATACGCTGTTGACGACAAAGGAAGGAGGGTAGAGGCATGAAGCTGCTGTTGCGTCTGTGCTGCGAGGTCGAAGGAGAGGCGAAAGGGATCTCGGTGGCTGCGGTGTTGCGGCGGGCTCGTTGTGGTCGTTGGTGGTGTGCAGAATCCGGTCGTCGGTTGCAGTCGTCTGGCACGCTGGTGCTGCTCCTGTCGTTCGTGTAGAAGGGAGAGGAAGGGAAATATACGGTTGCAGTTTCAGCCGATAGATAGGTTAGGAAGATAATTAGATTAGGTTAAAATTAGATTAGGTTAATTAATTAGGGTTTAGGGTTAAGATATGGGATGACGGAAATTGTATTTACTGGGCCTGATCTGATGGGCCTGCTCATCCAGTTAGGTGATGGGCTGCAAAGTGAGTCATTATTTTATACGGAACTACTCTTCGGTTTTTAATAAAAAAACGGAATTATTATACGGGTTACATAATTTATCATTTTATGTGTATTAAGGTCACATAAAATGATAAAATTTACAAATTGTTTTATTTATTTAAAAAAAAAAGAAGTTGGCGGATCGCAATCCGATTTGATCGGTATTAAACGGAAATAAAAAAAATTACCGGGTATTATATACAAAGAGATTTAACGAGATTATTAAAGAGTTTATGAAAAAAATAGTTTGGATATTCGCAATAACTAGATTATTAAAAACCATAGTTTCATTAAGCTCTTTTTAGAATATGTTTGGATAGATTAAAAAGGGACTTTCATAAATTTTTGACATTTATTAAGTAAATTGGCTATATTCATTTAAGTAATTTATATATATATATATATATATATATATTGAATGATATTTGTTTTCTTAAGGAACCATTACGATTTTATATTCAAGAGATTGATGATACATACTTACATTTTCTTCTACAAGATTTTTGATTGTCGGAAGAGTGCTAAAACGACTCATTAGTAGATTTTTTATGGTGTTTGACCGATGTGGTGGTGAACTAGCTTTAATTGGTTGCATAAAATGGACAATACTTTGTCGCTTCCAATTATGCATTCATATACTATGTGGGTCGCCCAACTAACTTACTCACGTGTGTGTGTGTGTGTGTATATATATATATATATATTGGCATGTAAGGATGTCGGAATGAGTTCATTTGTTGACGTAGTTAAAAAGTAAGATTCTCATTAATGTAGAGCACTATTGTCATCATATTATTACAAGTTCCTCATGTCCAATATGTCACCTACAACCGGAAATACTACTCCATGTTATAGGAGATTGTCCTCGTACGACACAACTGACAATTGTGGTCTGCATTAATGCCATTAAATCATTGAAATGATTTCTTACTAAACCTAGGAATGTTAATGTTGTGATAACGGTAATTCGTGAAATATCTTGTTAGTTGTGGCTCTATGATGGAGTTCTATACATGGTCAAGTTAGGACAATCTAGTTTTAGGTCTAATAGGTGGTCCAATGAACAACAATCCGTGAAGATATTTTATATTAATCAGAAGAGACCAAGAGTGAGGTGAGTTAAACTAAAACGTTATATTCGGTATTACAAGACTTTGATTTTGTAAGTGTCGAAAACTTATTTTACTTTGAAATTGAAATGGATTCTCTCATTGTTCAAGTTAATCTTGTGTCTATTAGCTCGTTTATTACTGCTTTTAAAAAAATCAAAATTGAGAATGAGAACTCTTCATTTTCAATAAAATAAAGATTTATTTCAAAGACATTTAATATTAAAAAAGAAGTAACCCATTAAATACATTGCAAGTATCAAATAAGTATTTAATTTAGTATATAGCTCTACAAAGGATGCACACAAAACCCACCATCACCTCTCTTCCCCTCTCTTGCGTCTTCTTCCTCCCTCGCTCTATCCGATCGTACGACCATCTACAATTCAATTATACTCTCCGAGTATCTCTTACATCTTCTGACGACTTTGATTCTCTGTTGGATTAGAGTGTTTTTTAAAGCGGTGGGTATGAAATTCTAGGAAGGTTTAAATAAATATCTCTCTATAGAGAGAGGGAGGGAGAGAGAGGAGGAGAGATATTTAATACAAATCATACAATTAACACACTCATGGTCTTAAAGCTAAATAAGATGGTAGACCAATAGTTGCTTGACAAGAGATTTATGGCTCGTTTGGTACGATTCCCATGAAGTCATGAATCAGAATGAGTCATACCAATAACTAGTGTTTGATAAGACTTGTAATTTGAATGAGAACGATTCCATGGAATGTCTCATTCCAACTATTGAAAATGAGTTGATTCCATAAATTAAAGGTGGGTGTCATCCATTCCAACATAAACTCATTTTTTCAAAAATAAAACTACATTTATATATATTCATTATATATATTTATACTTGCCTATTTAGTTTCACAAAATAAAAATAAGAATTTTTATAAAAAAAAATTATGGTTCATCAATTAATTTGAGTTATATTATTATTTTGTAGAAAAACACGAAGATTTCATTCAAGATGTAACGTGGCCGGAAATGTAATATGGCCGGAAAATGCTAGAAAATAATATAATTGATTCATTTAGAAAAAATTATATTTGATAGAAGAAGTTATATAACTATTTATTTGGGTTGACGATGTTTAGTGCTTATTATTTGAGTCATTAGTTAGTATTTATTTTTCTTAAATGTAGTTTAAAATTAGCATATATTTATATTATAAACATTCACACATATATGCAAATATATACAATTTCTCATTTCATAACTCATATAAAATAAAAAACATGTGTCAAAAATCTTTCATTCCAACATCGTACCAAACACCAAGTATCAAGAAGACAAGAATGACTTGTTCCAACTCCTTATTTCATTCCGATTCTTGATTCAAACCCCATTCCTACAATCATATCAAACGATCCCTTACCAAGATTATTAAAGAGTTTATAAAACAATAATAGTTTGGATATTTACAATAATTAGATTATTATAAAAATGTTATAATTTGATTGTTTTCGAGCTCTTATTTACTTAGAATTTTGTGGGTTGTTTAAGAACATTTAGAGCTAGAAGAGAGGAATGAACAAGAAGAGTAGATTTCTTGCTTGCTCTTGGTGCATCTTCTTACAATGAGAATGACCTCTATTTATAGGCCAAGATCATGGAGGATTTCCTAATAAAATATACTAGGATGTAAGAAGGTGAATAACTCACCTTGTACAAATTACTTCATATTTTGACCAAGTTATACTAGAAGACATGCATGTGATATATGTGTACAAAACATCATGTACACACTTGCATGCATGTGATAACTTGTACATGTTTAAGTATAACACCCCCCCCCCCCCCC
>BSUD01000004.1:143851040-143879948 GCA_033239045.1 Fagopyrum esculentum
TTTGCCATAGACATGAAAGTCAAAAGGGAGATATAGTAGCGATCAAGAAAAGGGACATAAAATTTAAACTCACTGACAGACTAGGAAGTGAAGGTTGAGGCCAAAAGCAAGGCGAAATATGATCACTCTCAACAAGCTAATTGCCACCACAATCCAGATTGATAACCGAGACAGTCAAAAGTATGGAAGTCAACATGAGATACATTATCCATCCAAATAGAAAGAATTAAAGGGCTGCAACTTGGAAGCTTACGCGTTGCCAGAAAGGGAAAGGTGGATTTCACCAACGTGGAAGTGGAGTGATCTCGTAGAACACCGGAGAATTTTGACATAGACCGTGATACAACAATAACCAGCTTCTGTAAAGGCAGCATTACAAGCAACACCCAAGGAAGAAGAGTGTGTGAGAAGAGTATTGGTGAACCCGAGGGACCCCAATAACTTCTCATTCAAAAGGAAAGTTAAGCTAACAACACTACAAGTTCATAATAGAGAACCGCAAATAGACGATAATTCAGGTAAAAGAATCACGGAGATGTACCTACAAGCTACCCTAGAAGGATTGCAAAGTCTGCTGATGGAAGAAGAATGATACAACTGGACTCGTAAGAGTATAACAATCTTACAAAAATGTAGATTGTAGGAGGAGCTAAAGAAGAATAAACAGAGAGACTGGAGGAGATATATTTCACCAAGTATATCAAGCCTCAAAAGAGATGGAAGAAAAGTAAGTCTGTGATGTTGTAGAAGTCAACTACATCCTACTTGGACAACTTAAAAGTTACATGTGCGGGTTAACTAGTGATGGTTAGTTAACCGATAAGAAGAATATCCATAAGGTTATAAAAGAATTTTATCGACATCTAGTGAATTTCTTTCGGAGATCCACGACGAAATGGTGAAGTTAAATCAATACAAGTACTAGTAGCCTGGATGGTAATGTTAAATGAGTCCAATATGATAACTCTAATAAAGAAATTTAAGAGCAGCTCTTGACGGTCGGTAATGACCCTTGATGATAGTAATGGTGAAAAGGGAATTGTTGGGAGTAGTTACTTACTACTGACTATGAAAGATACATATCAGAGTTAGAATGAAGGGATCCCTGTAAGAAGAACTAGAAGACTAAGAGGAAGTAGATGATTGGAAACATGTCCTATGTCTTAGCATTCCACACAAGTAAGACTGATGGTACACCTTCGAGAAAAAGGTAGGGTCAGACTGTCTAGATTGACCGGGAAAACCCTTGTGATTAAAGATGCGACACAAAATAATTGGAAATTCCGAGGTGGCACAAACATAAGGAGTATGATGTAAAGCCTTGGTGAAATGTGTGGTCGAGTTGTGAGGTGATTGCATATAGAATCTACATGTCGACTAAAACAGACATGAGAAGGAGTAAAAGTGAAAGACTAAAGGTTGTTATATGGATCCGGTATCACACCAATAAGATGGTTACCGAAAGGACTAAAGACTGTTATTTAAGGAGAAATGGATGTACTGCATGGAAAATTCAGCTGGACTGATGACCTAAGAGTTGTGAAAGTAATAAGACCAACCAATGCAGCTGTAAAGTGTGTACGAGAAAACTCAAGGGGATTTAACTATCTTACGGGGTGTAAATATCAAAGAAGGTAAAGCGACATGAGTATAAGGAAGACATGATAAATGCGATGCGAGAAATTTGATTGGTGGGAAAATCAGATGCACCTAATGTGTTGTATACAAATGGTACCATTGGACATTAAATAACAATCATACCAACGGACTGATAACACTATGATGGATTTAGTGTAAACCAAGTGTATAACTTATCCAGTGAGAAGGAAAGTCAGATATCAAAATTTCGGGTTATGATAAATTTTAAATAAAGTTTTGAGATGAGGATGTCCTTAGGAAATCTATGCAAGAGTACAAAGTAACTGAAGTTCCAACACAGAATGGGTAGTAATGATCAACAAACAGTTAGAGACCGATGAAGAGAAGAAAAATGTATAAGACGAGTCACCTGGTAGAAGAGTTCACAAGACAAGCTTGTAAGGCCAAAAGAGATAAAATGTCGACCCGGATATGAGGGTCTAGGGTGCATGGAAGGGATACCTACAATGGAGTGCAGATGCAAAATGTAGACTTTACAAGTGTGGAGAGGTTTTAACCTCCTCAAAAATATAGGAATTTGAAAGGAATCGCAATGTCGGTATTTAGGAGTATCATGAAGGCAATGTTGCCGGTAACACCAGCGAAGGAATGTATATATATAAGAACGGCCTTGGTGGACTCGAAAGTCCAAGGTAACCCCAATTATCACGGGACCTAAGTCATCAAAACCGACGGTCCGTGCAAGGAGAACTGCAAGGGGATAATAACTAAAATCACCAGAACTACAAAGACACTTACCAGCTATCGTTGAAGACTTGGAATGACTATTTAGGTCAAGATGAATGACCCAGTTGAGCTCGAGAAGTAGAGTTAGCCTAAGGAAATAGAAGTGTGGAATAGAAAACGAATTAGTGAAGCATGAAAGGATTAATCGAGTAGATGATGCTCACCAAGAATTTAACGCCAGTATAGGTATGAGAAGAGCAGGTCCGGAATATTGAGATAAGTCAGTTATAGAGTGACTGACATCAACTGAGGACGTATAAGTGATGGTTGGTATTGACGAGCAGGTACCGTTAAGAAGAGATTAGTGACTGCGAATTTAAGAGATAACTTTACCGATGACTTGGAGGAATCCCCAAGTAGGCAACGACAACTTTCTGGGGTGATCTAAAAATACAGAGAGAATCGGTTAGAGGTTGCTTACTAGTTGGTTAAGGACAGCCTACGGTTGAATAAGAGGATAAGGGTCTGTTTGAAGAGGATCTTGCTAGTAGTAGAAGGGAAGTATAGGCGGGAGTTGGGTAAATCATGTTGACCCCTTAGAAAGATGCCATTGTGACTAATGGGTGTTACACCAGAAGCGTGGTAGGCCCATAACTCAAAGATGAAGAAAATCAATGTTGGGATAACTATGATTTCAAGTTAAGAGATTGGAGAACTATATGAAAAGGTCCACTTGGGAGTGTGATTTGTTTGAGTTATATAAATTTGAAAGCTTGACAAGAAGTAGGTGAAAATCCACTAATTAAGGAACGATCCGATTAGGTCACATTGAGGAAAACGAGCCAAGCAGTTTGTATTACAAAGAGCATTAGGCACTTAGTAAAGTGCCGACAGAAGTTTAAGATGATTATTTCAGAATCGATAGTCGAGAACTTCCGAAAGGAAAAAGCAGGTGCGCCAATGGAAGGAAAAGTTTGGTAGAGTTATCAAATGAGCTGGAAGTAAGTTTAGGAAACAAACCGTTGAGAGAGCACCTACCAAAACCGAGACACGTTGTCAGCCATGAGGACCTGACAGTTGAGCTTGACCATACATTTGTAGAGTACCCAGTAGCTGTCTTGGAGCGCACTACTAGACGTCTGCGGTCCAAGGAGATACCTATGTTGAGAATCCAGTGGTCTAGGAGAGGAGCTGATGAGGCCACTTGGGAGACTGACGAGAGTATTAGGCGTAACTATCCAGAGTTCTTTGCGGGGTTAGAGGTTACTCATATTTGACGAGTTAGTACTCGGATGTTGTGTTGTGTGACCTTTCAGTTTTTATATTGTTTTGAGTGTTTCTGTTTTTGTGCTACTCGTTTGGTTAATGCTTGAGTAGCTGCATGGTAGAAAATGAAAAGGTCGAGAAACAAAAATATACCGGAGAAATGTGTGAGTAAGAGGAACATTCTAAGTTTCGGGACGAAACTTCTTTTAAGAGGGCACTAATGTAACAACCGAAAATTTTAAAGTTCCGGTAAACTGCAACTAACCAAATTCTGATGCGATAACCGAAAATAATAAATAAAATTAAATAAAACGAGTTTAAATATTATTATTTTATAGGACTTTAAGTCACATAAAATGATGAGACCTTGTAACCGGAATTAAATACGCACCTTAAATTAAAAATAATAATAAATTAGATAATACGGAATTTAATTTCCGTATTATATAATTTCCACACATAATTAACGAGTTACGAGTTCCGCTTTCGATCTCATGAGATCACCGCTCAATTGGGTCAATCCTAGGCCCAAGCCATCAGCCCACTTACTAAGCCCATCATTTAACCCTAAACTAATTAAAATTAACCTAATTAAACTAATCTTAACCCTAATTCTAACCTATCTCACGCTATTGTCTGCCGCTCCTGCCTTTCCTCTCGCAAACAATCGAAGCAGCAACCTTCCCTTCGACCGGAGACAAGCACCGCCTCCACCTTCCCTCCCCTGTGCCGCCGCCGCGCCGCCTGGACCAGCATAGCACCCCGGTGGCAAGCCAAGTCTTCCCCACCTTCGACTGCAGTTTGGCGCCTGTGACCTTTCCAGCGGACTACAACACCGCAGCTCCGCACCGTTGCAACCGGACCACCGCTGCTCCGTCCGCCACCGCTGCTGCCACGAGTCTGTGCGCCTTCCGCCGTCCGCCGCAGGGAACCGGTAAGACCCTGGCCCCTTCTTTCCGTCTTCCTTCTCCCGCACCTTCTGTTTCGATCCGAAGACGCTGACTCCGCCGCCTCTCTACCGTCTGTAGCCACGCCACACCACCCAGCCTGCCGCCGTCGGATTCGGTCAACCACCAGCCCAGACCTTCCGCCAGTGAGCCGCCGCCTTCCTGTTGTTTCCGTACCTTGTGCCGACGCCGCACTCCGTTGCAACCGGGACCAGCGTAGCACTTCTCAGGACTAGGTCAGTCCAGTTGTTGTTACTGATGAGTTGTATACACTGTGAAATGTATATATATATATATACAATTGGCATAACATGAAATTGGTCCGCAAGCTGTTTTTAATTCCGCCCTGTGCTTTCATACGATTGCAGTACGAGATCCTTGTTCCTATTTGTGTCCTTTACACTCTTATATAAACCACTGACTGAAGTTACTTCCCTGTTATCACCACCACCACTCTTATGTTGTCTTCTCTGTTCTATTGAATCGGTTTTCTTACACTGTGTTTGCCGAGTATAAAATATACGTATATATATATATATATATATATATATATATATATATATATATAATATGAAAATAAAATGGTACATAAGTGACTTAAAGCTATACATGTAGATCGATATATATAAATCTACTCATATGAATGTGAGTTGGAAAATATCAAGTATGTAGCTATATATATATATAGAAATACCGAATGGTTACGGTTTTAATATGAAATGGAGGTAAAAGTTAAAGTAGGTACCTAGGTATACATACGTTTGGAAGAGTAAAGTAATAATAGGGTAGTAAGGAGGATTTTGGTTCTTGAAAAGGTTTTAGAGTGTAACTTATAACTAGTATAACTATCAAAGGGAATTGATAGTTTTCTAAATTAAACTTCGAGAAATTACGATACCAAGGGTAAAATGGTCTTTTACCATAAGAGAACTTTTTCCGTAATTCCTTCGCATGAGGTTGGACGTCGAGATGTGATTTTGATATACATGCCTTATTTGACAGGCGTTTGAGTTACCACGAGTATGGACTGTTTGAGGCGTGTTAGAGTGTATTTTGACTCAGGTAAGTCCTTGCGACTTACTTAGCCAGTTTCTGGATATTAGTTGAGTGATAGTGGTTGTGTGTGCTATGTGCGTGTTTTAATAATAATAACTTGCTAGGACGACTGTTATTATTACGTTTAAGGCCCAAGTGTATGTATAACGGGCCGTGACATCACTGCCCAGCTTTGACAGGAGACTGGGAGGTTCTCTATACCCAGACCAGGCAGGTACAAGGTGAGATGCATCGAATCCATTCCTGATGGTTACACGGGGGCGGAGGCGAGGTTTGGAAATCCCTCGTGTCACAAAATAAGTATCATTAGCGTGAAAGAGGACTTAACTCAAGATAATAAAACGGACTTGTTTGAAAGCATGATGGGTGTTTATATTTTTATGTGTGTGTTTGTGCTGCTATTATTCTGCTAATATTTAGATAACTAGCTAACGGTTCCTCTTATTGTGTTTTTAGATTTACCGCAGGTTAGACCAGCAGCTGAGTGATCCGGAAGTAGTGGTCAGCCGGGTCTCCGTACTCCTTAGAGTGGGGGTTGGGGTTGTGTTTGTCTTTCCTTTCGTTTGGTTAAGACAATTGTTCTTTTCTTTTGTTTAAGTACTTTAGGCTGCTAGACAGTGTTGCATTCATTACCCTAAAAATATTATTTTTATGAATTTCGTTTTCTTTATTTGTGTCTTGTTGCAAGATCCTAGTAATGTTGTTGTCAAACTAAGGTCGGGACCCATTGTGAGGTCCTAACCCGTAATACTCCGAGTTCTAAGAATTCGGGGTGTTACATATTAGGCTCCTGACCAAACACTAATTGCAATGGGGATTGTTCATGGTTTGCACTTGGTCTTAATCGGACCAAGGCTGCAGCATGCAATATCGCATGTCCCCAAGCAGATGGTGGTAATTTAGATTTCATCAATAACGGTTTAACAATTATTGTAATCTCTTTATCAATGAATCAACAAGACCATTTTGTGTGTGAAAATGAGCTACTGGATGTTCCACATCTATCCCAATTGACATGCAAAAGTCATTGTTCCTGCATTGTCAAGCCGGATTTTCTTTATTGTATAATCCGGAAATTGAGCTCTCAATCGGATTATTTGAGCAAGGAGTTTAGCAAATGTCGCATTTCTAGTCGATAATAGACTTACATGTGTCCATCTTGTAGATGCGTCAATTAACACCATAAAGTAACGAAATGGGCCACACGGTGGAGCAATTGGTCCACATATATCTCCTTGTATCCTTTCCAAAAATGCAGGAGTCTCACTTGTAACCTTAGTTTTAGAAGTTTGAATTATTAGCTTTCTAAGTGAGCAAGCCGCACAATTAATATGGCTTGGCGGCAGAACTTTCATGTTCTTTAGTGGGTGTCCAAGTGAACCCTTTATAATTTTGTGCATCATCGTTGATCTTGGGTGACCCAATCGGTCATGCCAAAGTGTAAATTCATCTCGGTCATCCGACCTTTTCTTAGATATTACATTAGCCTCAACCGGATAAATATATGTCTCATATAATCCGGAGGCTTGTCCTGGCATTTTCTCAAGGATCCGTTTCTTATCACATTCATGTGTTGTGATGCACAAATATTCTCTCCCATTTTCATTCATGGTTTCCATATGAAATCCATTTTGACGCACATCCTTAAAGCTCAATAAATATCTTCGAGATTTACTCGAATATAATGCGTCATTTATTACTATTTTTGTTCCTTTTGGGAGTAGAACAAGAGCTCTTCCCGAGCCTTCGATGAGTTTAGCCACACCGGATATGGTATTCACATTTCCCTTAAAGGGTTTCAATTGTGTGAAATACTCTTTATTTCTCAAGATGGTATGTGTGGTGGCATTATCCACAAGACATTGCTCCCTCTCATCGAGTCTTTTCATAGAAGGTTCCATGTATTCTATAAAGAGAAAAACATTAATAAGTCAAGCCATTAATAAAGAAAAACTTCATATTATACATCAGGATAAGCATATTTTACATAGTCCTACTAGATCTTAAAGAAAGCATTACATGACATTACATCATATTATACAATAAAGGATGATCTCATAAGTTCTTATCCAATGCTTCAGTCCAAGGCACATGCATCATCATTCTCAAAGTTGAGAAAGTGAGAGACATCTATGTTGGTAATGGGTGAACTACCAACATCTTTGTTTTCAACAAAGTTGTTTCATTAGCCTTTTCTTTGTTTCTTTCAGCTTGGTAAGCATCCACCAAATGTGATGCGGTACGGCATATTTTTGCCCAATGACCAGCTATGCCACATTTGTAGTAGAGAGTTCTTGGCTTATGAGAGGGCCCCTTTTGACCCGTCTGGACCTTTTGCTTTTCATTCCCTTTGCCATAGTTACCTCGATTATCATGGCAACCATCATTATAGCCTTGCCGACGGCCACGACCGCGACCATCACGGCCATCACGATCTCCACGACCTCGGTCACGACTATTATAGTTCCGTGATTGTTGCCCACGTTCTTTGCTATTTTTGTTTTTGTCATCGGATGTCTTTTCAGTGGCATTGACATCCGGAGCTGCTACTGATCCAGTGGGTATGAGGTTGTGGTTTCTCATTAAGAGCTCATTATTCTTTTCAGCCACTAATAATACTTTCAAGAGGTATGAGTACCTCTTGAAGCCTCTTTCTCGGTATTGTTGTTGCAACAATACATTCGTGGCATGCATAGTAGAGAATGTTCTCTCTAGCATTTCTTCTTGAGTGATCATATGACCAAAATAGCCTCAATTGGGAGGTGATCCTGTGGATAGCAATGTTGTAATCAGATATGGACTTATAGTCCTGAAACCTTAAGTTGTTCCATTCATACAAAGCTTGTGGGAAAAGGACTTCCTTTTGGTGTTCATTTCTTTCATTCAAACTTTCCCACAACTCTTTAGGATCCTCCACAAATAAGTATTCGGTCTTGAGGCTTTCATGAATGTGGTGGTGGAGAAATACAATTGATTTTGCCTTCTCCTGTGGAGTGGCATCATTGTTCTCCTCAATTGTTTTTTCAAGGCCATTCGCCTTAAGATGGGTCACCGCATCTACCTTCCATTCAAGGTATTTTTGGCCCGATAAGTCAAGAATGTCAAAGTCTCTTTTTGCAATATTTGTCATTGATTACTACATAAAAATGTAAATCAAGTATATAAAGTAAGTAAAAGATGACAGACTTATAAAATTGTTAGTAAATGTTAGCCATATGTTAGTCATGTGTTAGTAATATGTTAGACATAAACATAAGCAAATAAATAGTCAACAGTCAGTTGTGTTAGTAGTCCGTCACGTGCAATCCGTGTGTCATTGTCCGTCAAGTACAATCATGTAAGTCATAGTCAATGGTCTTGATAGGAATGTCGTGTAAGTCATAGTCACAATCTTAATAGTCATTAATAGTCCATGAAGAGTAGTCATGTAAGTCATATTAATAGTCCGAAAAATGGTTGATTATGTATCATAAATTGTGATCATAAGGTTAAATTAGTCTAGTGGAAAATAGTTGTAAAACCGATTTCTTTTATCCTCTTTAATCTTCATCCATTCATTTTACTTTCACTTTCACTTTCACTTTCACTTTCACTTTCACTTTCACTTTCACTTTCACCATCATTATCTCCTTCTTCCTTAACTCCATTTTCATTATTCAAGCTCAAAGAAAAAAAAACATGGCCGATGATGAAATTACTCATCAACTTGTTGCTAATAACAATCAATTTTTAATCGAGCTTTTCATTTGCCTTGTCATTATTTACAACATCATCATTATCATAATCATTATTTTGGTAGAATCTTAGTTCATAAACCAAGTGGTGAGAAAACAAGAAGTTTGTGGGGCGTTGTCAAAAGAGGTAAGCAAATCTTAATTTTGTTTGTATCTTAGCATAAATCCAAAAAAAACCATGATTTTATTTTGAAAAAAAAGTTATTTTAGATCTCAGGTTAAAATAACGAGTTTCTGATGTAGAGGTTCCCGAACTTGGACAAGTACAGAGCATACTCCTCAGATTAAGTTAGTTTACAAATACTTGAGTTTTTTTTATGTAGAAGATCCCACAAAGGGCAACTACAGAGCATAATCCTCAAGTATATTTTATGTAATAGTTTTATGTAATGAAAGGCTACGAAATGTTTAAGGAACATACCTTAATAGTAGCAAAGCTCAGTTGGAAGTTAGAACCTCGTGCTGATAACGTGTTATAATTTGATTGCTTTCGAGCTCTTATTTACTTAGAATTTTGTGGGTTGTGTTCAAGAACACTTAGAGCTAGAAGAGAGGAATGAACAAGAAGAGTAGATTTCTTGCTTGCTCTTAGTGCATCTTCTTACAATGAGAATGACCTCTATTTATAGGCCAAGATCATGGAGGATTTTCTAATAAAATATACTAGGATGTAAGAAGGTGAATAATTCACCTTGTACAAATTACTTCATATTTTGACCAAGTTATACTAGAAGACATACATGTGATATATGTGTACAAAACATCATGTACACACTTGCATGCATGTGATAACTTGTACATGCTTATCCATAACAAAAACCATGTTTCATAAGCTCTTTCATAATATGTTTGGATAGAGAAAAGGGACTTTCATAAATTTTTGAAAATTATTAAGTATATTGGCTAAATTATTTAAGTAAATTTGATATATATAGAATGATGTTTGTTTTCTTAAGGAACCATTATGATTTTACATTCAAGAGACCGATGATACATACTTACATTTGCTTCTTCAAGATCTTTGATTGTCGGGAGAGTGCTAAAATCACCCATTATTAGATTTTTTTTATGGTGTTTGACCGTTGTGGTGGTGAACCAGCTTTAATTGATTACATAAAATGGCAATATTTTGTCTCGTCCTCATCCATTATGTGGGTCACCCAACTAACTTACTCATAAATATATATGCTTTTGGCATGTAAGGATGTTAGAATGACTTTGGTTGTTAACGTAGTTAAAAAGTAAGATTCTCATGAATGTCGAGCACTATTGTCGTCATATTATTACAAGTCCTTCATGTCCAACGTCGCCTACAACCGGAGACACTACTCCATGTTATAGGAGATTGTCCTCGTACGACACAACTGACAATTGTGGTCTACATTAATGCAATTAAATCATTGTAATGATTTATTTTTTATTTTTTGGTAGGATCATTGTAATGATTTCTTACTAACCCTAGGAATGTTAGAGTCGTGATAACAATAATTCGTGGAATAAAATTTTCAAACAAATAAATAAAATAAAAATTGTGGAATATCGTGTTAGTTGTGGGTCTATGATGGAGTTCTATTCATGGTCAAGTCAGGACGGTCTAGTTTTTAGGTCCAGTAAGTGGTCCAATGAACAACAATTCGTGAAGGGATTTTATATTAATCAGAAGAGACCAAGAATGAGGTGAGTTAAACTGAAACGTGATACTCGGTAACTCTGTTTTGATAAGTATCGAGAACTTATTTTTACTCGGAAATTAAAATGGATTCTCAACTCATTATTCAGTCTAATCTTGAGTATATTAACTCGTTTATTATTAATTTAAAAAACACAAAATTGTGAATAAAATCTCTCCATATCAATAAAAAAAAAATTTATTTCAAAAACATTTAATACCAAAGAAGTAATCCATTAAATACATTGCAAGTATCAAATAAATATTTAATTTAGTATACCTCTACATAGGATGCACACAAAACCCACCGTCACCTCTTCTCCCCTCTCTTGCGTCTTCTTTCTCTCTCGCTCTCTCCGACCGCACGGCCATCTGCAATTCAATCGTACTCTCCGAGTATCTCTCACATCTTCCGACGACTTTGATTCTCTGTTGGATTAGAGTGTTTTTGAAAGCGGTGGGTATGAAATTCTATGAAGGGTTTAAATTAGGGTTTGATTTCATTCAGGCGTAAATCGGAATTGCTTTCAGCTGAGTGACGCTTTGTAATTCCAGGGTTGTAATTTCTTCGCCGATGGCTCCTGGGCGGAAAAAAGGAGCCAGCAACAAGGGGAAGACCACCTCTGGATTGAGCTTGGGTGATCTCGTCCTCGCCAAAGTTAAAGGGTTTCCGGCTTGGCCTGCCAAGGTATTGCTCCTCTTTCGCTTTCTCGGATTTTATTTTATCAATTTCAATTTCCTTTTGAATATGCTGCCGTGATGTCTTTCGAGTTTCGTCTGTATCTAGTTCAAGGTTTTGTTTGGGTGGGAAACGATGAACTAGGGTTTTGACGAGCAGTAGATTTTGCTTCTGCAGTAATGTACACAATGTTTGCAGATTAATGGTGCTTCGGCATGCCATTGGTTGCTTTGTTGTGGTAGAATGTATGATTGAGTTTTTACCCTTGTTTTAGAATGGAACCATTTGCTGAGGAGAACCACACTCAGAGTTTTTATGATTGATACGGTTGTGTCTTTTTCATGATGCAGTGACCAGTCCATTGGTAGTGTAGGAATATTTATATTGGTATTTGCGAAAATTTTGACGGGCTCATCCGCGGTAAATTCTGTTGTGATTTGATTATTTAGCTTTGAGCGCTGCTTCTTTTGTAGAATTCGGAATTCCTTTTCCCTGACCTATATTGCATATACCAAGATGGTTTGGTAGTGAAATCTTTAACCTTTTCAGTATAACTGTAGCTATTGGCCTATCACACAGTTAGCTAGATAGTTGTGAATTATGTGTCCAAGTTTTCTTGATCTCTCCTTACCTATAAAAAATCTGGTGTTTATGCCACTAGTTGTTACTATGGGCATAAATTTGTGTTTATGAATCTAACCTCTCTGATCATATTTTCATTTTTTTTCAACAATTTACAGATTAGCAGGCCTCAAGATTGGGAGCGAACTCCTGACACAACCAAGTATTTTGTTCAGTTTTTTGGAACGAAAGAAACGTATGTTACCTCATTTGCATGCTCTTGGTTTTTAAGATTGACGTGTATGGTATTTTTGTCAATGAATGTAAATTCAGGTCTTGTTAGTTATTGCTGAGTTAGTATTTTGTCTGTTTATGCATTCTATAACCACCATCATTCTTACTGTGGTTTCTAGGTTTGTCATTTGTGACATAATGGGCTCAAGGTGTTTTGTATTTACCGTATGTTTTATCTGCATTAAACTGCATAATTTTTTTGATGTACTTGATTCCTATCTTCCTCTGGTATATATTTTTATTATTCATCACAAAAAGGTTATTGTATATGCCTATTAAGATAAAGTATTCTTGTTCTCTCCTTTGGTGAGCAAGCAGAGGGATTGCGCCTGAAACTGACCCCCTTATCATTTTAACCTTTTCATTTTCTGCCATTAGACTTTTTAGCATAAACTTTCCATATATATCTTGTATTTATTAGTAGTAACCAATAAACAAGGTAAGTATTGCCACTAGTCGTATTTGAGAAAGAGAAGAAGTATGGAGATAAATGATGCCATATTTGTGTGCTTCATAATTTCCTTAACAAATGTGATAGTGTAAAACGACAGTTATCTAGGGAATGAGTTAAAGGAGTAAGCTCATTGATCAGCTAATATACTCGTAAGTTGCGGAGCATTCTAGAGCATGTGTAGGGTTTCTTCCCTTGACCTTTAGAGGCTTCTTACTTTCAAGGTGATTTTAGTATCGTTCACTTCATCATCCAACATAATTGGAGAGATTTATAGGCAAGTATTCACAATAGAGTCCATTATAGAGTCTAATTTGAACTACCTTGTTTTTTCTGAAACGTAACTACTTCAACTTGGATGTAGAGGTTGCAAGAGTTACGATTAAAAAATGCAACTTGCATAACTACATTAGATCTGAGCTAAATCTCGAATACACTGTATACTTGATCCAAAAATAACTTGACCCCCTTGAAGATATTATTTTGTATTTGATCTGACTCACAGAATTTAAATTTAATGAAAACCAATCAAATAATACCATATGACTTGTTTTGAGTTTGAAAAACAATGGGCACCCTGAAGCTTACAGAGAACTACTATGAACCAAATAAATGGACTTAGATAAAAAAGGAGTCTGTCCAAACTAAAAATGATGAGATTGGATCTATGTGTTTGTTGTTTCTTATTTATTTAATTATTTGGTTGCAAGGTGGACAATATTTTTTTGGTAATATACAACATTTTATTGCAACTTATTCTGACGCAAGGTAAGGTATTTAAACATCAATTTGTGAGATGTAGACATAGTAGGAAAAGGCGTGGGACTAATAAGTTAGTTTTTAAGCAAGTCCTCACAGGTAAAATAATTTTTATTATATTGATTTATAGTGAAGAAGTCTAGGAAAGGAATCCGGCTTATGAAAGAGGTATAATTATAACTTTCCTAGATACCAACTCTATGTTCTTTGGAAATATGTTATCTTTCTTGAAGAAGTTAGTACAAAATTCTTAATCGGTATAGCTTTGTTTGCTGTATACATTCGAGAATGGAAATTTCAACTTATCTCTAATCTTATCCGTCATTTTATTTTTATCTAGTTTATAAACCTAAATCCTATATGCTGACCGCAATTGTCTTTATTTCTACAAATATTCTCCTGGTCAGCGCATTAGTAATACCGGAAAGATGAAGTGCTTTTTCAACGTTTTCATTAAATGATGGTAAACTAGTTAGTATTTATAGCTGTCCATATAAAAAAAATGCTTTTCTTTGTCTTTGTACAAGCTTGTTTAGTGCTCTGGGGTATAACAGTTAGCATGGCTATTCAATCATGGTTAGGTTCTTTCTTACTGCAAAATTATTTCATCTCTTTATTTTTTTCTTATCATCTTTTTGTATTTTATTTTTGTTTTTCTTACACGTGTCATCTTTTTGCAACCATCAACTGTTGAAACCATTAAGCCAGCATGAAGGAAAAACTTTATAGGAAAGAAAATTTTGTTTTTGCAAACTAATTACGATTCAAGCATGCATTCCTACAACTCAAATATGGTATTGATTTGAAAGATTAGAGTTGCGACTCACATAACATGCGTGCTTGACTCATAATAAGCCATCTAAGTTTTATGAAATTGACTTCAATACTATTGGTCTATTTAAAAACCTTGATTGTTCTTATACTTGAATTATACGAAATATGACGTGATGTTGAAGTGGCCCAAACTGAAGAAAATGGATTTGTAGAACTACTATGGTTCGTTACCAACTATTCTCTTTGCAAACCTAGTTGCTTGGTTGCTACCTATACCTTACTGGTTGTTTGCGTGTAGTCTTCTGTTAAATGAACTTAAAAGAGTTTTTGTTTATCTATTTGCCCCAAATGTTTATACGAAGCGGCTTTTATCTGAAATTTGAGGAAATAAATATGGACGGAAGTGAAAGTGGAAAACTTTAAGGGTTGTATCTTGTGAAGATCTTGCTATGGAAGATTTATTTCCCCTATTTCTTTCCCGTGAATGAGAAGAGAAATCATTCGAAGTAAGAGTAATGACTTACCATTTATGAGAGAGTCCAAGATCTGAGATCGCTGTTTCCAATATCAGGTTTTTGGTGTGGGCAAATGCATATGGGTCCTATGGAGGCTTTTGGGTAGGCTTAAGCAAATTGTTTGAAGGATTAGGATGGTACTATTGATACTCACTGGAAAATCGCAGTTGATGTTATAATTGTGTAAAATTATTCATACTTATTTTCTGGTTCCATGGTTCAAATCATCCTTTGTCGTTATGATCCCTTTGAAGCTTAATGGTAAAGTTTTAGAGAGTTCATTCCTGTCTATAGCGATTGTGTTTACACACACAATCTATCTTTTCTTGGGTGCAAAGAAGCTATAGCTATTAATTGAACTTAGGCTCGAGTAATGTTACTGACCCATATCGTGGACCTTTTGCGATTTCTGTAGTTTTTTTGGCCCGGTTGCATTGTCTTAATTGTCTTATGCAATTATCCAGATGGCATGCATCGTAGTAGGATCATAATAGTATCATAAGAGCAACACATCGTGAGATCTTACTGATTTTAGTTGTTTTTCAAGGTTTGATCCGGTTGCCACCTAGCCCATCATGAGATAATACTCTTATCTGTTTGGTTCCCCTACTAACCGTTGTATCATCTAGGAAACAGTAGGAGTGTTTTTCTGTTTACCATATTTGAAACCTATGCTAGTACTATAATTTTATCTAATGTAACCTTCTTGATATGATGATCTGTCAACTATGTGAGAGTTAATAAGTGATTTTGTAGAATGTTACAATCCTAATGATCCAATACCAGGGAGCCTTTATGATCTAATTCTAGAAACCGTGTTCTTTTAACACTGATGAAGATGATACACAGACTTATTTATCTCCTTGAAATCTTGAATGAAACTAGGTTGGAATCTTATATATATATATATATATATATATATATATATATATATATATTTAAAGAACCGGGCTATGGAACCTGATCACATATTTGTAGGGTCAATTCTGATCTTCAATGAAACTAGGTTCAGTTTTTTAACCACCATAGTTAGAAAAAAAAAAAGCCCAATGTCCATTCCCCACAACTTATTTCTCTCCTTGAAATCTTCAACTACCTTAATGAAGCATTCACTGTAAGCAAATAGGAAAATTCCAAGGGATCGAAAATTATTTATTTGGAGAGAGGCTTCTTTTGGAAGATGTAAAGCATTCTTGAACCCTAACGTGTCATTTATTTTTACATGAGATGCTACTATGTTGCTAAGAATTAGAACTAAAACATGTAACTAGCAGGATTACATATGACTCAATTGCATTGGATATGGTCTCCGGTTGAATCTGTTTTTTTTTTTGGCATGACGTAAAAGTCTGTGTAGCTGTAATCTATCTTGTACCCATTGTGGACCGATAAATGCTTGCTTATACTCTTTGATGTTGGGTAGCCCGAGTGGATAATAGGTGGAGCAGATGAGGATCCATGTTATATATTTGGTTAGCAGTTGTAAAATTCGCTGCAAAGCTTCCCATATACCACAAATTAGCCCACAAGCAATGGGAATTGTGGATGGAAGTTTTCACGAGTATACTGCTACATTAGTTTGACATTCGTTGGACGATCTTGAACTTCCGTGCTTTATTGTCTGCGATTCTCTCTTTGTGACTGTTCACCCATCTTTATCATTGTACACTTGTTATCTTGCTAGCTGGGCCTTTCTACGCACTGTTTGTTGCTTTTTGTGCTTCATGCTGATTGTGGTATGTCTTATATTTCCTCCTATTTGCAGAGCTTTTGTTGCTCCAGAAGACATTCAACCATTCACGAATGAGTCGAGGATTAAGTTACAAAGCAAGTGTAAAGGGAAAACAATCAAATTCTTTCCCCAAGCCGTCGATGAAATTTGTGAAGCTATGGAAGAGTTAGAACAAAAAAGAGTGGGTGATCCAGGCAACGATGTGGTCTGTAATAAACCCAATGATTCTTCTACCATTGATAGAATGGGAACAAATGTGTCAGGGCAAGGAGATTTGGCTATTGCAGATGTAGCTGGGAGTGTATCCAGTTTTGAACGCCGTTCCAATGCGCTAGAAGGGACTGATACTAAAAAGATCAATGATGCTGATGAGATTCATGTATTGAAGTGTAATGTAAATACTTCTCCCTATGTTAAGGTAGAAACACTTGATTGGAAAAAGGACGAAGATGTATCCGCACCTAGCCAATGCACACTGTCCGGAAGAGCAACTGTTTCTAGTCCATTCAGTAGTGTTAGTCCTAGCCCAGTTGATGGTTTGATAAGCAGAAAAAAAGATGGTCCTACTCCTTCAGGATCTGCTATCCGAAAAAGGGCTTTTAGTGGTAAAAAGAAATCCTTAAAAGGAGCTGACAAACCAAAAGAATTGGATTTTGAGCAGAAGTGGAAATGTGATAGTGCTGCCAGTCACAAGTATCATGCTAAATCTAGTGGACACCTGAATGGTGAAGCTCCTAAGAAAATTTCCTCCATTAATACCAACCAAGAATCTTCTCCAGCTAATAATGTATTGGAGCGAGGCTCTAGTGGTTATGAAGTCCATAAGTTTAATAAAGAGAGAACATTTTTGGATATTGCTAATGATTCTCAGAAGGATGCAGTTCTCAATTCTGAAGATTATGCTGAACTTGAGCATCTTAAACAAGTGAATAGTAGCCAGCTTGGCTCTGAAAAATGCTCTGCTGTAACTTATGAAAGATCAGATCCATCCAAGATGACCAAACATGTGAATTTGCTAAGCAATGCTGCCAAAAGTTCTAGTCTTAAGAATGGAAAGAGAGATTCATCAAGTTTAAGCAGTCCTTCTGGCTTAACGGAGGATAAATTAAAAAACAAAAGATTACATCTGGAAGCTGAAAGCCAGATCGAATCAAATCCTCAGAAGGTTTCTTTTGTATCTGATGCTCCTGGTGATGGAGCAATTCTATCCTCAGCAAAACGGCATCATGGAATGGTCTCCAGTGATATCTCCAATGTTACTGCATCTGATGATAAGAGAAGTTTGTTATCATCATTCTCAAAAGTCGATGTAACAAAGAAACGCAGAGCTATTCGTTTGGATGCTGATGATGAAGATGACATACGCAAGACTCCAGTGCATGGCTGTTCTACACGCAAAGCATTTCCAGACGTCTCACGGACTAAGATTCAGATGGAGGTAATTTTTTTGTGTCACTTACGATTTAAATTTTCAAGTAAAAGTAAGGTTGGTCCCTGTTAAGAGAAGTTCACCATCTACTCGACCATTTACTGAGCCATCTTCTGTCTCTCTGCAGGAAACTGTGGACAGATCCGAAAAGGTTGAACCTCAAAGCTCCGTTGTGTTAGATACAGACAAGCAGTTGCTTGGTGAATTTGTTTCTCCTGAAAAGTCTTCCTGTGCAGTTGACACTGCTGATAAAAAGTTGGAAGAGCAAAGCGGTAAGAGATATCAAGTTAAGTTGTCAGGCTCTTTTGCAGTGAAGAAAAGTGGGCATATTTCTTCTGGGGAGAAGCCAAAAGTCACTTCAAAAAGCCAAAGAGAAGGTGATTCTGTTGCAAGTGGCAGGTAAATGTTATTGAATTACTTCTCTACCTCTTCTTTGTTTGGCTGGAGAAAATACAACTACTGCCATGCCCTTAATAATTGTTGCACTTCTGCTGCTACAGAGTTGATGATACTAAGAAAGACGCAAATAGTTCATCTTGGGATTCAAAAACCACGGATTCTGACATGTCGATTAAGCATCTGATTGCAGCTGCACAGGCTAAGAGAAGACAGGCTGCTCAAATTCCTATTCTATCTCAGAGCAATATGGTTTCAGTTACTAGTACTACACAATGTATACAGGTGAAGAATCCTAGCCCACCTGCAGGGCAACAATTCATATCTGGGGCCACTAACTTGATGCAAGTGGATGCACAAGCAACTCATTCCCTGATGAGTTCTACTTCTCCATTAAATCAAGCTCCTCAGTTTCTGTTAGAAAATCATGATAAGGAAGAGCATGATGCTAAGGGGCTTAGCTTGGGGCATCAGGGTGGCGGTGCACTTAGTGGTGGGACAGAAGCAGGTGTTGCTCGTGATGCTTTCGAAGGGATGATAGAAACATTATCAAGGACAAAGGAAAGCATTGGACGTGCGACCCGCCTTGCAGTTGATTGTGCAAAGTATGGGATTGCCACTGAGGTTAGTAAGGAATTATATTCTGAGTAGGAAGTGCAGCATTTTATTGTTTATTTTGCCTGATGAAGTATTTACCAGAATGACCTTTTTAAAGCACAAATTAAATATATGTTGAGCAATATCTAGTATTTTCATTTCATAACAACAAAATAAATGCAAAAATTCTGATTTATAAATTATGAATCATGCATAAGTGACCCTAGACCCACTAGGCCACTACCATCATATTCTTCCTCTCCTCTACTCCAGACTATTGGTTTTTTCTTGCTGTTGCATGTTATTCCTACTCACTTAGCTTGTAGTTTTTCTTTCACCATCCTTGTTGCCCGTTTTTCTTTCACCATCCTTGTTGCCCCTTGTTTGATTGTTTTTGAGGTTTTGCTTGAGCTTTAATGCGAGATGAGATCTTTTTAATTTAAGGGCTTGAGAAGGAAAAATGTACTCTTCAAGTTCTACAGTGAGCATATGTTATTTCAACTGTTATCCACAACCTATATTTTAAAGCTCTTTTTTCTTTCTTCATCTTCTGTTGCAATCTCGTAAAGCTCTTGTTGAAGTTTTCTCAAAAGGGTTCCATACCAGAAACAGGGTTAAGTGTTGTGTTTCAAATTTAGAAGGTGGCGGTCATGCAGAAATAAGGGAATCAAGTTAGTTGTTCTTAAATTTTGTTAGTAGCTTCTATTATAAATTTATAAGTTATTTCAAACATCTTCCTTTTAGTAGTATTGAATAAGTTTTTGCAGTTGGAAGTAGCATTCTGATGTATCATATGACATGAAGTGCAAATAAACCCTCTTATAGTACTGTTTAAAAAAAATTGCCGGTTGGAAGTAGGCATTCAGACGTATCATTATGACATAGAATACAAAATAAGTTGTCTGGCCATGACATGATGAGCTCTGCATTTTGAACAGCCTCAACCCTTGTTTATCGCAGGTTGTGGATATACTTGTCCGGAAATTGGAAAGTGAGTCAAGTTATCGTCGGAGAGTGGACATCTTCTTTCTTGTTGACTCGATCACACAATATTCTCATAGTCACAAAGGTAGGTCACGTACTTGGTCGACTCTATTTATCTGATTTTTGGAAATGAACATTTGGAGAGTGAAAATAGCTTTTCGGTAAATTCTGTGGCATAATATCGTGAACTGAGCAAAAAATAAATTGGACTTGAATGATCCATTTTGGATTTTATTGTTCTGAGTTGTGTCCAGGCATAGCTGGGGCCTCTTACATTCCTGCAGTCCAAGCAGCATTACCTCGCCTTTTGGGTGCAGCGGCACCGGCTGGTGCTAATGCTCGAGAAAATCGCCGGCAGTGTCAAAAGGTTCGACTACACTATAAGTTATTATTCTCATCAGTTGCAACAAAATTCATAGTTTCCATTTACTTAGGTATTGCGCTTGTGGCTTGAGAGGAAAATTTTACCTGAATCACTGCTAAGGCGTTACATTGATGACATTGGAGCTTCAAACGATGATGTAAGCAGCGGGATTTCGTATAGACGACCATCTCGAGCTGAACGAGCTGTAGATGACCCACTAAGAGAAATGGAGGGTATGCTTGTTGATGAATATGGGAGGTTTGTATTAGCACTTCTTGGTTCGCTCCATTTTTCTTTCATCAAGTTCTATCTATCAACTAATTCACGTTGCTTTCACATCTGTCATGTGAAGGAAATTGCCATCTTGGCTACATTTGTGCGTTGACTATGACTTTTCTTCAGGAAAAAAACATATTTGGACAAGTCTGTTTTACTTGCTATAGTTTCTAATATTCTGCAGTTCTTGAATTAATATTTGTTTGGAATATGAGTACTGTGTTGCAATAGGTAGGTACTACCTGGCATGCTCTTCTATGACATACTGGCTGTACTTGGTTGTTGAATAACAACAGAAGTATGTTAATTGTCCTTTTTTTTTTTGCTTTGGCTTATGGATGGCCTGATTTTGTGCGAGTGGACTATTGACTTGTGTTTTCCAACATCACTTGATGGGGTACTTATACTTCTTGAAGTTTTGGATGGATGTGACAACTTCCATATTTCACTTGATGGCATACCCTTGTTTGCTTCTTTGTCATATATCTACCCTGTCAGACATGTATGAATGTTTTTGGAAATTAGCAACTGAGTTCAGTGATTTCTGACTTCTTAATGATAGACAATCCTTCTTTTGAACTGAAGCTTGAAGAATCTTGATGCCCCATAAAACTCTGTTTTATGTCTTCAATTCTTATGCATTTAAGTATGTGGCCTGAACAAAGAATCAAATATGTGAGTGGACCAACATTTAGGCTATCTGAATACTTCTATAAGGGGATATTTATTTGATACTATCCATTATTGCTTGTCTCAATTTTATTAAAATATAGTTTAATGATCATTGATCTAAATAAACTATAACAATAAAATGAATTGTGTGAGGGTGTTGATGACTTGACCCCTTAACCCGGGTCTGAATCTACCCGCAACAATCCAAAATGAGCAGGAGCTTGACAAAGACCAATTACTGATGACTTCAGCGAACCTGCCTGATAAATCGTGCTTGTCATATTTTCGGATTTTCTTTAGTTTCTAAGTGTCAGTATGTAAATTTGTCTTTTGTCTTCTTTGTCTTTTCAGCAATGCGACCTTCCAGTTGCCTGGAATGTTCTCTTCTCGTGTATTTGATGATAACGGAGAGGATGAGGAAGATAAAGATATCCTGGGTACTTCATGCATTCGATTTGCAGAGGGGGTTGGTGTGGAAGTCCCTTCATGTGTGAGAATTGCTGATGAAGTTCCTATGGAGCCTGCCGATTCTGTAAGGGGGGCGGAAGTGGGCATACTAACTCCAAGTGGCAATCATCACCATATAGAGGATGTGGTTGTTGAGCTTGAAATGGGGGATGCTTGTGGTCGCCACAGAGATGAGACAGCTTTATCAACTAGAAGTTTATTAGTGGTAAAACATGCGCAAAGTGTTGAGAGAGAGAATGATCAAACTACATATGATGATGTTGACACTCTAACCCCCATGGGTTCTCCTCCATTACCTCTTGAACCTCCATCTCCGCAGCCTCCCTTACCTTCATCACCACCTCCCCCTCTTCCACCGTTATCTCCTCCTCCTCCACCACCACCACCTCCGCCACCACCACCACCACCACCTTCTCAGCCACCTCCTGGTCCGTCATCTTCTGTGCATCTTCTATTGCCACCTCAGTCGTCATTTTCTTCAGAAGTATTATCACTACCTCCTGTAAGAGCTTCACTTCTCACCCTTGTTTACTGTTGGATGTGTTTCTCATGTCCTCACTTGAATTCTTCAATGCAGGGGAATCAAATGACTCAGATGTCTGCAAGTGCTCCACAGCAGTCTACTTGTTTTATTCAAGTTGGAACAAGTGGTCTGGTGAATTTGACTGCATACAATGCTTCTAGGCCTTTGGAGTATGGGCACAGTCACATGTATATGGGTTCGCTAACTTCTCAGCCTAATCAGCAGTGTCAGCCAACTCATGTAACATTTCCCAGGGGATCTTTTGTTCCCCCACCACCTCCTCAAACCCATGGAACCTCCAGTCAATTTACATTTGTTAAGCCTGCTGTTCAGCAGCATTTGCAGCATCCCTATCCTCAGCTATATTCATCACAGTCTTTCCCGGATAACCGCACAGGGATTCTTGCTGACGAGCACTGGAGGAACTCGGGTGAATATGAAACAGATAATCAGCATGGCATGTGGATTAACGGTGCGAGAGCTCCATCCTATTTAAATCCTTTCGCAGCAGAAGGTATATTCTTATATTTGTGGGACGTCAGCACATATGATATTTACAGTTCTTGCTAGCAATTTCTCTAATGAGCTATATGAGTTTTTTTTTTTTGAAGTCAACACTGTAGGTTTGCTTCGCATGTAGTTCATTATGGCATGTCGGTTACATTTAATTCGTCTTGATGATAGCACAACTGGTATTTGAAAAGGTATATAGGAACTTGGAGATAGGTATAAGCTGAGAAGTTTGAAGTGAGTACTTGTTATATTCTACATTTCTTGATCAGAGATTATAACCCAGCTTTCAGTTGGAAATTTGACGAGCCTTCACTATTGCCTTCTCCTGGTGCTCCACTTGATCTTGTTTCTTTTTTCCTGCCTTCTGTAGAGAAAGAATCGTATGAAGTGTGGATTCTTTCAATTGTCATTTCCTTGACAACTGAATTTTATTGCACTGTCCATCTTCAGTATCTTGATTGAAATGATTCTTGGACCTTCCTGTAGAGTAGAAATATTGGAATGGGAGTCGGTGACAGCTGTTATCATACAGTTTAGATGAAAAGTTGACTGAGAAAGCTTCAAATTCCTCTTCCCCAACAGACACCATTTTTATTTCTGGGAGGAAGTTCCATGTACTTTCAAGACTTCTGTTTATAATTTTTATTTTCTGGGATATAAACTTCCAAGCTTTCCTTACCTGAAGTCCTTGTTGGTGTTCTTAAAGTTTTCTCATGCTGCACTCCCGTCATTTCTTCTCATCTGTTTCTCTTAGTTTGTGGAGTTTCTTTATCTACTAGATCTTTTCAAATCTTAATTCTCTTTTTTCTGACTGTTGTTTGTGTGATAGGTTATTATCCACCCCTTCCTGAAAGACCATCTCACAGTAACATGGGCTTTCCTGCTCCAAACTCAGTTCAAGCTGGTTACTCAACTGCTGGTAACAATATTACTGGTATACTCTTTAGATTGACATAATTTCTAGTAGGTTCTTGCATTCACGGACATGATATAGTTGTCCTTTCTCCAGCTCAAATTAATAGCCAGATACTGCCATCGAGGCCAGACTTGCCGGCTCTTAACAGTTGGAGACCTGTATGATTTCAGACTGCACATGTTAAATAGTTTTGGTAAGTCTTATTGCATATATAGACGTTTGCAATGTTCTAAATTCATTGTATGTGGATCTAGGATCCACATGGCTTACATACATGCACATCGATTTCTTTTTGTAAAATTTGTAGCTTTTTTAAGTAGCAGTGGAAGTATGTGGTATTTCTGCTTGATTTGGTCACCATGCATCAACAACTGCAAATTAGGAGTTTAACTTAAAATTTTAGCTGATCTGGCTAAGATGAACGAGTACCTGGAAGCTGAGTGATTTTAGCAGTTTTAGCTCATTTCTACAATCATTGAGTCTTGGTGATTTACACCTATTTGTAACTGTTTTTGCTCGGTTGTCAGTGTTGGGAGCAGTGTGCAGAACTAGCACATGGAAATTTCTTTGATCTTAAAGAATTCAGTGAAGAGTGTCAGCCACCAATACCATAACAATGTGGCCATTGCCAAATGTTTCTGTGGAGATCTTGCTGGACTATGTATTATATTGTTTTCCTGACAGTGCAAACTACAGGCTTTTGCCTTTAACTGTAAGCATTTGCTGACTGCTTAGTTGTTTCTTTCTTTACTAACCCTTGTAACTATGGCAATTGCCTATTTGAAGGCATTTTACTCTGAATGCTTTTTCTCATCAGTATTTGTTATCTCGTCTCCTTATATGTTGCCCTTAATCTCATATGATTTTGTTATTGATTTTCATTTTAACTTTCTGCAAATTTTGTCTCGAGTCTAAACTATGAGAATGATACCAGTATTGGCCAAGATATACTTAAGGATCGGTTGTATAGTTATAAGTTACCATTTTTTGGTTTTGAAATGTTCCAGTTTTCCTTCAACTGTTGGATGTGTTACTTTTTTAAAATTACTTTCACCATATTATTATCTCTATTTCAAAATTACCAACTTGATATCGAA
This sequence comes from Fagopyrum esculentum, assembly GCA_033239045.1. Lineage (NCBI taxonomy): Eukaryota > Viridiplantae > Streptophyta > Magnoliopsida > Caryophyllales > Polygonaceae > Fagopyrum > Fagopyrum esculentum. The sequence goes on from BSUD01000004.1 coordinate 143,876,038, forward strand.
ATACAACTTGTTTTAGCTTTGAAAAAGTAAAATCGGTATAAATGAGCTCTAAATGTGTGGATGTGGTTTGTATGCTCTCACTAGTGTATTACTCGGTGCAAAATTTGAGATATGCATCAGCTGATTAACAAATTGTGTTCCTATAAATATGGAATCATTTTAGTAATTTGAGAAGAAATCATTGATGAAGTTTATGGTGAGTTAAACCATAGTGGATAAGTCTTCTTTGCTTGACTTGAGTCAATGATAATGGATAAGGTTTAGCTGCATAAGTCATGACGATTATTAGTATGGTTGTTTTTACTATATGCTACATCTCATTTGGTTATCATCATTGATGCCTAGGTCTTCATGACACTGAAATAGGGTTGTGATCCTTATATTCCCAAGTTTATATGTAGCATGTGCTTCATTCTTATAATTTTTGCGACACCTAGAAACACATGCAACAATGAACCTCTACTTTCTGGGCGATTGAGTCTTTCTTGTCTGTCATCGTGTTTCTTAATCTCTTTCCAATTCATAGAATTTTTAAATCTAGGTAGAGGCATATCGGAGCAAAAATCTCATTACTAGTGGTATATCCTTATCGTAGATCTCAATCATGATGCTTTGAGCAGGTTTGACCTGGATTGAAAGATGCAAAATCCTGTTGAAGTGGTTTTAGAAATTAATTTTTCTTAAAAAAAAGTTTACAGCTTTTCAAATTATTTTTTAATCTTGGGTATCATGTAAAAAGGACGCATGTTTGGTAAACAAGGGTTTATAATATATCTCATAATAATCCGGTGCAAAATACTTTAGTTTCCTGGACATCTGTATTTTCAGATGATGCCACATCATTGCTTCGTTCACAATTTGAGTAATAGATCTTATTTAAATAAGTGTATCAACAAAAAGTTTAATAAAAGTAATATAAAAGAAGCTGTTGAGAAGAAAAGGCCACAACACAGAAGCAGCAAACTTAATGTCAATAACTTGAGAGTGGGCTAAACTTCTGTTACCTTTTTGATATTTACAAATTGCCAAGTTGAATGACAGTTTTTATGGTCAAGTTTTCAAATGGCTTCCAGGTGATTGAGACCATTTTAATAGCCCGGTCAGAGATCTGCAGTCAGTTTCTCTCCCCTCCTTTTAGTTTTAAGCTTCTTATTCTCCTCAATGAAGGGATATGCATCATCCTGGAGTAACTGCTATGTTGTTTCATATAGTTCTATTTCTTTTTCATATGTGTTGTCTTTGTATACTTCATTAAAAGCAACAGTTTATCTGCTTGGTTGCTAAATCTGGAAGGTGGAAGTAACGAGTTAAGGAGAAATCAAGATTGTTTTCACTTAATTGAAAATGTACATTTAATAATAAATCTCGTCTGTCCTTTTTAAAAAATATATGAGTATTAAAAAGTGAAATTTTGTTTGCTGCTTCGTTTGTATTCAGATATACTGGATGTAAATTTAATCTTTCACTAGCGTGGGAAAATCCTGATATTCAGATTTTTGTATTTCGTTTCATTGGTTTTTGCAGTAGAGAGGTGTTTAGTCATTCTTTGTGTGTTGATCCAAGAAAAAAACAATAGTTTAAAATTCTCTCTTCGGTAAATCAATCAAAACTAGCCACTTAGTTGCGCTAGATAAAATTTGACTAAGATATGATAGATACCTATTTGGCAAATATTATGCGACATTGTAAACACATGAATTACATGTGGACAGAAGCCATCAGAAATATTGGTAAATATTATCTTGTTCCAAATGTTATGTGGAAGATATGGCACATTTAAACATGCATGCATTCTACAATGAGTTTTCAATGATGCATATACATAATTTACCCATTTTCCTTGTGTTTGCGGAATGTTCCTTCTTTTTATAGTTTGCATACGTCGTACCTACTTTTTCCGAACGTACAAATATGGAACATTTTTAGGCCATTAAATGAATTTCTTGTATCAAGAGTACTAGAACAAAGACCATCTTCCATGGTCCAACGGCCAGGAGGGATATACATTGTATCTTATACTATTTAATGCACTAGATTTCACCAATAGAAATAGAAAATTTCTTGTATCAAGAGTACTAGAACAAAGACCATATTCCATGGACCAACGGCAAGGAGGGATAGACATTGTATCTTATACTATTTAATGCACTAGATTTCGCCAATAGAAGTATGAATTTAATGTAGAATAAAGTAGTGCCTGGTACAATGTTGCATCCTTATGCCAGTTGTCAATTTTTAAGCCTTAAAAGACCATCCCTTTCGTCATATAAAGTTAAAAAACCCCACCCATATTTCATTTCCGTCTTTCGTTGTTGAAGTCTTAAAGCTGCACGGAAACATGGACAGTTGGTTGTTAACTGTCCTAAAAGTGGTTTTTGTTTTTTTCCGGTTGGACAGTTGTTTTTTCATAAAACAGGTTGTTAAGGTGGTTTTATGCTAGTTAACCCCACAGCGTCTTTAATGGCAGAAGGCCGGAAAGGAAACATAGGTCAATGATTGTTAAGTTCATGTCTTCACGTGTTTTTTTTCCTTTTTCTTTTTGTAAACCAGGGCTTTTAAGGGGTGATTTCCTGCAAATTTTTTTTTTCTTCTTTCAATGGTTTTCACTTGTTGTGTATGTCAAAGCATAGATTTTTTCACACAACATAACTGATGATGAAGTTGATATCCTCTCTTTGAGATGAAAATATTTTACTTATAACTTCATCAATGCCAACTTCTTACAGCTTTGGTGCCTTATAAAGAATTTCATTTGATGGCTGTGTCATATGCAAACAGAAAACTATAATTTTGTCTTTTAGCCTTCTCATCACTTGTCACGTGTTTGCTTGCTACATGTGACAGGGAATTGAACGTGGGACGTGCTGTAGGGAAGTCATAAGGAGACACTCTAGCTAAGTTTCTTGTGGATGGATTGGGAGGGAGTTTGATTCTCACTGAACATGGCTGCACAGGAAGGTAATAACTAATTAGGACGTTTTTCTTTTCCTTTTTGTGTCTTTCCTGCTGATCTTATGAGAGAATATTCTTAATTTAGGAAAGAAAAAAAATTCTTTCTTGAACATATTCCCTCCATTATAAATATTTGTCATTTTAGCCTTGAATGTTCAAAGGCTTTTCCCATTTTTAGTAGTGGTTTTTCAAGAAAGTAAAAAGTTAGGCAATAAATAGTATGATAGTATATCTAGAAGGTCTAACAATAGCAACAACTGGAGATTTGCATACTTGGCTAATTGCCTGGAACACTCACTCAGTGTTTAAAGCAACAAACTCTGTGATTGGCTTAGAAGTTCTGTTTCATTTGTTCTTCGAGCCTATTTGGAGTGTTTGATAACTCAATGGAATTGAAGACCTGCAGTTGTGTTCCTTGAATTCACTGTGGCATATGGTGCTTTTTAATCTTTTTATCAGTTTGAGTTCTGTGCATTGTTTTGCCTACATGGAGGTAGTTTCACTTGTCAGTATATTGCCAAAGTAAGAGTGCATAATTGCATATGGTGTACAAGCATATGAACTTCAAGAGGATTGAAGTACAATATGGTTTTGAGAAGTACGCAAATTAAACTTTAACAACCAATCTGATTTCATTCAGTTCAGTGACTCATTTTTCAAGTTCCTATTGATAACAGGAGTGGATTGATGAAAATACTATCTTTGTAGATGTGGTTGATAGCTGGAAGTACCATTATATGTTAAGATAAAAAACATTTTGTGTGGATGTCGACGGACACTGCTGTTGTGTTTGGAAATTGAAGTAATATAAGCTTTTATGCAATTTTCTTTTTCTGTTCGATTTGGTACGATTCAGTGTTCAACTTTAGATATATTTTTGCACTTGTGGATTGTGAATTCTTATACATTTGCACAATCGGCTAACTAGTTTTTTTGCTTTTTTTTTTTTTTTTTAATTA
>BSUD01000004.1:143879958-143906676 GCA_033239045.1 Fagopyrum esculentum
TAGTTTTTTTTCTTTTTTTTTTTTTTTTTTTTTTAATTATGGCTGTGATTTACTCATTGCGCACATCTGGTTTCAGCAAGAAGTTGACCTTCTCAAGGTAATTAATTTTTTTCCTTTATTGCATCTCATTTTAGGATACCTTCACTTTGGATAATTGTGTACTCCATATAATGCTTTAAATTTGATTGATTAGGGTATAACTGTTGTAACTGTATCTTTTTCTGACAAAAATGAAAAGTTACAGCTACATTTCTTTTCAATGAAATGGGATAAATGATTAATTGGATGACTAGTTTGACGATTTAATGGGAAATTGTTACATCCTTGTGCCTCGGCCTTCAGAAATAGGAAAAGAGAAAAGATTGGCTTCTAAGCATAATGTCGTTGAAAAGGTATCCTAACTGTTCCTGTTGAAATGGAAGGTACTTGGCATCTTGTTTGTAAAGATGAATCACATGATTAAAATCCCTGGCGGTGTGGCTCTTTGGGTCGATGCTATGACACTGCCCTTGCCATCAACAATCTTCTGTCATACAGTTAGCAGGCAGGCAGGCATGCAGATCGAGTACAAAGGTAAAATACTCAGGACTCTCAGAACGGTGTTATTTTCTTAATCTTGGTACAGGAAATCTTGTGTCCATGTAAGCATCTTTCGAGTGTTCTCCCTGTATGTGTACACTCCCCTAACTTTAATTTTGATGCACATATTAAATCCATTTATTTATAACCCAAAGACCTTCATCAGGAATGTATTGTGAGTCAGGTTAAGGCAATGAGTTATAATTAACCATCGTGAGAAACAGAAATTCTGGATTGTCTTAAAAAAGAAATTATGGATTGTATTCTAAACATATAGGTGCCTTGCAAGGGTCATAATCCTTTAGTTGTATACATTATCTTTCTTATGCTGTTGCCTTGCAAATGTTACCATAATAACATATGATATTTTAATTAATTGATGATGGAAATTTGTGAAACGTATCTAGTTGTGGACTATATGACGCTTTAATGTTTGCCGGAACTGAAAGCCTTTGACATTTTCCTTGCTGGATTTGATGATTGCCACATTGTCAGTTTCTCATAATCGAGGCATGAATTGTATGACCAAACTTATTGCATTGAAGTTGGTGTAGTCATAAGTCGCCTGACATGTAACGGCTTGACAGCTTCAATTGTTGGGTGAAAGCCTTCATTTATTTATTTATTAAAGTTTAAAATATCTTATATATTTCATCGGATAGTGTGAGAGAGTTCGTGAATTTTGAAAGAACTTATAAACTACATGCCCATATATAATTAATGTTTGATTCATAAAACATTGATATCCTAACAGAAGAGACCTGAAAAAGATAACGTATTCTCCCGCGGCACTTCCCTCTCACGGCGTTGGTGCTCCTCAACAGATGCTGGTGTTAGCTGTGAGTGAAGCTGTTGGTGCCCGACCACCACGGATCTAGAAACAATAATCATATATGGCATCAAGTGGTGGCATATCCGATCTGGGTCTATCAAATGAACAATTGCTCATCCGTTTTGAGCTTCAATCGGATCTTGAGCTAGATATGGAGCACAAGGAACTATGTAAATTGTGTAACTGCTTAAATAGTTATTATCCGCTCATTGTAATAGAAATATTGAGGTATGTAGTGGGTAGCTTTCCCGAGTTTATGGGATTTTGTCACTTAAAACGAAAATAAATATCGATTGTTTGTTGTACTTGCAAAGGCTGTCAACCCTGAAGTGATTAATAAATTTGGCTCATTAGCCTTCGTAATGTGTATCCTATAAGACCATTACAAAAATACTTGTTAAAGGACTTAATGAAAGAGTCATCGAGCATGTTGCACATGTATAGTAGCTTATTCAAAAAAATCAATATCCGACAATGTTCTCAGGCAAAATGGTGTTTGTGAATTCCTGCAGGTCAATATAGTATCCACACATTTTAGCACACATCCACACATTTTAGCCCACATGTGTTCTATAAGTACATTGAGATTCAATCATAAAACCAATTGACAAAATGAGTAGTATTATACTTTGTATGACATTCATGGCCGTGGTCTTGATTCCATGAATAGAAAGTATGATGAATTTGAAATCAAACTTATGTAAGACTTATGTCCTAGAGGTGGAAATTCACAAATGATACATTGAAAGCCCTTCATTTGCCCTCTTTTTTTGGATCGACTAGATTAACTACAAGTAAGCATTGAACATTAGAAGGTCAACTGAAGGAGAAACCGATACCTCATGATTTCTATTCACGTCCCTGAAAGATTCCTGGTATGTCAATGATTGGTGATATCTCATGATTACTTGTTCATGTGTATAAATATATCATACCTTCTCTTATTCTGTAATAGTTGCCTAGTTGGTGAGAGATATAAACAGAGATTTGAGTCTCATCTCTTACATTTTAAATCGTATACTATGCCGATAAATGTCAAATCATGATAGGAAATGCTCACGTCCGATAAGTACATCAATTCTTCGACTTTATAACACAGCCAAAAAGCCCTGTGACCTCCGTTACCAATGTTGGACATGATAATAATAGGGTCTCAAACCGGCATAAATGGTGGGAAAGAACTACACATTGAAAATAATTTTATTATGCTATATTTATAGCGATTATAAAAGCATATACTATGAAATAATAAGATTATGTATAATCAAATCTCATAGTATATTATCTATCCTAATAAATCTAGATATTATCTTTAATATCATATAATAATAATATCCTAATATTTTCCCGCAATCGAAGCGTGAGTAGGACAAACGGTGAAGATTGAAATAACTCTTACAAATGAAACAAAGACATGTAGCAAACAAGTCGCTAGTTGGGCATTGTTCTCGGACAAAGCCGGTTTTGGTCACAGATGAGGCCGGTGTTGTTCTCGAACGAAGCTGGTGTTGTTCTCGGACATGCCGATGTCGTTGTGTTCGGGCAAGGCTGAAATTGGTTTGGATCGACACAACCGGTTGTGGTCGGGCAAAAGTTGATCCCGTTTGTGTTTGAGTGAGTAGGATCGAGAGTGTCGTTAGGCAAAACGCTCTGATACCTTAGTATATTATCAATCCTAATATATCTAGATATTATCTTTTATAATATCATATAAAAAAAATATCCTAATATAATTCTTCTCCTAACAAATTCAATTAGAACTCTTGTACAAAGTCTTTCAATAAACAAATCAAATTACTACCCAAAAAGCTTCAACTACCTTAAAAAACTTCAACTAACAAAAAATTCGTGATATTGAATACGCCCCTAGGAGTGAATCCATTATTCCCTTTTGAGAATATTGGTGTAGTAAGACATTTTTTTGCATCATGGATACAAAACATTTACATAACCATATACGGATACATATTGTACACTACTAACAACATCCACTCATATGTACAAACAACAATACATTTACATAACCATATACTGAACACAACAACAGAAGAACTGTGTAAAAAAAACTACACGTACACAATCATACTAGCTTACACAAAATTCAAAACACAATTAAAATATACTACTTACCAGGAACACAAACTCGACAATTTTCAATGTGAAAAATCTCATATGAAGATATACTTTGTGTCAACGTTTTGTTTGCGATTGAGTACACTTATGTACGCCAAATCTTTAAAATCTGCACACCATTGAAGTAGTTGACGATACAGACGGTTCAAGCACTGAATCTGTTAACAAAAGAGTACCTAGAATTTACGAATATTTGTTGTCTGCTACATACGCAAGGAAAAACTCAATGATCGAATATATCGATTCACACACAAATCTTGATCAAATTGGCATGCAACAATGATCGATGCCGAATGGAAGAGAAGATCTGCAACAACGTGTTTCCGAAAAAAATGAAGAGGATAAATACTACCCACGATTGAAGGAGAGGTTACATATTGTTTCCTTTTTTAACGGATAATGGAGAGTAACTAGCTTCTTTAATTACGGAAATAAATTAAAATTAGTAGGAGACAAAATAAGGATATATTTGATAGAATCTTTAATTTCTTCATACTAAATCTTTTTACACAAAATTGGAGGGGCTTGGTTTGTCTCTATACAAACATAATTGTCCAGATTATGTTCAATGCTAAAATAACTGCCTACACAGCCATTTTACTCTTCATTTTTTGGCATTTGCGGATGACATTATAATCTTTACTAAAGCAACAACGACAGCAAGTACTATGATTTTGTCCCAACTATTGCTTAGTCTCAGGTCAGGTGATAAACTACCATAAATTAACATTTTAAACAACAAATGTAGACTCAACAACCAAAAGAGAAATACATGCCCAAATATGCATACTAGAAACAAACAACTTAGAAAAATATCTAGGTTGTCCAATCATAAGTGGGCGAGTTAATGAATATATTTTTAATAGTCTCATCTCAAAAACTAAATAACAACTCAAAAAATGGAAAATCCCTTTCTTAGGAAGGACGAATAACCCTAATAAGGACAAACTTAAATACAAAATCAAAAGCTATCTAATGCAAGCATTCATGCCTCCAACAAGCATTCACAAAGAACTGGATTCCAAAAAGTAGAAGATATAAACAAAGCGCTTCAAATGAAACTTCTATGAAAACTGATGGCAGAACTAGAAAAAACTTGGATCAAAGTTGAAGAAAAATACCTTAAAGCAACATGCATATGAAATTACAAACTCGGAAAAACCACGTCGTGGCAATGGAGAAAACTAATGACTCTAAAAGAATAATGCGAAATGAGTTTAAGATGGAATGTTGGTGATGGAGCAACCACTAGATTATAGAAAGACTTATAGATTGTTGACCAACCTTTGAAAATTTTGTTAACCACCGAACTAGTAAGCAAGTTCATAAAAAATAAACAATGGAACCACCAACTGATAAAACAATTGAACATATTCCTACAAGATGATATTATTAGGAGAATAAACAAACACAATGTCCCTCAAAATGAAATCCAAGATAGATTGTACTAGGCATCGAGTGAGAAATAATGGTTCTCTACTAAACCACCAATGGAATTTATCCAAAAATGAAAGGGACGAACACAATGTGACAAAACATGGATACGGGATATCAACATAATGTCAAAAGTAAATAACTTCCTATGAAAATTGTAACCGAATGACATTCCAACAAAGGAGAACCTAAAAGTTCCAGTTTTAATGCAATGTGAATTTTGTTAGCACCCAGTAGAGAGTGCAAAAGACATATTTCCAAAATACTCTTATACCCTACAAAACATTAAAATTGATAAAATAAAAATCTATCTCAACTATCTCGACCCTTTGGACGAAAGATAACATATGTAATCTTTAAAATAAAGGAAAAATATAAGCGAGTAGGACTAAGACAAACAATGGTTACATGGTGAAATATCTGGTTAACTGGAAACCAGATAATTTTAACAAAAAAAGTACCACATGATCTAAACCATTTGATCAAAAAATAAATTAATGATTGGAATGAGGATACAACAAAAAATTCAAGTAGCAATGCTAGCCCCCAAGACAAAAAAAGAAAAACAAAAAACATTAAATGACACATACGAAGTTTGAACTTTATCAATTTAAACTTCGATGCGTAAAAAAATTGAATGATCAATGTGCCTTTGACAATATCATATGTGACCATACACACCAACACAATCGTTACAGGAATGTGATGTTGTGAAGTCGAAACTATCCTTCAAGCGGAAGCTTATGTTCTACGAGAGGGCTTACAAGAATCTATAAGATTAAGTTTCGAAATCATTGAAATTGAAGGGGGGAGGGGATCTTGTCTTAAAAAACTCAATTAATCATATTTGAAAATCACCATGTGAAGCATATATGATTATTTCTGACATCATCATCTTGCTTTCAAGGTGTGCACAAGTTTGAATACAACATGTCTTTAGGAAAATCAATGTCGTTGTAGACATACTTGTATATTTTGGCCAAGACACAAATCGAGATGATGAGATCTTCCTTGGGATTAAAACCTCTTGCGAAAAGATACTTTGGGAAAGTATATTTATAAAGTTTGACCGTCCTTATGACCTTGTCTCACTTACCTTGCATAAAAAACTTTTACTTATCCCTTTTCACTTAATCATAAACCGTATACAAAAATCTTAATTTTCAAAAATAAAAATAATATTTTTCCAAAAATATTATCTTCAAATTTGATTGACAAAATAAAAACAAAAGCATATAACGTACCCACCGTATCAAGACTACATAAAACCCTAAAAACTATGAAAATCAACGCGCAATATGCGCTCCTCACAAACACAAAACCAGTGTTAACAAAACTCTCAAATCGGAATCGTCTGTACCCTTGGAAGCAAGAATCTAGGCCTTTTCAACAACCATTAATTATTCATCAAAATCAAATATTTCAGTCAATTCCCCCCGTGCTTTGCCTTCTAGGTATGTAGAAGGAAATTCCCAACTGCAAGAGCCCATACACTAGTCCAACGCTGCCGCCAATCGCTTAGATCCGATGATCCAAAATATTACCCCTCACATGGGATGTGTAGAAGGCTCTTCTTTGATTCCTGTCATGGAAGCCCTAAATCCAAGAACTATCCTCCTTCGTTGAATAAGAATTTCTTACCTATTGTAGTGATGAAATGGCTTAATTCCATCTCTCACTTTAGGAGAAGATTCAAATGAAGAAGAAGCATGAATTATGTTGGGAGCTCTCCTCAATTTGAAGATCGAAGGACAAAGACAATAATGTCTCTATATCAAGAAGAAGAGAGAAGAAGCCATGAGAACAAGGAAAAATGATCAACCCTCTATGATATTTCACTACTTCGGAGCAAGAGAAGCCTGAACGGCCGGAATAGAAACAAGGGAGAAGAAGAAGAACGAAAGAGAAAACGTGTGTGCCTTCTCTACAACTTCTCTTTGATTGGAGATGGTGTGTCTCTTGATATCCTGATGGTTTGCTCTACAAGCTTGCCTGACCATGGAGAGTGTCCCCTTAACAGAAGATTCCTTTATTCACAAATCAACCACTCGGAACAAGTGCGGCTCTTCGATAACGAAACCATGTGTATACTGAACTTGATTCGTACCCATTTCATATCTAATTATGCCTGTTGGAAAAAAAATATTCATCTTGCTATCAGATAGAAAATGTTCTAAGCCAAATTTCTCAATGAGATTTGAATTATGCTACTGGTTCCTACCGACAAATTATGAAAATGGATGTAGCAACCCTACCCAATCTGAACAAGTAAATGAAATCTTAATTAAATCCTTTTACCCTTCTATGAAACATGACTTGTTTGTCGTCGTTTTGCTGTTAGAGCACTTACACAAGTGGAAAAAAAAATCTCTCCCACTCTCTCTTCATTTTACCTCTCATCCACATCATTTTTTCCCCCAATTTTTTTTCATCCCACCAACAACATATATAAAAATTCTCTCACAACCCTCTCTCTTACTTTTTTACCTACCCATCACATTCTCTGTCCTATATTTTTTAAATTTTTATTTACTACTTAATAAATAATAACTAATCAACTAATAATAATTAAGATATTACAAAACTCTTAATTATTTTAGTTAAAAATATATTTAATTTTAACTAATTGAATAATAATATTTAAATTAATATTATAATTAATTATTGAAGGAATTATTAAATAACATGATTATCAATAATTATGAGATAAAATAACGGTACATGAAATAAGAACACGATGCATGAAAATTAAAGCGTTGTAGGAACTAAATGAAAGTACAACAATGATAAAATTACGAAACATAATCACGACATCATGGAGATGCCGATAATTTTTAAGGATTCACATCACCAAACTTTTGCCAAATGTGCTCTATCAAGTCATCTTTAAGGGATTGATGAGTTCGTCTATAACGCATAGCGTCCCTTGTCTCCAAGTATTTATTAATGTCGATCGGATGTCCAGTTTGAAAGTGGAAACCTTCATCATTGTTAACGGTAGTACTTGTACTCGCTTCACCTCTACGACGTGAACGATGATTAGGGAGATCTGTTTTGTAATATCTTCTTATAACCTCAACATTCTTATAAGTGTCTCATTCATCCTCCACTATTATATTATGAATAATAATACAATCCTTCATAATATCAGCCAATATATCTTCATCATAAGCAAGATCTAGTTGTCGTACAATTGCGAACCTCACTTGTAGAACTCCAAATGCACGTTCAACATCCTTACGTGCACCAGCTTGACAATCAGCAAAAAGAATTTGCTCAGGATTTTGTGGATGGGTATACCCTTGCACAATTGTAGCCCAACTAGGGTAAATACCATCGGCTAGGTAGTATGCCATGTTGTATTCATGACCATTGACGTTAAACTTCACAGGAGGTGCCAGACCTTGCAAAACATCACTAAATACTGGTGAACGGTAAAGTACATTAAGGTTATTACAAGAACCTGGAATACCTAAAAAAGAATGTCAAATTCATAGATCTTCATCTGCAACGGCTTCTAGAATAAGGGTTGCGTTCTTGTTTCGTCCGCAGTATTGACATTTCCATGCATTAGGGCAATTATTCCACTCCCAATGCATACAATCAATACTACCGATCATTCCTGGAAATCCTCGTTGTTCATTTTTGTAGAGAATCTTTCGTAGGTCTTCATCCGTAGGACTTCGTAAATACTCAGCTCAAATTCCTTGATTACACTTCACAAAAATTTTTTAGACATTTTCGTGCAGTTGTTTGACCCATCCTCAAGTACTCATCAACGACATCGGGAGCCACCCCATATGCTAACATTCTCATTGTTGCAGTGCATTTTTGGAGTCCAGATAACCCCAATTTCCCAGTTGCATTTCGTCTTTGTTGGAAAAACTCGTCATTTTCCACCACTTTATTCACAATCTTGCAAAACAAAGCCCTCTTCATTCAAAACCTCCTCCGAACTTGATTCTCATTGTATACCGCAAGATCTGCAAAGTAGTCTCTAAACAATTGATTATGCCCTTCTTTACGATTCCTATCCATTTGAATCACAACTTCAACATCTTCTTATTGGGTTGTGTTTGAGGCGGTGGTGGTGGAGACAATATAGATGGTAAGAGATTAATGACAAAGTTGTGAATAATTATGGGGATTTCTTCATCACTATTTGATGATGAACTTGAGCTTGAAGAACTTCTTCGAAATAACATTATTTTTTTATGGATGGGTTCTTTCAATGGATGTTTTGAGTTGTTGTTGGAAAAACTCATTGAGATTGTGCTCTTATATAGGATGAATTGATCAACATACACATTTAGATACGACAATACAATGTCATTATTTGTCTTGAAGAGATTCTTGGTCAATGTCATTATTTGTCATGACCATAGCATATATGTGATCATTCACTTGCACACATGTCATTGTGATAAGTCGACTATGACATAGATGTGATCATTCACTGACACACATTTCATGGTGATAAGATGACTATGACATGGATGTGATCATTCACTGACACACATTTCCTTGTGGTAAGATGATTGTGACATAAATTTGATCATTCACTAACACATAAACATGACATTGAAAAAGAGACTTCAAAATAAAAGAAACTTAAAAGAAGACTAATACTTATAACAAACATCAAATTAAACTTAAAAAAATAATTAAAATCACTCTTTTGACTTCTTCAGTTTCTCCTTCAACTTGACTTAGAGCAATTAGATATAATCGTTAAGATCCATGAGTAGTTTCTCCTTGAGCTTGTCTTCTCATGGGGTCAGTGATGTCTTAGACAACCACACTTGTAACATATCAAATTTTCGTTTTTGCTTCTCACCCATCATTCTCTCTCGTTGAAGTCGAAGATTTTCCTCCTCTAATTCCAATTTTCTTTGTCTTCTCATTTCCTTCTGCCTCTCAAACTCAAATTTCTCTTGTTTTAGAGTCATCTCAAAACCCCGTTGATCAATGTAAGCCTTAATGCGCTCACCCATTTTGGATAAATCTTCTGTTGCGATCCCTTTGCCTTTTCTCTTAGCCTTGACTTTCTTCACACCATCTGGACGACTAATATCTCCAGACACGAAGTTACCGCTAGCATCGTCCCTACTTCTCTTGCCACTACCGTTGCTATATTCGAGATTATTTTCCGCCTTGTATTCAACATCAGCTTTCCTCCTTTCTTCTTTATTCAAACCCCACCTCATGAACTTTCTCCACTTTGGATACTTGTTCACCATCTCCCAAGCACTCTGATATTTGAAATTCTTTGGTGCACCTTGGCAAGACCTTCGAAATATTTGATGGGCAGTTTTTGTAACATCAGCTTCATTGTACCCACTTCCCGTAATTTGACCAGCTTCTTCCAAAGCACCGGCCCAAATGAGTAAATCAGCACCCATCCTTTTCCAATGAGTCGCCATCATGTTCTTATTCCGCTCCGGAATCTCATGTGGTCGATGTTGACGAGCCATTTCATATGAGTGATGTATATCTCTCCAAAGATCAACAAATTTCTTATCTTTGCCAATAATGGAGTATGTGCAGTTGGTAAAGTAGACCTCAATTAGAGCTTCTTCTTTGACAGACCAATCACGGTTGTTTGTTGCAACCGGAATTGGATGATTGTGGTTGCTTAATGGAGGTGGCAATGCTGATTCCAGAGGGATATGTTGTGTCTCCGGAACAATATCTTATTCATCACTAATCATCTGGCTATTGCTTCCTTGAAAAACTTGTGGAGAGTTCTCATAGCTTTGAGAGTTAGAGAAAAAAATTTGGTAAGCTGGTTGAGAAAATGCTTGTGGAATTGGTTGTTGTGGCAGAAAATATCCTCCTATATTTGCAAGAAACTGAGAAAATTGAGGATGATTGGTAAAAGAAAGATCGATTGAAATTTAACGGTTATATTATACCAAAAAAAAGATAAAATTAAAACAAATATTAAAAAAGGAAAAAAGAGCCTTTGTCACACCTTTTCAAGTGGGTCTTCTTTGCAAAAATTTGCACCAACTTGCAAAAAGAGAGTAAAAAAAAATTTTAATTGGTGATTTTTTTTTAACAAATTCTAGAATTTTTTTGGGAAAAAATCACTGAAGTGATACATTTTTACCCAAAATAAAAGTTACAGATGAAATTCTTTTTACTAGTGGGAGTGGTCTTATAAAGTTTTTGTCATGAGTAGTTTTTGTTTTCCCAATGTTTGTTTCATTGCTTTAGCTTTTAAGGCAACCCTTGAACCTCCTTATACTATAAAATTTTGGATTCGACAAACACATTTGTTGTCTTATGGAGTATATTGGTGTTTACGTTTTAATAAACGACTTTTGGTGAACCATGGTTTGTTTCACTCTTTGATGTTTTTCTTTTCACATGAATAAATTAAGAGCAACACCAATTTGAAACAAGCTCTCCAAAATCTGGAGCACCATACAAATGCTTACAACAGGAGCCCAAGGGCGTGTTCGGTGAAGCGGGAATTTTGAGTAGTTTAAACTTTTTGAGTAGCTTTATTTTCTTGGGTAGATTTTCTAGTAGAGGTTCAAAGAGCTTTGTAAATTCCAAAAACATAATAGTTGTTTGGTAAGGGTAGATTTGTGGATAGATTTTCATGGTGAATTACTAAAAATTTAAAAAGGACAAAAGATTTAAAAAGAGTTAAAGCTAGCTTTATGGGGTATAATTGTAATAACTTTGATAATCTACACAAAAAGCTATCATTTGAAGCTTTTCGAAATTGAACCAAAAAGCTTATGAAAAAGCTAATCTACCAAACAAGCTGATGTAACGAACACCCATTAGCTTTCAATTTTTCCAAAGCTCTACAAAAAGCTTTACAAAAAGCTCCGCCAAACAAGGCCTAAACCTCAAACGGTTGTATGATGTTCAAGGCACACTAATCCACTTCTCAAAACCCAACTTGCTTTTGGTTTTGTGTATCAATTTTTTCCCTTCCTGTGATGTGGAATTGATGCCGCAGTTCCCGGTCTAGATTAAAAGTCCACGAACAATCTGAAAGAAGAAATCTCGGTCTAAAATCTCGGGCAAGATTCTGGTTACGGGGCCAATATTTATGAAAACTCGAACAAAAGAACGTGAGTTTGATGGAATGATAATGGATAGATAAGAGGATGCTAATATGGAATGAAATTGATGGAAATATAGGAAGATAGGAGCAGATGTTAGACTTGCAAGAAACTTGATCTAAATTGGATCAAAACTCTTAACAAAGAATTACCTTAACTCTTCTTCCTTATTCAACCTTACACAAGTCTTTTAATCTAAAACAAGCACAAGAAGGGACTAGTTTGACAAGTAGCACCAATCCACAATAAGATTAACACGCACAAGAAAAACCTAACAATGACTCACAACGATTTAATCAAATGCTCTCTTTTTGATTGAAATGATAAAATAAAACCCCGTGAGCGAAGGCACAAGTATCTCACAATAATGTGGATGACTATACTAAGCTACCTATGAATCTTGTCCTCTAAGTCTATTTATAGGAGAGATTCCTCTAAAAGATAAACGGTAAAATAATCTTACAAGATAGGATCAAAATCAAAAGATACCTACAAAAAGTTTGAGAGAAAAATAACTAAAATATAACTCTATCTAGTAAGATCTTCGACGGATTTTATTGATCTCGACAAACACAAAATCTTGGTCTAGAATCTCGGGCGAGATTTCTGTCTCAGAGCCGAGATTTCTTCACCAGCTCATATTCCTTGGTTCCTTGATCATCTTCAATAGCATCTCCTCTCGGATTCTTCTTGCCCTTGATCTAGTGATTGATCCTTGTATACTTGGTGTCGGGGAAGGTCCCACATCATACTCCCCTTCTTGAAAAGGATTCGTCTTCGAATCCACACCATGCTCATCACTAATCACATAGGAACTCAAGTCTCTTTGTCGGGAAAACTTCGGCGTCCATGACTCTCTAGAGGATTCCTCGAAGTTTGTAACACTTGCGCCTTGAAGATGTGCTCCGTAACACACAACAGTAGGGAATCTCGGTCAAAATACCAAAATCTCGGGCGAGAATTTGTTACTAGGGGATCCGAGATGTCTACTGGGCGTCCATAGATCACTGTCGATGACGAAAACTGAATGTATTCCGTAATCTCATCCTTTCTGGTGGCAATGATCAAGTAGAAATTTCATGCCCATTCGATCTACCTTGTCAACTAGCTTTCCGTTTTCTTCTAGCGGTGTGTTTGATTTTGTATGTATGTTTTTTGACAACGTTCACTTGCTTTCCTGAAATAAACCTTACTCGTTCCTCGAAAGGCAACGTTATAAGATCAAAAGAAGTTAAGGAAAACAACTTAACTACATAGTCATGACAAATCAAAACTAGATAGGGGCGGAAAATTCTAGAATCCTTAAGCACACAATGCTTAATAAAATCACTTAATGACATGAATGACATAACTTTAAGGTCCATGGATGGATGCTCAATTTGAAATTCTCCTTTAGAAACCAGAAGAGCCCTTGAAGATTGAACCAGACTTGCTACAGGGGGTCGAGGTTCCTGTAATCTCGGGCAAGAATCGAGAATCTCGGGCGAGATTTCACAGTTTGGCCTAGATTCTTTACTGGAATGTATTTCATCCGTTGCTTTGTCCAATGCTCGATCCTTGTCTCCCGTCTTCTGCCTAGGTCTCAATGATCAAGAAATGAGTCATGGGTATCAATTTAACCTTTTTACCATTGAATGTAAAAATATACCTATTTGAATGGCCATCATGCTCCACTTTCCGATCAAATTGTCAAGGGCGACCTAACAAATTATGGCAAGCCTATATAGGTACTACATCACATAAAATCTCATCGGTATAATGTCTAATGTAATAGTCACTCTAGCTTGCTTGTTGACTTCCAAAGTACCACAATCATTCGTCCAATGTAATTTATAGGGCCTAGGGTGATAAAATGTAGGGAGTTGCAACTTAGTAATCAATTTAGCACTAGCAATATTGCAACAACTACCTCCATCAATGATCATGTTACACACCTCCCCTTTAACAAAACATCTAGTATGAAAGAGATTTTCTCGTTGATTATCTTCATATGGAGCTATATTAGCATTCAAAGTTTTCATAGCAATCAAAGATTCTTCATGCTCATGTTCACAACTTTTGTCACTTTCACTAGCACTTCTATGCAATGCATTAAGGTGAATGTGGTCATTATCATGCCTTCCACTATTTGGTGGAGTATTTGGTTCTTCAGAAACAAAATCATTTTTAACAATGAAGCAATCGGATCGGATCACAACATACTATATTTCATCAAAATTAAAACTTAATTAGAATTGGAAGAATCACAAGACAAATGATGATGACTACGAATTTAAATATACTCAAAAGAACAACCTCCTCAACCTAAGAAAGAAAAATTATATTAAATGGGATAAACCAAAACATAGGTTCCACAAACTCAACTTTGACGGATCAAAACTCGATTCGGGTATAACATTCATCGGTTTTGTTCTATGAAATCATTATGGTGATGCTATTAGCTTGGACGCTAGGAAAAACAATTTTAACTCGGTTGTTAAACTTGAAGATTTCGCGTTGAATCCGGACTTAAAGAAGCTATAAGACTTAATATTAAAAAGATTGAAATTGAGGGTGATAGTTATGTGTTAACAAGACACTCCAAGGACTTTGGTGTTGTTCGTGAGAGATCGAGATACTCATATCCGACCCTGGACTGGATCTTCGCTTCTTTGAGAAAGTCTATGTCAGACATGTGTTGAGAAAAATCAATTGTAGTGTTGACCATTTGACCCATTTGAGATTTTTGAACCGCAAAACACCCTTTTCTGACGGTCCCGAACTTTGCGTTCTCATCTGTAAGGATGCTTTAAGATGAACTACCTCTAGATAGTTTCTTTCTAAACGCTTTCCGTGTTATAAAAACAAAGTCTAAAATCACCCAAAATTGTATTGATAGCTCTACCTACCACCATCCTTGAAAAACTGGTAGAAACATACTCAACAAGACGAGGTTTTCTGTAACACCCCGAATTCGCGGGACTCGGGATGCCACATTGGGCTAGGATCTCACAATGGATCCTGACCCTAGCCTGACAACAAGTTCATTGGACCTTACAACATGGCACTGGCAGATATAAAACAAATACATAAAATGGTATAACTGTACAACCAAAGGTAAAACAACAACAACAACATAGCCGAGTATACAAAACGACATCCTCACATAGGAGGTACAAAAGATCATCCTTACGCAGGAGGGAAACACAACAACCCAAACCGACCACCTAATGTACGAGAGTCGTCGGCTTGTCACCTGCCAGATCACTCAGTAACGCCTAACCTGTAAACATCTACAACACGGTATGAAACCGTTCGCTAACCATACATATAGGAGGTAATGCATAAGCACAAACACAATCATGAAAGATAAACACATCAGCATGCTATCACACATTTACCCATTTTATCATCTTTATATAACAACCATTCACTCAAAAACCGTATATATAAATATAGATAGATGAAAGTATGTGACACAAGGACCGATACATCCCCGCCTCTGAGTGCAATATCCAGCTGTACGAGTATCGGTCACATAATCCGTGTATCCTATGGGAGTGGATTGCACCCTTCCTGTAAACCAGTCTGGTCCGACATCAGAGAACCTCCCAGACTCCACGGCGGGATGAAAGGGAAAGGTTATCACAACCACGCAGTGGGGCAGTCAATAGAACATATGTCGATAAAAACGACAACTCATGCTATCATAACAAACATATAAAGCACACACCACTCATGCAAACACCCAATATAGGGATGGTAGCTAAGTAAGTCCTACGGACTTACCTCAACCTCGTACACAACTCAAACACGATCAACCAGATCCAACCTCCAATCTTGAGAGAGGGGCACTGCCTAATAACAAGGCATAAAGATATATCAACCTCTATTCATCAAAGGGGTCACACCTAGACCCAAAGGGATCCATGAGGATCATACTCAACCTCACAACATCAACCTAAGTCCTTAAAGCCGTACAAGGCATAAACCGATCATAACCTCAACCAAACCCATCCTCACATATCTAGCATGATCCTATACACTCATACTAGGAAAGGGGGGAACAAAGACGTCCTAAGGAAGGCCTAAAAGCAACACACACCTGCAGAACCAAGTGCAACACCAAGCTGGTGCAGGTGGACGCAGGGGCGGCTAGGATATGGCGCAGGGGCGGTCCAGAGATGGCGCAGAGGCGGCTGGTGTGCAGAGACACACCACTTCAGCTCCTTCTTTACTCCTTTCTTCGATTCTTTTACTCCTTCTTTGTCCAACACATATACATACATAAACGTACATATATATACATCAACATAAGCCAATCAAGGCTGGGACAAGATCCAAACCTAAGGATCTAAGCTAAGATAAGGGAAAGAGATGAAAAGATGAAGAGAAAGGGAAGGAAAGAAGAAAAGCCATGGGAGCTTACCAAATCAAGCTCTCCAGGAGAACAGCACACCACCCTCTACACCTCAAGCTGGCTCATAAGGCTCAACAACATCATCAACCATAACACACAAGCAAGGCCAAGCACATGGCTTCCAAACTCACAAAAACTCAAGGAAGAGATCAACAAAGGTGATCCAAAGAGAAGAGAAGGAGAAGATGTATGTGAGAGAAAGATATGGGGCTGAAGATACCTAACCCTCATCAGCAGGAAAGAAGGAGAAGCTTATAAAGGAGAGAGAGGTCAAAAGCAAAGCTCGGGTCAAAGAAGACGGCTGCAGCACACCAAAATCCACAGGGGCGGACCCTGTGAGCCGCAGGGGCGGACCAGACTAGGCGCAGGGGCGCCCTCTGGGTCACGCAGGGGCGGCTCAGGCTTAATCCTGACCCTCTGCACGCTCTCTCAACAACTCAGCAACTAGGCTCTTACATCTTCGACCTTCAAGCTTGCAAGAAACAACAATTGAGTTGTTTGAAATTGATTTCTGAAGCTATATTTGAACAACATGATTTGGTTAAATGACAATGATTTTAGAAGCTCAAGGCTAAAGCTTTTAAATGCACCGCTGCATATTTCTAAGGAAGGCAAAGTAGATTCTAAAATGGTCAAGTTTTAATGGGAGAGTTTTCTACCAAATAAAATTGGACAGCTTCAAACACGATTACAATTCAGTCATTGAACTATAGATGAAGTAAACATGTCCACGGGTCACGGGTCACCCGTGACCCGGCGGGTTCTGACCCGGCGGGTCGACCCGTAACGGTCACAAAATTTTTTAAAAAAATCCCAACAGCTAGATTAATTAAAAAAAATTAAAAAACAATATACTTTAATAAATCTAACCCAAAAACAATTCTATAAATACCCCAAACCCAATTCATTTCATCTCACATCAATTCTCATTCAATCATCTATTCACTCTCTCAATCTCTCCATAATTTCCAACTCTTACATTCAATTACTCTCCTAATCTCATATTCTCATTCTCTTATTTTTCATTTTACTACCCTTACTACTACATTCTGTTATTCAAAAAAAAATGTCTAGCCGAGGAAGACGTTCTGTTAGCGGTGCCGGTCCTTCATCCGGCAAAGGTGTTACCCGAGGACGTCATTCCGTTAGCGGTCCTCCAACCGGTTCGGATTTAAGGCGGGACTTATTAAGTGGAGATCACGAGATCTTCGAGATCTTCGAGGAGGATATGGATTCACCTACTTCCCCAACACCCAAGAATCCGAGACCCAATTCACGGAGGAGGCAGAGGAGCCGCCGTTGAACAACACTCAACTAACGGCGACGGTCTTCCAATTTTGGTTCACAAAAGGTGCTCCCGATGCCAACGGGGTTTACTATGCCAAATGCAATTTTTGTGCGGCACAATACAAGCACAAAAAGGGAGAAGGCTACGGGAACTACAAGAGACATATCCGGAACAAGCATCCCAAAAAAATGGGATTAGCACGAGGGCAAACACAACTTACCGGGTACGCATCTACTTCTAACCAACCCTATACATATGATCATTCTTCTTCTATGGATGCATTTTCGGAAATGTTAGCCGTAGATTCTTCAGCATTTAGTTTTGCAAAAAAATGTTGGTTTTGATGATTGGATGCAAGATCATGCTCAACACGCATATAAACCGATTTTTCGCTAAACCGCTAAAAGAAAAATGATGCATAAATATAAAATTCGTAAAGAATAATTGATTAAATATTTTATGGAAAACGGTGATATTCAAGTTTCTATTTGTAGTGATATTTGGACCGACGATTTTCAAAAAAAATTCATATATGGGTATTACTTGTCATTTTGTTGATAAATTTTGGATTTTAAACAAAAGAGTTTTAGCATTACGAGTTTTCAACGAACAACACACCGCCCAAAACATTGTCCGTTTGATTGCAAATATTTTGGAAGAATATAGATTACTTTCACGAGTTTTTTCAATCGGTTTTGACAACGCCTCCGCTAACACGGCTTCCATTAGAGAATTAACCAACTATTGTAAGCCGACGGTTGAAGGTAAATTTTTTCACATTAGGTGTGTCGCTCATATTTTAAACTTGTGTGTTCAAGACGGTTTAGTATACGTTGGAGATTTAGTACAACCTATTCGAAATATTCTTAATGAACTTTGGTCTAAAAAAAGTGTACGTACTAAATGGCATGCACATTGTAAACAAAATGGCGTTTATCCTAAAAAATTTCCAAAAGATGTTTGTACAAGAAGGAACTCTACTTACAAAATGATTTACGAATCATATGAATATCGAAAACTTTTAAGTGGTTTTGCCGCACAACATATTCACGGTAATTTTATTTTCGGTGAATCTTGGGTTTAAACAAAAGATGTAATGGAGGTTTTTAAATATTTTTATGATGCTACTAACACTTTTAGTTATGTTTGTACACCAACTTCAAACATATTTTGTTATGTAGCAATTAATATTGCATTTGCAATTCAACAAGGTCTTTTAATTGAAAATATTTCACAAGCTATTTTTTCAATGCGAACTAAATGGTTAGATTATTATACAACCATTTCCGATGTTTTTCTTGTTGCATTTGTGTTAGACTCTAGACGTAAAATGGATGGTTTAAAACAATTTTTAGAAAGTTATTATGAGTTTTTAGGTTTAGAACAATATCCCGATTGTCATGTTTCTATCATAATTGCTAAAGTTAGAAAATTATTTGATGAATTATTGCTTCAATATCGTGTTTCCGATCAAGGTCAATCTTCTCAACCCCTCCTCGTCCTTCATCTTCAACTTCATCTAAATTTAAATCAATTGCTAGAGATTTGTTTGGCCCGAAAAGGGCAAAAACCACGTCGAATTCCCATTCGGAACTCGAGTAATATCTAACCATTTCTTTTGAGTTTTCCAATGATGAAGAAGAAAAGGATTTCAACATATTAGAATGGTGGAGCCGACCGGAGAGAATGAGGTTCCCTACCCTCTCAAGGATCGCGACACAAATTCTCACCGTTCCCGCCTCAACGGTAGCGGTTGAGCAAACCTTTAGCCGGAGTGGAAAGGTGCTCGATCCGACGTGATCAAACATGTTGCCCGAGACGTTGGAGGCACAAGTCCTCCTAGCCGATTGGAGGAAAGCGGAAATGCGAACACACAAAAAAACCTCTCGGCGGAGGAAGGCGACGAAGATGACGCCGAGCGACAACAAACGCCATCGGATGTATCGGCGGGAGAGTCCAACTAAGGTAAGGGCCATTCGGGAATATAAACAAAGGTAAGAGAACTACGTGGGCTTTGATTCCTCCTCCCCGAGAGGATACGTAGGCAGCCGGGATTCCGGTTCAAGCCCAATTCTTCCCTTTTTTTCTTTTCTTTTTTTTTTTTTTTAAGTTTAAGACTTAAACTTAAAAAAGAAGACTTTAAGTTCAATTTTTTTAAGTTTAAGTCCTCTTTTTATTATTTTATTTTCTTCTTTTTTAAGTTTAAGTCCAATTTTTTATTAGTTTATTTTCTTTTTTTTTAAGTTTAACTTCAAATTTTTTCTTCTCTTTATTTTCTTTTTTTTAAAATTTTATTTCCTTTTTTTTTTTAAGGTGAGGTGGCCGACCCACCGGGTCTGACCCGTGACCCGGCGGGTCGCCAACCCGGCGGGTCGGCCATATATACGGGTCCGGGTCCGGGTGACCCGGACCCTTGACCCGGCGGGTCCGACCCGTGGACATGCTTAAGATGAAGAGGAGGTAGACCATATCAAAATTAGAGATTTATAGGTTCGGTCCACAAATTCAAAAAAATTGACGAAAATAAGAGGTGGTTTTATGTAATATACTAATAATAACGACATACACACTGCTAGAGAGACTTTTCAACCCTAGACATTTAACAAAAGTAGCAAAAATGAGGCAAAATGACAAATAAAACATATACTTGAACAAAATAACATGTATTGTTAACCCGGTGTACGGTCAACAAAATACTCTTTATCTCCTATCCCTACCCATCTTTACATGTTTGCTGATGCAAATTGACCAATTGATCTTCATGTTACACAGAACCTCACCTTCTGTATTTCAAGCCAAAAACAAAACTGCAACCAACAAACAAGCTTTTCCAAACTATAACATCCCGTTTCTCATACGTCTACGATGAGGTCCGAGTTTGCTTCTTCTTGTGCCGAGGTTTTAATCCGATTCACCGCCTTCTCGACCTGTACAAAACCATAAACTCGATGTTATTGATGAGAAGCATCCGAAGAAGAAATCAAGTAAACCGATATTCACCTCGGTATTCCAGTTTGTTCTAGCTGTAAGAATTATCAATGTTATTGTTTGTAGGAGAACTCCGATGATCATTCCCCACCATATACCCTGAATACACAGAAGCCAAGTCAGTACTTTCGTATAGGGTTGTTATATCAGCCGAACTACTATACTTACAGCAACTCCTAAGCTGGTCTTGAATCCGAGCACACATCCAATCGGTAAACCAATAATGTAGTACGCTGTTAGATTAACATAAGCCACTACACCTTGCCATCCGCTACCAATAGCCACTCCTGTTATTCAAGACAAACTGTTATGGAAGCGCTAAGAATCATTTCTGATAATCCCATCATTTTCATTTTCTTTCTTTACCATTATCTGATTTCATTCCGTTTCCATTTCACCCTCCAATCAACCAGACGCTTAATTTGAATTCAATGGAAGTTCTAGTTTGACATAAGCAAGGACGCATACCGGATAGGATAGGCTGTATTCCGTTCAAGAAGACCGAGATTGCCAACAATGGCGTCAAATTTGAAACAGCCTCAATGACTTCAGAATCGCTTGTAAATAGTTTACTCAACCCAGTCTTGAAGATCAATACAATTGCACTGAAGACTATGCTGATCAGAATACTCGTCCCGCTTACTACTAGCACCGAGAACTTTGCCACCATCGGGTGTCCTGCCCCTAGCTCGTTGCTAACTCTAACACTGCATTTTCCGGACATTGTATTGTAAACAACCGAGTTCAACTCGTGCAAGAAAAATGATTATACTCATGTACAGCAATTAGAACATATACCTTGCAGCTGCTGATAGTCCAAGCATAAACTGCATATCCCAGTTCAAGTAGTTCATGCTGTCAAAACCCGAAAACATGTTAGATATACATAAGGACTGTATTCGAAAACAACGTTATGATTTATGCAGTTCTGTTACCAAATGGAAATGGAATCAAGAGCGATTGTCGGGTTTGCAAGTAGCCCTGAGATCAACACAAGTCCTTGATTGTACCATATCTCCAAACTGCACAATTCAGCAAATCATATAAAAAAAATGCTGATGTTTTCGTTAACATTGTTACAAAACGCGTCTGAACAATACCAAAGCATGATAGCAGAAGCAACAGTCAGCTTGAAGTAAGGCCAGATGCCTCTAAACGCTTTACGGGAGAACCCAGTCCAAGTTTCCTTGCAAGCAGGGCTAAACAGGATGTAAGCCGAGTTGAGAATAACGAGTAGCCACCAAGAGAAGCTGAGTGTAAGAGCGGCACCAAGAAGGCCGAAGCTCCAAACATAAACCACGAGCCATGTGAGGAGAATGTGGAGCAAGAAGACTGCAACTGACATATAGGCCAATGGATTGACTATGTTCTGAGCTTGCAAAAATCTTTGGAGAGGACAGCAGATTGCGAAAGCGTAGAGCTGAGGGATAAGCCCACGAGCAAAGATTTCGCCTTGCCCGGATATGCTATCGGATTGGCCAATCAGTTTGAGGAATGCGCCAGAGTACCAGTACAGTATTGTTAGGAGAATTGATGCTCCAAGATGTAGGATTATGGCTCTTTGACATATTATCCCCATTGACGCGTACTTCTTTGCTCCGTATGCTTGTCCACAGACCGTTTGCACTGCGCTCGCCATTCCTAACTGATGAAGAAATATCATGATCATCTTGTATTCAGATTAAGGGCATGTTTGGATATCACAAGCACTCCAAAAATGCATTATTAGCATAAGTTCACCAATCAAATTCAATAAACACTAATTGACCTTCAAAATTCACAACTTCTTATTTTCAAAATTCAAATACAAGTTAACCACACGTACAAGTCTTTCGAGTTCTATCTAAAATCAATGGATAACAGGAGTAGCTGTAATTGTATATTAGGTTCACGTAATATCGTATTCTCGATGCGGGACTTTCAACACTTCTTTCAACACTTCTCAACAAATATACAATAAATGATTCATGCCGATATGATGATATGAGTATCAACTGTCAATTTCTATATATATATATATATAAATATGATGAAAGGGGATGAGGAAAATTACCATAATACCATAGGCAAGACCTTGAATACCAACACTAGCAATAGAAGCACCAGCAAGCTCAAGAGCACCCAAATGTCCAGTAAACATGAGAGTAACAAAGCTAAGCATATAGTTAAAAATGGAGACAACAATGGAGGCACCAGAGAGAATCCAAAGAAGGCGGGACTCCCAAGCAAAAAGCCTGGGCCACCATCGGGCTGCAATGGGCTTATGGGTCAAGAACTCCTCTATAACAGCAGGGGACAAGTCAGGGATGTGGGAATGCGAGTCAAGACCCAGCAAGAGTGGCTCATACTCTGTAGAACCCATCGAGCTCGATATCGAACTCGAAAGAGATAAAGAGTGTTTGGTGTTGTTTGTATACAATATTTTGGTGTGTGTCAAAGACAGAGGTCAGAGACAGATAGCGAGATTGAGGGAATTTAACGAGGAATTGAAATTGGGATTTGGTTGGAAAGTGTATATAATAAGAGCGGTAGAATGAAGAGAGTATGGTGGGTAGCTGCCATTCAAATGTTCAGTTGGTGAAGCTACGCAGCATTTCATTTTGTGAGAAAGAGAGGGCTGGGTGGGTAGTTCAAGCTAACTCTTACACAACTTTGACTTCTATCTAACAGTTTTGTTTCCTTGGACTGTTCTTTATATCAGTTGATGATGATGGTGAAATAATATTTTCTAAGGACTTGATGATGATGGTGAAATAATTTAATATTATGTATATTTAGAATAAAATACAAAAATAACGGTTTATTTTTATATAATAGATATAAAATTATAAATATTAAAAATATATAATTAAAAAAAAACGGATCAGGTGAATGAGTAGTTAAAATGTTCATCGAGATCCTACTTGATCTACCACCGGTTTTATCAACTATCAATTTTGACTTCCTTTTTAACGAGTTTTTATAATTTTTTTTGTTGGATGAGTGACTGAATATTCTATGCGTCGTAAATTATGATTGTGCCTTTATGATGATAGACGAATGGGTCATAGAACATGTTCCACGTAGTATGAGACATGAGAAAGGATGTGTGACGTGTAGTTTTGTGGTGGTGCATGCTTCCCTCCCTCTTCAAAACCAGACCAGACCAAACCAAGATATAAAAGTATGTACGTGTGCAGATAAAAGGTTTCAAGTAAGCATCTACGTGTGCACATCAAAATATATGATTTGAACAATATTCAATTAGTATGGTGGGACGTGATGCTACACTCCTTAAATAGTTAGCCTGGAGATATATCTTTCCAGCAATGGGCCACGATTTATTACCCGATTCGGACGTAAATTGATAAAGCCGATCGAACCGGGTGTTCTAATTACCTCTTCAAAAAAAAATATATATATGATTTGCTTATAGTATTCAAACCATGGCCAAGATTTGCCACTAACCACCATATAATGATAATTTATTAAAATTACCTCATTAAAATAAGATCTGCAAATAGATATCCTTAAGTTCTGATAAGTACAAGATATCCATAAATTAAGTTAACTACGACTAATTTGAGCTATGCATACTTACATTTACGTCTACGCATCGCGTACGCGTAGCGTTAAGATCAATTTGAGCTACGCGTCTAGCATGCGTAGGCGTAACCGCTTTTTTTAAAAAAAATTATTTATTTGAGCCGGTTCCTGGCGCCCGCACTCAAATCCTAAATCGGTTAAAATTTCAGTGTTTTTGATGTAAAGTGTGAAATTCGCATTGAAAAAAAAGGGTCGAGCGCGAGCGCATTGCGCCGGTGCTCAAATTAAATTTTTTTTTTTTTAATATAAAAACGAAAAAATAACGCTAACTACAACTACGCGACGTGTAATCGTACAAGCGGTATGAATAACATGCTTACTATGGTACGAATAGCAATAGATTAGTAACAAAACGAGGTTACGAGGTTACTCAATTGTTGTACGGACCGATGGTTTAATGAATCAAAAACGGAGAAAGAATATTCGACCAATAATATTTGTGGAAGAATGATGCCTTCAGGCGCTGCAGCAAATCACGACTCATTAATGTATGAATTTATATCTTTATTAATATTTAATTAGTTCAAATAATTAAGACTCTGATTTCTAGCATAAATATTCAAATAATACTACTGTAGTATATTGATGATTAATTGAATGAGTACAAAGTAATTAATCTCATAATAGAGTTTAGGAAAATGTTCGGGTATGTTTATTATATTTGTACAAAAATTATTGTTAAAACCCTTTTTAACATAATAGTTTTAATTTTATAAGATGTTGATTATTATATACTATAAAATAAAACGTTATCTTATATATCCTTCAAAAAAAATTGAAAATTTTGAACTATTATGTTCAAATTTTAAATCATTTTTTCTACTTAATTATATCCTAACCGGGAGAAAAACAAGTTTGTACCAAATATAAAGTAATATTGATCGATAATATTAGACGAAATAAGATAAGTTGAACCGGAAAATAAATCAAGACTAGGAGAAAAATATTTTGCTAGTTTCCTTTTTTTGTTATAGGAACATCTAATTTATTAGGTGGTATAATTAGCGTTGAAGGAATGTTAGAGTTAGAGTAGTACAAAATATATAAATTAGGGTTATTATTTACTAAATAATCAACATTATGAAGGTGAGTTGCAACAACCACATGCACGTGAGTCGCGTGACTTGGATAATTTCCAAATATTGACCAATAGGTAAGACCGTAAGGGGCAATTCTGGTGCTACATTTTATTACGATACAGTATTACGGTGTAATGTGGACAGTTAGATCGAAAGCAATCATAACGAGTTGATTCGACACATATTTTTTTTTACTTGCAAGGGTGAAATCATAAAAACGTCGTCTAAAAATGTCTCCTCACTATGCAACACAAAAATCATCTCATTCCCTCCATCTCTATCGCACTATATTCACTAACTTGTAAGGGGACAAACGAATTGCTAAATTTGAATGAGTTAATAGTACAAGTACCAAATATTCACATAGATACCTTGGCAAAGAGTATGTATGCAAACGTAGATTGTTAAAAACAACAAACAATAGCGAATACTAATTGAATGAATGTCTACAAAATAAAAATGAGAAGATTGGTGAAAAGTAAAATAATATTTGAATAATACATACCTAAGTCCATGTAGAGTTGAACAACGCCTAGCAAATTGAAAAAAGATTTGAGATAATAAACAATCAAATTCGAACCACGTATATGAATTTTCGAAAAGTAATGTTCGCGAGAGAAGTGATGAAGAAACAAGAACAAGGAAATAACAGATAAATCAATCGGAAACAAATTATGTTAAAAAATTGCCCAAAAAACCCCTAAATTTACAAAAATGTCACCGCTCCTTGTTGAAATCCGAATAAATGGGGAACATTGGATCAAACAAATCAATAATGCAAAACACTTTGTACGGCCATACCGGGAAAAAGTTCTCAGGTACCTGAACCGATTCGCTTATTATTTTTAGATGTCTAATGGACTTCCTGGTAATGGGGCGGGTACTGAACACAAGAGCTACATTGGCTAGGATTTATTGGGCGGAAAGGAGAGCCTGGAAGCAGGGCCGGCCAATGGATAAACGAGCCCTATCTATAATTATATTAAAATATTAAAAATTTTAAAATTAGAATAAATTCTTAATTTATATTGTATATAAAATTATCAAATTACTAATTCGTAAATTTTTTTGAGGAATTTTATTTACCAAATTAGCCTTATCATTATACAGTGTGGGAAAAAAAACTTTCCTCCCAATAAACCCCAAAGATATAATCTAAAGTATTTAATTTTAAAATTTTAAAATTAGAATAAATTCACAATTTATATTTTACATAAAATTATCAGAAAAAACCTACTAAATTAGTAATTTTATTTACCAAAATAATTTATCCTTATAATTATACAGTGTAAAAAGTAAAAAAAAAAAAAAAAAAT
>BSUD01000004.1:143911687-144032179 GCA_033239045.1 Fagopyrum esculentum
CCCCCCCCCCCCCCCCTCCTCTCTCCTGCGGCTCCCGATCCCAAGGGAAATCCTCCTACCTCTTCGTCTGATAAGGTACAAGCCACGCAACAGAATTCCGATCCAGTGGTGGATGAAGTGGCCATACCACAGGATGCTGCTTCCTCTGAGCGGTCTCCCTCTTGGAGAAAGATGCTGTTTGGGGAGTCTGCTTGGACAAGAATGCCCTTCGTACCAGAGAATCTCCTGGAAACTGGCAAGATAACCATTGATTACCCGAAAGGTACAGACTCAACTCCGGTGATCAACGTTGCCCCGGACATAGTACAAGTACTGAATGCTCCATGGAGGAACTCAATAGTAATTAAACTTCTTGGTCGTATGATCTCTTTCTCGGTTTTGAACGAAGTCTCAGACAGTTATGGAAATTGGAAGGTAGATAGACGGTGATGGACCTTCCCAACGACTTCTTTCTAGTTCGTTTTGAGAAGGAGATGGATATGCTGGATATACTAACGAGTGGACCATGGAAGTTATATGGCCATTATCTCATGATGCAGAAGTGAGATGAGTCTTTTGACCCTTTTTCTTCTGTAATTTCGACCACGGGAGTTTGGGTGCGTATCTCAGGCCTGCCTTTTGCGATGTACAACATCAACGTCCTCAAAGCTATCGCTTCGGCTATCGGTACCACGCTGAAGATTGATGCAAATACGTTAGACCTATCCCGAGGGAAGTTGCAAGAGTTTGTGTCAACGTGGATCTCACACGACCCTTGAAAGGAGACGTTATCTTGAATGGGAAGCGGTTGTTACTTGAATATGAGAACCTCTACACGATTTGTTTTGTATGTGGTTGCTATGGACATTTAAAGGAGACATGTGTTTATAGGGAGAAGATGGAAACATAGGCAGATGGAGGGGATACTTTGGGAAGGGCGAAAGAGGCTCTAGAAAAGCTGGATGAGGAAACAGCGGGTAAGGGCGTTGGGGAGGAGATTGTAAATGTGGAAGAAGAGGGTCACGGACCTTGGATGGTAGTCCCACAAAGAAAGCCGTCCCCTACGGGTTACCAGAAGCAAATCTATAGGGAACTGGGTACGAATCAAGGGCTTTCGAAGGGCCATATTAGAGAGGGAACTCATCCTCGAATGTCCCACTCGCATGCCAGATTGCAGGCCATGCAGGAGAGGATTGCTGGACAAAGGTCAGGAGGAGAGGGTAGCTCTCGGGGAAATAACAGGAAAAGATATAGGGGGAATGGATTGCCACAGGAGGATCATACTCTCAGTCTGGTGGGGGCAAAGAATGGGGCATCAAAAATTCTAAATCGGGCTGAGGGAGGTGCAGGTGATATGCATAAAAGCACAAGTGCACCACAAGTTAAGATCTTGCACAAGACTTCTCCCTAAAATGTTACTTTCATGGCCCAGAATGAGGCCCGAACATCACTGAATACTGACAGTAGGGTTGACCATGCAGACCCAATGGAGCAGGGGGAGATGGCTGAGGCCATGGAGACCCAAACCTCTATCGTCCCAGACTCACAAGTATGAGTTTGGTTGAGGTTCAAAGTTCATCAATGTTTCCAATGATTGGCTTACTATGGAATACCTTCGGAACGGTGAAGAGCAGCTTCCGAAGATCGATGAGGTATATGTTCGGAAAACACAAACCGAACTTTGTAGCGTTGTTTGAAACACACTGTTCGGGTCCGGCTGCGGATGCTATATGCACAAAGATTGGCTTTGATTCTGTGGATAGGGTTGAGGCGATAGGTCAGAGGGGCAGCATTTGGCTCCTTTGGGACTCTAACCGATGTACAATATCGGTGATTACAAAAAAAAAGACAGTATATTCACGCCATAGTTGGCCATGGTGATTCTGCGTTTACACTAATTGTTACGTACATCTCCCTTGATCCACAAACCAGGGGGAATGTATGGGAGGATATCTCTATGATTATACCTAGCTCAACATTGCATGTGATCATAGGGGGTGACATGAATGTCACCAAATGCATTGAAGAGAGCCAAGGGGGCTCAGCTAGGCTTTCTAGATTTTCCTTGGAATTCGGAAACTGGATAAATGTCAATCATCACATAGATATTGGATATGTTGGATCACCATATACATGGTCACGAGGCAAGACAGTTCAGACAAGAATTGCCAAACGTCTAGATAGAATCCTCATGACACCAAATGGAAGACTCCGATGGCCGGAAGCGGTTGTCAGACATCTTCCCCGCCTTTCTTATGACCATAATCCTTTGCTCCTATGTTTTGAGAAAGGATACTCGGGAGACCATAGAAGACGCCCTTTCCGTTTTCAAGAAGCATGGTTAACCCATCCGGATTTTATAACCATTGTGGAAGACACTTGGCAGAAACTCGCTAGCCTGCCGGAAGCCCTTCGAATGCTACAAGTTTTCTTGAGGAAGTGGAACAGGGAGGTCTTTGGTAACATACATCAACGAAAGGAGATGTTGTTAAAGAAATTGGAAGAGATAAATGAGAGTATTTCGAACAAAGCCACATATTTACTTATAATCAGGAGAGAGAAGTGGGTCTCGAAATTGATAAGGTGATGGAGCAGGAAGAGATTTTGTGGTGCCAAAAATCTCGTCAACAATGGATTGCCTGCGGGGACAGAAATACTGCCTTCTTCCATCTCTCTATAATTATCAAGCGACAACGAAACAATGTGGAAGCTCTCAAATTGGATAATAGGGAATGGTGCTTTGACCAAGGGATCTTGGAAAATCACGCTACAGATTTTTACAAAGCCCTTTACGGACCAAATGACCTCCAACCGCTACAGACCATCCCTAGAGGGGGTTTCCCTAGTTTCTCAAGTGAACAGATCGACTTACTGAACAGACCCTAGGATGATTCTGAGATTTTGGGAGCGTTAAAAGACATGGGTGCCCTCAAAGCCCCGGGGCCGGATGGTTTCCAGCCGATTTTCTATCAAAGATTGTGGGGCATAGGGGGAAGTTCGTTGATGCAGTTCATGAAGACGTTCCTTGCGTCGGGTATCCTACCTCCGGAGACAAACGAAACCTTATTGGTGCTAATCGGGAAGGTAGCACGGCCTGAGCTGATTCAACAATTCAGACCCATAAGCTTATGTAATGTCAGTTACAAGGTAGTCACGAAAAAGCTTAGTAACCGGTTAAAACCTCTGATGAACTTTCTTGTAAGTCCAATGCAGGGAAGTTTTATTCCAGGAAGGCTAATCTCAGACAACATTGTTATTTTCCAAGAAGCTATTCATTCTATGAAAAGGAAAAAAGGCAAACGAGGGTGGATGGTGTTGAAGCTTGATCTCGAAAAAGCTTATGATAGACTCCGATGGGAGCTCATTGTTGATACCTTAAGGGACCTTCGACTACCGGATGAATGGATTGATAGAATTCAGACATGTATCTCTTCCTGTTCCATGAGAATATTATGGAATGGAGAGCGTTCGGGTCTTTTCCTATGACTAGGGGCATTCGGCAGGGGGACCCTTTGTCCCCTTACCTTTTTGTCCTATGTCTCGAGAGACTAGGGCATCTAATCGGGGTTGCTATTCGATCAGACAAAGGAGACAACATGGGCGAATTCTGCATTTGGGGCGCCTCCATAGTGCGCCTCTGGGGCGCTGCCAGAGTATGCATTTGGGGCGCATCTAGAATGCGCCTCTGGGGCGGATTCAGGATGTGCCCTAAAAGCACACTCTGGCTACGCCCAGTTGACAGATTTTCTTTGCGCCCGATAAAAGGGCCAAGCGTCGAGTTTAACCTAGCCCTTTGCGACTCTATATATTTTACGTGAAATCCAAATCAAAGTTCATGTCTCAATCAAAAATGGACATTAATATCTTAACATCATCTCAAATTGAGACCGTTAAAAGTTGGACATTAATTCAACAAGAGTTTAGCAAAATAATTGAGACCGTGCAAAATAATTAAGACCGTTAAAAGTTTAGCAAAATAATTCAGCAAGAAAACAGAAGAAGAAAAAAAGCTAAAGTAATTACAAACTCTTTTATCACCTTCAAACTATACAAGTATAATCCTTGATACTCAAAATCACAAAACCGGCAGCAATGGAACATGCTATATATGTTATATAATCTATTGTCATCTGGTACGTACTCCTCCATCAACTCTTTTCTTCACAAACTAAACAGGCTACATAGTTCTGAAGAACTAAAGATTCAAGTCATCACCAACATAAAATTCATAGCTTTGATTCTCAATTTTATCCAACTACAACCCGACATCTTAGCTATCCCTTTTGCTTCAGTAACATTCTTGATAACACGATTTATGACTTAGGTTTAGGTAATCATTTAGATAGATTTGTCACTCATTCATGCATGGTTTAGCACTAGTTCACAACGTTTGCACTCAATTCACGTATTTTGTCGAGATAGACGTCTACACGGACTTGTGCATTGCTTTGTAGGTATTTTGGGAGATTTAGGAGCTAAATCGATACGTTTGAGGATCGTTCATCAATATGACACACCCTCGGACTCATTAGGATGCAAACTAGAGGCTAAGGAGGACTCATGAAACCTTGCCAACACAAGCCATGCACCAAATCGAAGCTTAATGATCAAAAGCGAAGCTGAAGCACCAAACCACGGTTCACTGAAGGTCCACGGCCGTGGAACCAACTGTGGTTCTTGCCAGGTTTTTGTGACAATTGTGCCACGATCTCTTGGCCAGCTCTTGCAAAGTTGTAGTATAAAAGTGGTCCTGCATTGGCTGAGAAGAGCATCTTTCAATTGGGTATTCTCCCATCACTCTACACACACAACAAAACTCTCAACAAGAAGATTCTTTGAAGGAGGAGGTAGAAGAAAGCCACCATTGGAGAAGAGCTCCATTGGAGAGAAGAAGAAGAACACACCATTGATAGACTTGGATAGCTTTGTAGTGAAGAATTTCGGAGTTGATTTCTAGAGTTGTATGAACCATTTAAACCTTCTTTAAGAAGGATTGTGAGTCATTCTAATTCCATTTTCAGCTTGGTTTTGTTCACTTCACTTGTTCATCTCTTTCTCTTCATTATCTTGCAAATGGAAGCCATGATTTTATGTTTGATGATTTTGATTGCTATGATGAATGTTGTAGGCTAAATAGATGTGATTCTAGGGTAAGGAAAGAATGGTTATAGCTAGGACTATGATAGGATGGACTTAGATTAGCCCTTGGATGACTCACTTGCTTGGACGTAGCCTCTGTTGAAGTCCACGGATTGTTCTTGACAAACCACGGCCGTGGACTTGATAGAACAAACCGTGATTCTCCCTGGTTCGATGGATCTAGCTTTAGATTGTTAGAATGTTGAAATCCTAGTGTTTGTTGAGTTAAATCTATCCTAGGGTAACCTAGTGTTAGCAACTAAGTGTTAGGAGAGACTTACCCGATAATCCTTACTCTTAGATCTCAAAGATGGCAACCCCTAGGTAGTGGTGAGCCTCATAAGCCGCCATTGGATTAAGTGTGCTAGGATAGTTGCTTAGGACTAACCCTTTCGAGACTTACCCGGTAAGGATAGGTTAGATCCTATGATGCACGGACACGGACACGGATACGGGAAACGGGCACGGCGAGAAACGGGGAAGCGGCAATCCTCAAAAGTATAGGAAACGGGGACACGGCGAGTAAAATAATTAATATATTATTTTAAAGATATTTAAATATAAAATTACTATATCATAATGAGATACATATATATGAAAAAAAAATCAATAATATATGAGTTGATAAACATATTAACATGATAATAAAATAATTGAAACAAAAGTTTAGAAACAAACATTTTCAGTCTTACAAAACATAGAAACAAACATATTTAGTTTTATAATCTGAAATAATCATACTTAGTATCAAAATTGAAGAATGGATCATTCATTTGCAAATCAACAATAACCGAACAACATGATCAACAAAGGAAAATAATAATAAATATTTGTGAATTATAAAAAGTGAAAGAATTAGAATAACATAGTCAACATTCAACAAATAAAAATCACAAAATAAATTAATAATCAAAGATTCAAAATTAATTTATAAAATCATAAGAAAAATGGAGAGAAGAGCCGGCCGGCGGAACAACATTTCAACATTAGAGCCGGACAAGAAGATTGGTGTCCTACTTCCGACAACCACAATCTCGCAGGTGATCATGTGGAGCTAGGTTTAGTCGGAAAAAATGGGAAAGAAGAAAAAATATTACGGTATATAAGTTTTTATTTCGTTGATCATGTCTTGACCGGACACAATCCGCGTCCTCACCGTGTCCTAGACGTATCCTACCTTGGAAACGTGTCTTGACCGTGTCCGGTCATATTTGACCGTGCCCGAGCCGTGTCCGGGTGTGTCCCCGTTTCCGACACGGCAGGACACGGGACACGCCGCCTTCTAGAAGTTTCCGTGCATCGTAGGTTAGATCTCTAGGTGACAATCCGGTTTATGTAGAATTCCGCCCCTTAGGTTCTTAGAGACTTACCCGGTGATGAGATCTTAGGGATGGATTAGTGGACCATGAGACCTACCCGGTGATTGATCCCAATCTAGAAACACTTACTCCCAATATATCATAGTTAATCCAAGGAATGATTAGATAGCTTGAGTCTTATGCCATAACCGGAACTTCCAACCCCTAGAATCCGCTTTTCTCTATTTGACTCATATCTCGTGTTTAGCTTGTTTGTTTGCATTGATTTGTTAGTTTAGTTGATTGTTTACCTTGCATGAATCGTGATCTTTGATTGATCACCTAAAAACCGACCAAAAATATTTGAGATTTTCTTTTCTCTATTTCTTCCTCTTTTCTTAACCTAGATCTTCACTAAACTTAATCATAAATCGAATCAATCTCACCTTAGCCTTTGTGTTCGACCTCGGAATACTATCCCTACTACAAACGTCCCGTACACTGCGGGTTCACTAGGAGTTAGGAGAAATATAACGAGAATATAAATTTAAAGCTTATTGCGTGCACATCACACGATCTTAGCGTAACAATTCTCAATCTTACAACATCATCTCAACCTTCATTTTGACAAACACCTTTGATCAAACAATGTAAGTTTTGAGAGTTTGAATGTGCAATCTCCAACAACAACTATTACCTGCTCACCCATATCTGCATTATGAACTTTATGGCATGCACCAAGCAACATCCCGAGAACTAATTCATCTAAATTCCCGGGCATTCAGTTAATGAAGTCCCCAAGCTTCACTCACAACTTCATCTGCTATTATTTCTTGGATGAACTATGAATTAACACAACACAAAAAAAAATGAATCAACTTGGCATTTTATCAAACAATTGGTGTACATACCAAGTTACAACAATCTCTACAATAAAAAAATCAAGCGAGGAGTATAATCACATAAGATAAACAATTAAGAAGAAGAGACTCACGGGGTGAAGGATAACTGGGTTCCAAATTCAAAAGTACAGCTTCAAAGAAGAAAAGAGGGGAGATGAATGTATGGCAAAACAAATTACTCAAATTACTCAAACAAGCTTCGTTAGAGATGTCACGGTGAGGATTCCTCGGAAGGTGCGTATACCGATGTTTGACTTGCTTCGAGACTATGTCACCAATGAGTGTTTTACGCTCTTGTGGGATAACTTCACCAAATCTAGGAGGACAAGAGATGATATTGTATGTCGGGATAGTTATTGGAGGGAAGCTCATGGAGTGCCATGTGTGCATGACTTTACCATAGCGATCCGGGCAATGAGAGCTATAACATTGAATCAGATCCACCTATTTTGGAAGCAAGTTCATTGGATTCCAATTATATTTCCCAATGGTGACATGGATGATGATGATGGTGGTGGTGGTGGTGGTGGTGATCCCATCAATCCGAGCCTAGAGTCGTTGAACAGATTCAAAGAAATAATGGACTCTAACACGCTCACCCCCGATGAGATGGAGAATATGACATTTTGCCTCGAGGACATCGAGAATTCGGGAAGTACCACGATGAAAAAGCCAACACAAAAGGTCTGGGCCAAGGGAAGACCACCAACCGTGAGATCAACAAGCAGAAAGTAACGTTCGTTTGAGCATTCGACAAGGCGTGGTCTTGGACATCCCCGTTCCGAGAGAGTGGTGGATCCGGATGACGGAGAGGCTACACCTAGACGTAGCCCTGGCCGTCCCCGAGGTTCAAAGGGGAAAAAAAGTAAAGAATGCAAAGGCTACACTTGGAGAGTTAGTTTTCTTTAATCTTGTTTTTATGCATTACATATTTATCTCTATTAGCTCATTGTTCATTCTATTGTTTACCATGTTCTTCTTCTTTTATCTCGATTTTCTTGAATTTTTTTCTCCACTCCATCTAGTCAGCTACGTCGTAAAGGAAAGGAACCAATTGATGTAGATGCTACACCTGAGGTTACACATGATGATGGAAAATATCCTTGAAAAGAAGGAGAATTCCGAAAATTCATGGAACCATATGTGAATGGAGCCATGAATGTGTTAGGTGAAGGTAATTGCATATACAAATCTATTGCTTTAGTTTTGGGCTTTCCAAATGAAGGTTTCTTAGTAATAAGGAAAAAGATATTTATGGAGTTGAACTTGAGAAGAACAATATATTCAAAGGTGAGTATTTAATTTTATAAAATTTAATAAAATTATGATAACATATATATATATATATAACATGATTATACATGTGAATATATGCAGTGCACCGTATTCACCACATTTATAAATGTGCTTAAGAATGTTAACTGGACTAAAAATGCTCCATGCCCACGTAGATATTGGATGGAGTTGCCTATGATTGGGTGTGCTGCAGACACATACTATAAGATAGCCCTAGTTATCCTTGATAATAGCGCGTCAACATTTCTTCCTATGATAGCTAGCACACCTAATCAAGGCCCGCCTACGGTCATCCGTACGATAACGTGTGTCTTAGACAACACACACTTTGTAGATGTTAGTCGAAGTTTTACATTATCTCATTTTAATATAACTTATAACGGGGTTGTTATTCGATTAGACACGAGAGGCAACACGGGCGTATTCTAGATGTGCCTCTGGGGCGCATCCAGAGTACGCCTCCGGGGCGCATCCAGAGTGTGCCTCTGGGGCGGATTCTGGATGTGCCCCGCAGGCGCACTCTGGATGTGCCCCGGAGGCGCACTCTGGATGTGCCCCGGAGGCGCACTCTGGATGTGCCCCGGAGGCGCACTCTGGATGTGCCCCAAAGGCATACTCTGGATGCGCCGCATACTCGAAATTCGATTCCCTTGACTCGTTTGTATTTTTTTGACTGACCAAATAAAATCGCTCCATCTAATTGAGCAAGCTGTGGGAGAGGGAATGTGGAAACCTATGAAGATGTCTAGGGGTGGACCGTCTATCTCACACTTGTTTTTCGCGGATGATATCCTTCTTTTTGCGGAAGCTTCCATGAATCAAGTTCGGGTCATTAGGAAGGTACTGGAAGATTATTGTGGAGCATCGGGGCATAAAGTTAGCATCACTAAGTCTAGGATCTTTGTCTCCCATAATGTCAGAGGTGAGTTGGAACGTAGATTGAGTGAGCTCATTGGTATCCCGTCAACTAGAAACCTTGGGCCTTACTTGGGAATCCCAATTATCCATGACTCGATTTCAAAGGAGATTTTTGACCCTCTACTTGAAAGGATTTCTGCACGTCTTGCGGGATGGAAGTCATCTTCGCTGAGTCTAGCTGACCGAACAACTCTTGTGAGATCAGTTATCTCAACGCTGCCACTTCATTATATGCTGATAGCATGAATTATTGTCTATATTTTGGGACTTGTTTAGACGTTTTATCTTCGATAATCTGCATGTTTGGATGTATATTATGAGATTATATTGTCGTTTCATCTACCTTTGCGGGAATTGAGGTCTACACCTAGTTTTGTTGTAATCGTAGGTAAAATGGCACATTTTGGACTAAAATGGAGCAAAAGGAGCTAAGGAGTCATTGGAGCTACATTCAGGAGCTTAAGGAA
This sequence comes from Fagopyrum esculentum, assembly GCA_033239045.1. Classification (NCBI taxonomy): domain Eukaryota; kingdom Viridiplantae; phylum Streptophyta; class Magnoliopsida; order Caryophyllales; family Polygonaceae; genus Fagopyrum; species Fagopyrum esculentum. The sequence continues at coordinate 143,921,687 of BSUD01000004.1, forward strand.
GAATCCAGGAATCATGGAATTGGATTAGAGATTCACTTTGGACCAGATTTGAGAGATTTCACATTCAGTTGTGATTCACCTCGGTTGACTACAGAGTCACCTCGACCGAGGTGATCCAAAGGAGTTGACTCGACCGAGGCGAACACCTTGGACGCGGCAATGATATTTTATTCTTGGCTGAGATCTTTTATCTTTGGAAAGAGGATCTTATATTTTTGGGCTGGATTCCTGGAAGGAAGAAGATAAATTAGCCCATATATTTTACCTATTTTTATGGGAAAAGATCTTTCTAAGATATCTTATCTTTGGAGGGTAATTTTCCTATAAAAAGGGTTGGATTTCCCACAAATCCAGATCATGCTATACCATCGATCGTGCCTAGAGCAGCCGTTTTATCCCGCTAGAGGAGGGAGATTTGAAGAACCTTTTCGAAGGTTGAAGGAAGAAAGTTTATAGCTTTTATAGCTTTTGTGAAGGGTTTTGTAAGATTCTCTTAGATTCCCTTCTTTGTTGATTGTCTTGTTGGATTATGATCCAAGGAACGCTTGTTGTTTGATAATTAATTCAGTTATAGAAGCCTTTCTCTTAAGGTTTTCTTGTTCAATTATTCTCTTTCTTCCCAAATATTTGATTATTACTTTCATGACGATGAGTGGCTAATTTCCTTGTGTGATTCTAGGGTGATTGGCTGAAGGTTGTGAGAAAAACAATGATAGAATAATCTTAATCACAGTAGGACCCTGAAAGCTCGAGTCTTTATCCTTAACCCTAAAGCATCTCGCTCAGTCGATGAACATCTCGGCCGGGGTGGAATTCTTCTGACCGAGGTGACTTATCTGATCCGAAACTAAGAGTTAAGTGTTAGAGTTTGCCAAATCCTATTCCTATTACACCTTCCCTGGTTCAATGCAAGCCTAGGATGAAACTTACCCGGTAATTCCTTTGTTTGTTTACTAAAGATCATAAGTGTAGGTAATAAAGGTTTATCCTTTATTGGGGTTTGAGTGTGCTTTCATTCCATCTTTTTGAGTTAGCCTGAGACTTACCCGGTAAAGGTTGATTCTATTCCCTTAGTTGGAGTGTTAGTTTGAGGCTATAGTTCTTTTCCTTAATTCCTTGAGACTTACCCGGTAATAGGAGTTACAGTTTGGGATTAGTGAGTAGTGAGACTTACCCGGTGATCTATTCCACTTTAGTAACACCTTTCCTCTGCAAATATCTCAGCTTTGTCTGCTTATCTTTAGATCTTGAGTTGGAACCACAACTAGATGCTTTAATCCCTAGAATTGCATATTTCCTTAATTGACTTTTTATCATCCTTGATTGTTTTAATCGCTTTTGTGGTTAGTAATTACATAGCTTACCTATTCCAACTTTGTTTCACTAAGTCCCTGTGATCGACCCCTGGAATTTCTTGCTTTTTACTACGATTGACCCGTACACTGCGGGTTCGCATCCTTATTTTAAGCTTACATCTAGAGTTATAAATTTAAAGCTTGCACACACCGTTTGGAGTGAACAAGTTTTTGGCGCCGTTGCCGGGGACTTGGTCTAGGCCGAGCCGGTTGCGGTTTGCTTTCGGGGATATTGCCCTTGTCACTATTAACTACTCTTTCTATGAGTTTTGTAGTTTTCAGGATTTCCGATGACTACATTTGATCCAACCTGGATAGCAAAACAAAATGCTAGGGCGGACCATTATGAATACTTGGAGGAGAAATACTCCTTCTATTGGTTCAACAATGAAAGGGAAAGAGAAGAGGTCATTAAGCATGAACTTGCGATGTGGGATAAACTGAATGTCCCTAAAAAGATTCATGGGCAACCCCTTGAAGATTCTCTTAAGTCAAGATGGGAAAGGTTGATGAAGAAGGTGGAGGAGCTCAAGGAAAGCACCCTGTCCTATGCTAAGCCGGAAGAGGAGCATAAGGAAGTGCTGCAAGTTTCAAGCATTCCTCCAATCAAACCAAAAGTTTCTCCTGAAGCTTTTGAGGGAGAAGAAGATGAGGAAGATTTCGATCTAACTGTTGAGACCTCGGCCGAGGTGAAAGAGAGATCGGCCGAGGTGGAAGAAAAATCTGTAGAACTGGAAGAGGAAGATGCAGAGAACTTTGGCCAAACTACTGAGACTGTGGTCAAAGTGGAAGAAAGACCAGCTGAGTTGGGAGGGATTTCGTGTGTGGATTATCAACCTAACATGAAACTTGTCCCAAGCTTTGGAGAACTTTACAAGGTACATTCTCCTACTTCATTTGAAATCCCTATGAAAATTTCTGAATTTTTCAGGAATGCACCGGAGAGTTGGAGGTTTCTTCCGAAAGAACCTCTTAAGATCAAGATGAAACCTCCCTTGAAACTGTTGGAAGAAGATGCTCCTTGGATTATAAGGAGTGGAGTTTGCAAGCACTACACCGTTAAGGCGATGAAATGTCTCTTGTTCAAGTATGGGATCCCTCGCATGCTAAGGACCCTGTACCATCCCCAAGCTAGAGATGGGGAAGCTACTAGGATTCTCGAGAAGCTGTTTTCTCGATCAAGGAAAGGACGGGACGAAAGACTAATTTATGTCCCATGGAAAAAGAGGAAGACCGGTAGGATTCCGGTGAGAACCAAACCGTACAAGCTTGTACGTAGGAGATCCTACCATTTGCCGGTAAAGTTAGGAACCGGAACCTTTTTGGGAGAGTTTTATTATGGATGTGATGAGCACTCCACGATATTCGAGGTACATTGAGTAATTCCATGCCGTACGGTCCAGCTAGCGACCTTAAATCAAGCGCTTTTTGGGAGGCAACCCAAGGTATTGCTTTCTTTTCCCTTTTTCTAGTCTAGCTTAGATAGTTTGCTTTTGCTTTGCTTTGCTTTGTTTTTGGCGTCCTAGACAGACAACATGTGACATCTAAGGAAGGAATACAACCCAGAAGCACAACTGGAAGGACAGAAGTTCGAGAATTTGAGAAGACGGAGTTTGACTGAGACACATCTCGGTTGCTGTCACGGTACCTCGATCGAGATGATTCTTGAGCAACCGAGGCGACTAGGGTTTCTGAAGATCCACCTCGGTCCGTACACCTCGGTCCAGTCGAGACCACCTCGACCGAGGTGACAACAGTTCCAGAAAAGGGTATAAAAGGGGCTGAAGAATTCTCTCTCCTCTCTTTATCTTCTCCTCGACCGCGGCACACTTCTCGCCTCGATCCTCTGTTCTTTGCTCGTTTTCGACGATTCTTGCTCCTAAACTGAGAGGAAAGAGTAGAGGATCGTTTTGCAAGTACCAATCTGCAGAAAGAACGAGCCAAATCGACCGAATCAGGGTAAAAATCGAAAAAAACCCTAACCTTCTATTTCTCATTGTTTTCTCTCGTTCTGGGCTTTGGTTGCCCCTACATTTGTTGAAGAACAGATTAAGTACCCCATAGGAACATGTGGTAGTGATTTTGGGGAAAAAGAACTGGATTTTTGAGGGAATCGATCGAACATCCCTTCGCCTCGGTCCAGTCGGCCTGCGCCTCGGCCGAGGTGTTCTATAGAGTTGTCAGAGCAACCGAGGTGACCTGACAGATTACAGAAAGATGAGTTCTGAGAGACAGTTGGTCCCGAGGGACAAATCTTCTCCTTCTCCTTCTTCTACTTCCCACCGTACTAGACCGGTGATCCACGAGCGACACTAGGTCGATTATGACCGCATAGCGGCCCGTCCAGTGATTGCACCCCGTTTCCTGGACATTTCAGCTTTTGACTGCCTCTATGTCGATGATGATTTGAGGCGTATGATTTCTGCTGTGGGGCTGGAGTAGTTCACAGAGATCAGAGCTCCAGCCTATCTAGAGCCTACAATGGAGTTTGGATAGCTCCTTCACTTACCTTCCCATGGAGCGCGCCATGAAGTACCGGTTGATGAACCGGAACTTCATAGTTCCCTTAGATCACTGGCGGGATATCTTCGGCTTCTCGATTCCGACAGTTGTTGATTTTCCCTCCCGAGCTGTAGCTAGGGAGTTTTGGGGACAGATAGCTCACGTGGTTGAGCATGCTGACAGATGGAGACCTGGAGATTCTAGGGAGAGGATTATATTCCATCTTGCATTCAGATTGGCCACAGGATATTCAGTGAGACTCTTTTGGCGCGTACTGAGACGCCCCAGAAGGTCAGACAGGGGGAGCTTCTGAGCTTGTATTGCATGGTGACGGGAGGGATCCCGGATTTTGGATTGATGCTAGCAGAGGATCTGCATAAGATCAAGGCAAAGGCAAAGGGCGACATCTGTTGTGGAGTTATTGTGACTCATATAGCGAGTTACATGGATATGGACCTCAGTACTTGTACCATGGTGGCGGCTGCCAAGCCGCTTGGACTTCAAGAGATGATCACTCGGAGGATACTGGTTCCCCGAGGACTCACTACGCCATATGTGGCGATGCCATGGGAGCCGACTGTACCGCAGGGGATCAGATGGTCAGCTCAGTTCTCCGTGTATGATCCACATTAGTGGCAGACTGCGTGGATCCCATTTATGGAGGATGCTATAGAGGCGGCAGCTGCACCAGCGGAGGAGGATGAGGCTGAGGAGGCTGATGATGATGAGGATGGTGGTGTTCCTATGGATACGGGCACAGATACTGCTGGGACTAGTGCGCCGGTCATCGATTTGGATGATGACGAGACTGAGACCGAGCCGGCTGCAGCACCAGCACGTCCCACTAGGCGTAGGGTACGCCGGCAGAGGGATCCAGATGCTCACCGTCGGATCGATGACCTCACCGAGCAGATGATAGACTCCTATGCTGCCCTGACTGTAGACATCCGGGAGAGATTTGACGACCAGCACCGAGAGATCGAGAGCTGGACTCATCAGATGCTAGAGGGCCAGCACTATCAGCGACGGATGGTGGAGATCCAGTTTGAGCATGTCATGGGTTATCCATTTGACCCATCCTAGTACCCGTATGTGCCACCACCACCACCACCGGATCGGGATTATTGAAAGCTTTTAGGATTTTCTTTCTTTATTTATTACACAACTCAGCTATGTCCGGTGAGTTTTTTTATTTCTCTAGACTTATTTTGACCCATTGGGACAATGTGTCCCAAGTATGGGGTATTAGATGTATTATCTGACTATGGATGTATCACTTGACTCTATCGGATATTTATGATATTATTCTGCTTTATGTGCTTATCTGAGACTGCATGCATGCATACAGGTTAATTGATTGAGAAAAACGTCAAAACTGGTTTAAATAAAAAAAAATTTTGACCTCGACCGAAGTGATTCTGGCCAAACGAGGTACTCCACTTCGGTTGACTTAGAACATCTCGACCGAGGCGTTTTTACTAGAACGATTTTTTAAACGATTTTTGTGCTTTTTGTCTGGATATGATCTCAGTGAAGACTTTGTTTGCTGACTGGTTTTGAAATCTTTATATGTTTGAAAAGTTTTATAATATGTTTAAGTTGCTAAATGCTTTGTTTGAAATTTTTGGCATGTTTAATACTTTGTTTTTATCCAAATTATGTTGAATTTGAAGGTTGACACCACATTATGAGTTCTCTCACTTTCTTCCTAGAAAGACCAAGGCAATTCATTCCTTTCTCTTCTTCTCCTTGATCATGCTTAGCCCCTCATATACATATTTGCCTCCCTTTACCTATCCGGGAATTTGGAAGCAAGCAAGTGAAAGGCAGGTGAAAGAAAAGTTGAGAAGTTGGCTGAAAGTGAAAGTGTTAGAAAGTAATAGGTTTGGGGAAGTCAATCATGATGATGAGTAACTCGGCACAATTCACATAGCCGGGTGTTTGCGTCTTGCCAAAGTTGGATTGAGCGATATTACTAACGGGTCATGGTATGTGCATCAAGGGTTTGAGGCATCTCGAGAAATTGATGATTGCTGATTTTCTAGGCTTTGGTTATTGTGCACCTCTGCCCATGCATCCCAAAAAGTAAAGTAAAAGAAAAGAAAAGCATGAAATAAGTAAAGCTTATTGGTGGATGATGTTGAAAGTCAAGTGAAAGTGAAGTGATATCCTATTTCCGGATTCTAGCACCACATTACCTTCTATACATCCCTACCCTACACGTTTCTTGACCTTTCTTTTGGGAAGCCCTCGAGACCTCGAGCTTGTTGATTGACTTAGTGGTTTAAACTGGATTATACATGATTAATTTCGATAATTATGATTTATTATGCATTCTATGAATTTATGCAAAGATGAACAACTTTCTTATATTCATAAAATTTTGTGATCATATTTTGATTTTAAATTCCATGAAGCATTCTCTTAGAGTGATCTATGATTGTAGCACACCATTAAAATGTTTTGAAAGACTTTTCTATGATCTTTATGACTTATAATCCATTCTATCTTGTATCTAAGAATTGGAACTCGCTTGGGGACAAGCAAGGGCTAAGTATGGGGTATTTTGATAGCATGAATTATTGTCTATATTTTGGGACTTGTTTAGACGTTTTATCTTCGATAATCTGCATGTTTGGATTTATATTATGAGATTATATTGTCGTTTCATCTACCTTTGCGGGAATCGAGGTCTACACCTAGTTTTGTTGTAATCGTAGGTAAAATGGCACATTTTGGACTAAAATGGAGCAAAAGGAGCTAAGGAGTCATTGGAGCTACATTCAGGAGCTTAAGGAAGAATCCATGAATCATGGAATTGGATTAGAGATTCACTTTGGACCAGATTTGAGAGATTTCACATTAAGTTGTGATTCACCTTGGTTGACTACAGAGTCACCTCGACCGAGGTGATCCAGAGGAGTTGACTCGACCGAGGCGAACACCTTGGACGCGGCAAGGATATTTTATCTTTGGCTGAGATCTTTTATCTTTGGAAAGAGAATCTTATATTTTTGGGCTGGATTCCTGGAAGGAAGAAGATAAATTAGCCCATATATTTTACCTATTTTTATGAGAAAAGATCTTTCTAAGATATTTTATCTTTGGAGGGTAATTTTCCTATAAAAAGGGTTGGATTTCCCACAAATCCAGATCATGCTATACCACCGATCGTGCCTAGAGCAACCGTTTTATCCCGCTAGAGGAGGGAGATTTGAAGAACCTTTTCGAAGATTGAAGGAAGAAAGTTTATAGCTTTTATAGCTTTTGTGAAGGGTTTTTTAAGATTCTCTTAGATTCCCTTCTTTATTGATTGTCTTGTTGGATTTTGATCCAAGGAACGTTTGTTGTTTGATAATTAATTCAGTTATAGAAGCCTTCCTCTTAAGGTTTTCTTGTTCAATTATTCTCTTTCTTCCCAAATATTTGATTATTACTTTCATGACGATGAGTGGCTAATTTCCTTGTGTGATTCTAGGGTGATTGGCTGAAGGTTGTGGGAAAAACAATGATAGAATAATCTTAATCACAGTAGGACCCTGAAAGCTCGAGTCTTTATCCTTAACCCTAAAGCATCTCGCTCAGTCGATGAACATCTCGGTCGGGGTGGAATTCTTCTGACCGAGGTGACTTATCTGATCCGAAACTGAGAGTTAAGTATTAGAGTTTGCCAAATCCTATTTTTATTACACCTTCCCTGGTTCAATGCAAGCCTAGGATGAGACTTTCCCGGTAATTCCTTTGTTTGTTTACTAAAGATCATAAGTGTAGGTAATAAAGGTTTATCCTTTATTGGGGTTTGAGTGTGCTTTCATTCCATCTTTGTGAGTTAGCCTGAGACTTACCCGGTAAAGGTTGATTCTATTCCCTTAGTTGGAGTGTTAGTTTGAGGCTATAGTTCTTTTCCTTAATTCCTTGAGACTTACCCGGTAATAGGAGTTACGGTTTGGGATTAGTGAGTAGTGAGACTTACCCGGTGATCTATTCCACTTTAGTAACACCTTCCCTATGCAAATATCTCAGCTTTGTCCGCTTATCTTTAGATCTTGAGTTGGAACCACAACTAGATGCTTTAATCCCTAGAATTGCATATTTCCTTAATTGACTTTTTATCATCCTTGATTGTTTTAATCGCTTTTGTGGTTAGTAATTACATAGCTTACCTATTCCGACTTTGTTTCATTAAGTCCCTGTGATCGACCCTTGGAATTTCTTGCTTTTTACTACGATTGACCCGTACACTGCGGGTTCGCATCCTTGTTTTAAGCTTACATCTAGGGTTATAAATTTAAAGCTTGCACACACCGTTTGGAGCGAACATATGCTGAAATCTGCTTCTCCCTATCAGCATTACACATAAGTTGGATAAACTTTGTAGAAGTTTCATTTGGGGGAGTGTGGAGGGGCGCCGAAAAATGCACCTCCTTAGGTGGAACAAACTATGCCAACCTCGGGCACATGAGGGGTTGGGGATCAGGATGGCGGCGGAGTTCAATCTCGCTACTATGAGCAAAATGAGCTAGCGTTTGTTCATGCAAAGGGACCAAGTTTGGGCCAAGATTTTGTTAAAAAAGTATACCTCAGGAGTACAAGACTGGCCAGTGTCCTTGAGTTATAAAATTGGAAATTCCCATGTATGGAGGGGCATAGTATACTGCTACAACGAGGTTATTGCACCTAACCTAGGTTGGAATGTAAAGAATGGATGGAAAACGCGATTCTGGACTGATGTTTGGCTCACCGCGGAACCACTATCACTAACTTGTCAGCAGGGGCTATCGCAAGCTGAGCTTGAGCTCAAAGTTAGGGATGTGTGAAGGGAGGAAGGTGCGACGTGGGATTGGACATACTTGACGAGCAGGCTTAGCAACTCAAACTTCCTCAAGATTGTTGCTACAGGACTGGGGGATGATGGACAGGAGGATGTTGTTCGTTGGATACTTTTTTAAGACGGGAGTTTTACAATCGCTTCTGCACATAAACAGATTGCAAGTAGGCGATAGAGAATTGAAGTACGTGATAGCCTGTTTACGCATCTGAGGAGTGTGGTTGTGCAAGAGCGGATCTGGTATTTTTTTATGGCAGCTTGCGTGGGGAGTCAACCTCTCAAATGCCGAGCGATTCAGGAGACATATGGCTGATTCCCCATCATGCTTGGCCTGCCCAAATGTAGACGAGACCCTTCTACATCTCCTCAGAGATTGTCACTTTGCTAAAGGTATTTGGATGAACATGGTCCCGACAGAATGGGACACAAGATTTTTTGCTCTTAACTGGGGGATTGGCTTTTCGAGAATATCAGCATGAAAAAGGCACCGGATCAGGAGACGTGTTGGAATGTGTTATTTGCGACGGCGGTGTGGTGGATTTGGAAGTGGCATAACGCGAGAACTTTCCAAGAAGGGTCCATACCGACTGATCAAGATGTGTTTATTATGGCTCGGTATAGGGAGTCTATGGAGGTGTGGAGAAAGAATCATGGCCCTGCAGCGAGCAAGAAACAGGAGAAGTTCATAAGTTGGCAGAAACCAGAACCGGATTGGGTCAAGGTTAATTCTGACGGGGCTATACGGGGTGATGAGGGCAAGGCAACTACAGATGCAGTCATTAGGAATGTTGAGGGGGACTGGATTCAGGGGGTGACAGTGAACCTGGGTTCTACTACAGTTCCGGCTGCGGAGCTTTGGGGTGTCATTCATGGCCTTGAGCTGGCATGGGACATGGGTTTCCGGAAGGTGCACATGGAACTTGATTCTTTGTTAGTGATTGGTCTTATTGAGAAAGGGGTAAGTCAGACTCACCCTCTTTCTAGCCTGGTGACCCGATGCCAAGACTTCTTTACACGGGATTGGAACATCTGTTTCAACCATACTTTTCGAGAGGGTAATAGAGTTGTGGATGCCATTTCGGATCTAGCCTTTTCGTTCGATTTCGGAGTCCACCGGCTTACGGTGCCTCCTCTTAGTGTTAGAAGTTTTTTGTTTGATGACTTACGAGGGGTGGCGTTACCTCGGTTTACTCGTTTGTAAATTTTTATTTTGTTACGAATAAAAGCGCAGCGCGGGAGCCTCGACTCCTATTCATCAAAAAAAGTAATTTGGATACGTAGTTCACTTAAAAACACACACACAAAAAAAAAAGCACGAACTACTGATACACTTCCCAATCGCATAGTTGGTCTTTAATGAAACTATGCAGCCAAATCTTATTCCCGTAGCTGCTTCCAATTCTTCTCCGACACGAGCACAGTAGGAGCACATGCTGCACATCACAACCCGGCACCGCTTCAAGATCTACCTTCTTCTCCGGTGCTGCTTCCAGATCTCCGACGTTGGATCTTTGACACGAGCAAGCCTTTTCCCCGGCGTTGTTCGTACCTTCTTTGTCGGTGCGTTTTTGCAGATCTACTATATTCTCTGGCGATGACTGGTGGCGAATAACGTCAAAAGGTACTTACCTTCTTCTCCGGAGATGACTGATTGAATTTGTATATGATTTGTATATAATTTTCGATTTGCATATGAGCATATCTATCTATTAATTTTAGTTTCTAACCTATTTTTCATATTTGGATTTGTATATGATTTTCTTGAAACTTCGATAAGAATGTGTTATTGTTGAATATGAATATTACTTTGTTGAATCTGAGTATGAACTTGAGATGAAGTTGAATCGGATTGTTTGGTTTGTATATACATTTGTGTACTTGTGCTCTTTCACACCAAGTGTTTGTTGAAATGACTGATAGTTTTTTTAATCACTGCTACTACTATGCTGGGTGCTTATGGGGTACGTAGTAGTAATAGTAGTGACATTTTTTTTAGAAAAAAAAACCATTACTATTGGTGGTGGTAGTAATATTAAAAAATAATAATAAATGCGAGCGTAATTTTAACGGGGAGGTAAAAATAGAACTACACACCTAAATTACGTAGTTCAGGTCACAAATAAATATTTTGACCGATACATTTAATAACCACCTTTTTCTTTCGTTAGTTATTCTAACTTAGTTGTTTCTAGTTTTGAAGCTCTTTCAACAAAAGAGTGGGGTCTCATTTCAACTTATTTTAAATTCAGTACTTCAATGTTTGGCCGTATAAAGAACAAATTAAGAACACGCAATAATGATATGTATTATTTATGAATATTAGCCCACATGGAAGAAAAAAAAATAAATAAAATCACCAACCGTACAAATGAAAAATAAATATTTGAAGTTGAATCAAACTTGTTATTGATGAACTGAGAAGTTGCATAACTAAACAATAAAAATGAGTACAATAATCAACATAGTCAGCCCCACCATAGTGAGGTTAATCTAGACTAAGTCGGTACAAATAAGCAATTTAATATATGAACTAGACAAATATAAAATCATATGTAATATCAAATGATTACTTAATACTTATAGAAATACATAAATGAGTACAATAATCAATATGCCTCAAATATACACATAGCAATGTCAAATAAGTATGTAAATCAGTAAATGTAACAAAAAAATGTCAATTGATGGTAATGTGATAACGAAGTAAAACTTGATTTCCTTTCTGAATAGGTTATCTTTTAAAGGATATATATTTATAGATCGTATTTTTAGATTTTATAGTTTTATATATTTAAAAGATATCTTCGCAAGATTATCTTTAAATATATTTTCCTAGTTTTAGTATGATTAATCTCTTATAAATAGCCTTAGTGGGGGAGATTATTTAGTAGATTAGATTAGATTTTATATATTTTTCACATATTGTGTGAACTTACTACTTTGCTTACGAAGTTTGTATTTTATTCATTCCTATTCAATCAAATAGAGAGTCTTGATTGAATCGTTGTGAAGTTCTTGCTAGATTGTGCTTGTGTGTTAATCTTGTTGAAGGTTGGTACTCCTGGTCAATCCTAGTCCCTCTTTGTGCTTGTCTTAATTAGAAGACTTGTGTAAGGTTAAAGAAGTGCGTGTTAAGGTAATCTTCTCGTTTAAAGGGTTTGATACATCATTGGTCAATGTTCTTTTGCGGAACTATTTTGGTTCATATCTTCCTATATCTTTCATTTATCATTCCATAATCATCTTCTTTTCTTTCCATATCAGTCACTAATCCCTGTTATGAGTTTATCGAAAAAACCGCCCTGTTCTTGGAGAAAAGCGGCAGATTCATCCTATAGAACAGTCCGATTTTTATTCCATTTAAGGACTTTCAATCTAGATCGGGAACTGCGGCTTATCCCCGCATCATATTCCATCATTGATTCTACTTCCGGATGAAGGTCATGCTTCTTGAAAACACGGTAATCTTTGTTCTCCTGCAATGATTATAAAATATTAGTTAAATTAAATTACATTAATTTACCTTACAATTTTAAACTACATTTGATGAACTTACCTTAAGCTTCAATGACCACCTCTCGGGAGACGCTGTGATACAGTGTCTCTCGTAGTTCCATCCCAACCCCGTTTCACCGTACTTCATTATCAACCACAACTTCCATATCCCTCTTAGAGTGTTAAACTTATTCTTCAGTGTCTCCTTCTTACATTTATGTCCAGTCTTTTCCTCAAAACTATCATTCAAAGATATCCAACCGAACCCATTCTTCTGTCCATTTTGTCTTTGATAATCACATAGCAACTCAAGGAAAGTCCTTGTAATATCATCTATCTAATTGAATAATTTTTGGTTTGTGTTCCCCGTTGTTTTCTCGTTGTTAACAGTTGGCCGACATATTTGTTGTTCAATATCAAGTAAACAACTTTTGATACGCCCCTGGATGATGATATCATCCGTACCTCCGGCATGATACGCCCTTGGCTAGCGACGAAATATTTGTCCCGCATATTTATTTCCATAATATTTTATCCATTTAATATTTAAGATATTTAAATAATTAAAAGGAAATTCTTGTGGATATTTTTCTATAAGAGGAAGATTTGACTTGAAATCATTCATATAATATTCCAATCAAATCCCTTAAATTAAGCCTAACAACTCTCAATTGTGTCTTAAAGATTTCCATCTTTGCCACCACCTCCATTATATAATGGATGGTCGACTTCATTGTAAAATCACGTTCAATTTTAATCAAGCACATTTGAGAAGCATTTCCTCATCTTTGGTTATAGGGCATCACAATTCCCTCTCTTACAAAGTTCTTCTTTTGGATTTTTGATCCAAGTCTCCAAATCGAGGATCCTTCAAGGATCACTATTTCACTCCACTTCACGGATTGTTCGATCTCTCTAGATCGAATCAACCAAACGCTTTCGCAACATCATCTCTCAAACTTCCGCAAACTCGTTTTCTACATCAAATCCATCCGCACATAACTAAACGGAGTAGTTGAAGTTCAAGCTCGATCTAGAGCCAGAGTTTGTCCTTGAACGCATCCAAGGACACATCAAATTGGTATTAGAGCGAGAGATTGAGGTTAAATTTCCTTACTCCAATTTATCTTTTATCAATGTTCTTCTATGAAAGTGACGAGCCCTTTGATGAGGGCGAGGAGTTGTTGCCTCCTCCATTTCCACCAAGGCCCAAACAAACCATCGATGGGCGCCGACGGTACCTCCACAACCGACGTTGTGCCTATCATGAAGACGAGGAGTGGTTGCCTCCCCCGTACCCACCAAATCACAAACAAGGGTCCCGAAGGCCTCCTCATGACCAACGACAAACCTATCATGATGATTCATATGTTTCTCCCCGACATAGAGTCTATCCGAAAGATGACTATGTTGTACCCGAAATAACACATGTTGCCCCGGTACATCGTTTTGGCCAATGTGATGAAAGAAAGAGTTATTCTAAGGCGTGAGCTGAATGAGTTGAAGGAACAAATGCGGGCTTTGACGATTTCCTTACAACACCAATCGGATATGGAAAGGGGGCAACACTATATCCATGTTTCACCGGTATTTCCAACTCAAGTGGACAATTTGATATATGATGAGTCTTTTGAAGGGGACTGTTCGCCCCTAAAGGTGTGTGCAAATAAGCTTTAAATTTATAAAATTAGAATCAAGCAGCGAACCCGCAGTGTACGGATCGACGTAGCTAAGCAAGAATTCCAGAGTATCAAACACAGGGATTTGGGTGGGAACAAATTCGATTGCAGATTATCAAACGAATAAATATGAGAGTTTTGCAAATATTGGGTAAACAACAATCCTAAAGATCCAAGTATTCAGCTGTGGCTTATCGATTCAAGATATACTTAATGATATAAAGACAGAGTTGAGATATGCAAAGGTATACTAATGTAAGGTAATCGTACGGTGAAGTTCCAAAAACCTTATGTAACTCACCAACAAGGCACTCTCTATACAGGTTGTTGAGGCTCAATATAGAAAGATTCTAAAGGTGAGAGTTAGTGTCAAATACCCAAACTTGTAACCCAAGGATCAAGACTAACTTAACCGATTGAGGTTGTGACACTCACAATCGAGGTAGAGGTTGTTGAGGCTTCACTACCACCTAGAAAAGGCAAGCCTAAACTAAGTTAAAGCAAATCTTTAACTTTGGATTAAAGTAAAAGCATGCTCGTAGATTTAGGAGAAATTACGGTTAATTCTTGGTGTTCCACGGCCGTGGACTCAAGAACAGGCCGTAATTTATGGTCTATCGGCGATTCTCTCTAACTCTCAGGGTCTAATCTGTTTGCGATCGATCTATCATCATCTAAGCCACAACTATCAACCCTTCACCTTAGAATTGTTAAGAGTTTTTAGCCAATAATAGTCATGTTGATATCAATTCAAGAATTAAAAGATAAAAAGATGAAAACTTTCAAGAACTTTCAATAATCTTCAAACCAATCTCAAAGTCACAATCAAGAACGAGTGGTGTCAAAAGATTCACAATAAAGTAAACAATCACAACCTTAGGAAAGAAGGGAAAACAGAATGTCAATCCGTTTTCCGAATCAAACCTAAACAAGAAGAGAGATCTTCTTTCAAAATCTTCCAAAAGCTTCGATCTTCCGCCAATCCGGAGACCTCAACAGCAATCTCCACCAAAAGTGCGAGATTAGGGCAATTCCCCGATGCGAACTTCAATCTCCAATGAGATGATCAATACTTCCAAGCGATGGTGTAAAATGAGGTAGCGGCGTAAACGATCCTAAGCGTCGATAAACGGGGTAAACGGGGATAAGCGGTCATGACGGATTCTTGCTTCGTCCGTCTTTTTATAGGGCAAGATAAAACATCGGCCCGGCCCAATCTTCAAAAGATCGTGGCTTCAAAGTGTGGCGAAAAGATTCGCCAAGATCACGGTCGTGGAAGTTTCCACGACCGTAATTTAGGGCATGGATTAGGTCACGGTTTGTACCATATATTCCACGGCCGTAATAGTTACTGGAATGCATCACGCTTCTCTTGCAGGGTTCCACGGCCGTGGAACTGAACGTGGTTCGTAGTACGGCCGTATTTTAGAGCGTGGTTTAGGGCAAGAACGTGATTCTTCCCTAGCCTCGTGCATTCCTCAAGCTAAAACTCCAATTTGCTTCCTAAGAATGTCCTCAATCTATGGACACACTCGATCAACTCCTCTTTTGCTCGATTCCGTTCGGAAATAGCTCCAAATCACCTATAATCAACATAGAACTAGTGTAGACATCCATATCGACAATATAGGTAATACTAGCTCACATATGCACAAAGTTCAATCAAAGACTATCAATATGAATCAAATACGTTTAGAAAACGTGCCTAAAATATCACAGTATTTCATGCTAACAAATAACCCCATACTTAGCACTTACTTGTCCCTAAGCAAGGTCTTTCAAAAAGCTTTAAACAAGAGTTAGGATGAAATATGTGTACCTTCTTTTTGGGTGAATGTGACTTCTAAACAATAGATCATTCTCAAACCTTGCTTCAATCGTTTATCAAACTTTCACACGCTTAATTAAAGAGTAAAAAGCAAAGAAAATTCATGAACCAATTTAACTTCAAAACAAGCATTATAACCTTCAAACATTATCAAAATCAATCACAAGAAACTTCAATTTAGATCACAAAGTCATATAACATTCTTTTGATCTTAAGGACTTTCAAAGAAAAGGTCTAGAATACGGAAGGGAAGGGAAAACTTTAAGGGAAAGTGGTGCATAAATCCGGAAAAGTGGACAACTACCTTCTTCTTCTTATGCGGTTCCCGCAACACTTCAACTTAGAGCTTCGCTCTCTTCTTTTTATTTTTCGACTTTACTTTTGGAGTTATGGACAGAGGTGCACAAAAACCGAAGCCTAGGAGATCGGCGTTTCTCAATTTTTCAAGAGATGCCTCAAACCTTTAGCGCACATACCATAATCCGCTAGGAATATCGCTCAATCCGACTTTGGCAAGACACAAACACCCGGCTATGTGAATGGTGCCGAGTTACTCATCGTCATGATTGACTTCCCCAAACCTACAATTTCCTTCTATTCATTTGATTGCAAATAATTGCTCTCATGGCCCTCCCACATCAAACATGCCTTTTTCTCATTCACTTCTCCAAATTTCCGGATAGGTAAAGGAGGCTAATATTTCAATGAGGAGCTAGATGATCAAAGAAAGAAGAAAGAAAGTATCGAATTGCCTTAATCATTTCAACAAGAAGTATAGGAAATTATAACGTGATTTCAACTTCAATTTCCTAGCATGATTTAGGTAACATTTTCACATTATAAAACTTGCAAAAGAGGTAAAATTCATTCATTCAAATTCTTATCAATTCACAATCCTTTTAAGCATGCAATTGTCATCAAACTCAATTCACAAGTAGTGATTATCATGGAAATCATCTCAATTCATTAGGAGCACAAAATTTTCAAAATTTTTAAATTTTTTATGGGTTTTTCAAGTTATTTTTCATGCAATGCAATAAGGAAACGTGCAACACATAATGAACATGCAACGATAGTCTCAAATGAAAGCGAACATAGTAAGTAGAGTTATTACAAACTTTTTAGTACATCCCACCCCATACTTAGGACGAACATTGTCCCTAATGTTCAAAAGAAAGAAAGAAAAGAAAGAAAAGAAAAAGAAACTCACAAAGTGGTGGCGGGAATGTCTAAAACGAACGGTCATGCATCGAATCACTGCGGCGCCGGCGGAGGTGGGAATGGGGAGAAGCTGGAGTCGTAGGACCGCCCAAACTGCTGGCGGTAGACGTCCCTCATCATGTGGTCGAGGTCGTCGAGGCGTCCGTCTCTAGCGTCGGCCCGGATCTCTAACGCTCCAACTCTCTCTGAAAGTCCGGTAGCCCAATCCGGCATCTGCTCGTACCATCCCGGGGCGTGACTGTACCATGCGGGGGCGTCGGATGGTGCTGGTGCTGGTGCTGCTAGCTGCTCTGTGGACCAAGGAGGGGGAATGCCATACCATGTGGGAGGTGTGGTCATCCACGTGGGCCTCTCACTCACGCTAGCGCGGCGAGATGATGAGCCTGAGGCTCTAGCCGGACGTGGAGAGCGTCTAGGTACATCTGGGGCCGCCTCCGACTGGTCCGGAAACGTGCCAAACTCCTGCTCCGCTCCTCCTCCACTCTCGAACTGATCTCCTATATCCTCCTCCTCCACAACCGGTGGTGGGACGTAAGGGGGAGCTGCTATCCTGTTCGCATGCATCGCAGCGAACGTCTCCTTCCAATTATGGCGTCCCGCCATAATGGAGTACTCCGGCAGCCACTATATACCCCTGCCTGTCCTACTCTCCCAAGGCATGCTCGCATAAGGCGGACCTCCATGTGTGGGGAAAATGAGACCCCTAACCATGAATGCTTGTAGCCCTAAAGGAACGGCCGGTATGCGGGTGCAAGCAGAAAAATCCACACCAAAACTCCTAGCAATGTGGGTAACTATCCCACCATATCCGATGTTTCCCTTCGCCTTATTCTTGAGCTTGCTCATCGTAGCAGCCAAGAGAGTAGCACAATCTGCACGGCGTCCATAAAGCATGCAATAGAGCAAGAATAGCTCATCCGTCTTGATCTTTTGGGGCGTCTCCGTCCTAGGAAAGAGACACTCTGAAAGAACACGGTGAGCTATCTTCAAGGCTAGATGGTACATCAATCTAGCCTTGGTATCGGCGGGTTGCCAACGGTCCTCGTCGGCGTAAATCATTGCAACTTCCTTCCAAAAATCCTTAGGGTAAACACCACTCGGAAATCGACCATTGAAGGTCTCATGAAACCCAAAAATAGTCCCAAACTCAACGATACTCAAATGATAGTCTCGTTCCATGAGACGGAAGGAGACGGTCCTATCTACGTGGCTGTGCTCGAAAGACGTCACAACCTCCCGGGTAATCTCCTCATAGGCGTCTTCTCGGATAGCCGAGAAGATAACTAATCCGGCTCTATCCAAGAGCCAAGTAAGATCATCAACTATGTTGAGAGGATGTAGATCCTCCAACAACAAATATCTAGGGCCAATCACTGGCCTCTTCGTGATCTTCTCGAAAGCAGCAAGGTGGTTCTCATGTATGGTCGGGATTCTAGGGTGAGGAGGTGAGGATGGAGGTGAAGGTGAAGATGGTAGTGAAGGAGATGAGGGTGGTGGTGCCCTAGAGGATGAGGAGGTGGAGAGATTGCCTTTCCTTTTCTTATTCCGCTCTCCATTCTTCTCTTTTATCCTTCCCGACACTCTCCTTACGAAATCCATTCTGCACCAAAAATTACGGTCTAATCTTCAGGAATTACGGTCGTGGTTTACCCAGAGGCCGTGGTTCGTCTCAGAATTTCACGAATCTTAGCAAATCAGCAAGCAATCACCACAACAAGCAGTCCTAGTCTAATTCCTTCCAGTCTCTTTCAGTTCTTCCTAAAAATCTATAGCAAAAACGAACCAAATTGGCGAAAATCAAGAAGAAAGAATAAACCTCTTTTTCGGATTGAAAAACCCGAAATGCGCGTTTGTTGATGGATTTCCGTTTGATTCGTCGCTTGGATCTTGTTTGTGGTTGAATTTGCTGCAGTTTGGGAAGAAGAATCATTAGAAACGATTAAGAAACGAAGATTTTGAGGAGGTCGTGGATTTCCGGCAATTAGGTCGTGGAAAGAGGGGTTTTTGGGATGAGTTTGTGAAGAACGTGGCTTATATAGTTGCAGGCAAAATTTTGAAAATCACGGTCTGTCGGGGTGTTCCACGGCCGTGGAAGTGTACGGAACCGTGGTTTTCGTGATTTTTCAAAGGCTTTCGAGAATTACGGCCATAGTAGCTATGACGACCGTAATTTAGACCGTGGAACCTTCTGTAAAGCTTCAAAGTCCAAATTTCGTCACTCCTCTTCGACATCATCTCCTCTTTTCCTTTTCCATCGATCCTGCAACCAAAAACACGAACATACCGGGAGAAATCGAGGCAAAATAAAACGAAAACGTCTATTCTAAGCTAAACTATGAATCGAAAACAAAAACGACAATGCAATACCTTGGGTTGTCTCCCAAGAAGCGCTTTGTTTAAGGTCCGTAGCTAGACCAATCTCGCACTTATTCGAGTGCGGTAGGCGCAAACTCCTCGGCTTGGAGTTCCGGCGTATACTTCTTGAGTCGTTGGCCGTTCACCTTAAAACTTCCGCTAGCTTCACCCCATACTTCAACTGCACCATGGGGGAAAATACGCTTAATTAGAAAAGGTCCGGTCCAACGGGATTTAAGCTTACCTGGAAAGAGGCGAAGTCTTGAATTGAAGAGGAGAACTTGATCTCCTTCTTTGAAGTCCTTTGGAATGATATGCTTATCATGCCAACGCTTTGCTCTTTCCTTGTAGATCTTGGCGTTTTCATAGGCGTTCAAGCGAAGTTCATCCAGCTTATTGATGTCTAGGAGACGCTTCTCTCCCGCTTCCTTCATGCCGAAATTCAACCACTTGATAGCCCAAAACGCTTTGTGCTCCAGCTCCACCGGCAAGTGACAAGACTTCCCATACACAAGGTTAATTGTATGGTGTGGTTCCTATGGGAGTCTTGTACGCAGTCCGGTACGCCCATAATGCATCATCTAGCTTCAAGGACCAATCCTTACTAGTCCTTGAAACCGTCTTCTCTAAAATCCCTTTGATCTCCCTATTTGAGATCTCAACTTGTCCACTCGTTTGTGGATGGTAAGGGGTAGCGATCTTGTGAGTAACCCCATACTTAGCTAGAAGAGCTTCAAAGAGACGGGCTATGAAGTGAGAATCTCCACCACTAATGATCGTCCTTGGTGTCCCAAATCGCGGAAAGATGGTCTTGTTGAAGAACTTAACCACCACCATGGCGTCATTTGTGGAAGAGGCAATTGCTTTCACCCATCTAGAAACGTAATCTACCGCCAATAGTATGTATTGGTTTCCACAAGATGATGGGAATGGTCCCATGAAATCGACTCCCCAAACGTCGAAAATCTCCACCTCTTGGATGTTGTTGAGGGGCATCTCGTTCCTTCTAGAAATATTGTCTGTTCTTTGACAAGCATCGCAGCAAGAAACAAAGGATTGCACATCTCTAAATAAAGTAGGCCAATAGAATCCAGATTGCAATACATTTGCGCTAGTCTTGTTTGAACTAGCGTGTCCTCCACAAGGTAGTGAATGACAATGGCGGATGACACTTTGCATCTCATCTTCCGGCACACATCGCCGAATGATGCCATCCGGACCTCTCTTAAAGAGGAGAGGCTCGTTCCAATAGTATTCCCGGACGTCCTTAAAGAACTTCTTCCTTTGTGCGTAGGATAGTCCGGGCGGTATCTCCTGGCAAACTAAATAGTTAACAAAATCAGCAAACCACGGTTCGTTACCTTTGGACATCACGTTGATGCACTCCTCAATGATGTGTAAGTGTTCGTCCGGAAAGGAGTCATCAATGGGTAGATGGTCGTCCCCTAGATGTGTTAGACGACTCAAATGATCCGCAACAGAATTTTCTGAACCTTTCTTGTCGCGGATCTCAAGATCGAATTCTTGTAGGAGAAGAATCCATCTAATTAGCCTTGGCTTCGCGTCTTTCTTCGCAAGGAGGTACCGGATCGCAGCATGATCCATGTAGACAATCACCTTTGCACCTACAAGATAAGAGCGAAACTTGTCAATAGCGTAGACAATGGCTAGAAACTCTTTCTTTGTAGTGGCGTAGTTGAGCTGCGCTTCGTCTAGCGTCTTGCTAGCATAGTATATGGCATGGGTTTGCCCTTCCTTTCGTTGTCCAAGAACAGCTCCAATAGCTACGTCACTAGCATCGCACATAATCTCGAAGGGGAGAGTCCAATCCGGAGGTTGGATAATAGGTGCTGAAATTAGAGCTTGCCGAATGGTGTTAAACGCATCCAAACATTCCTGCGAAAACTCAAAAACCGCATCCTTCATCAATAGATTAGTGAGAGGTTTTGATATCTTAGAAAAGTCCTTAATGAAACGTCTATAAAATCCAGCATGTCCTAGGAAACTGCTTATCCCTTTCACCGAAATTGGGGGAGGAAGTTTCTCTATGGTCTCTATCTTAGCCTTGTCTACCTCTATCCCTCTACTAGAGACTAAGTGACCTAATACAATTCCTTCCTTAACCATGAATTGACACTTCTCCCAATTAAGAACTAGGTTAGTGTCTTCACATCTTTGCAAAACAAGAGAAAGGTTAGAAAGGCAATCGTTAAAAGAGGAACCGTATACGGAGAAGTCTTCCATGAAGACTTCCATGATTTCCTCTACGTATTCGGAGAAGATGGCCATCATGCACCGTTGGAAGGTGGCTGGGGCGTTGCAAAGCCCGAACGGCATTCTCCTATAGGAGAACGTACCCCAAGGGCACGTGAATGTGGTCTTCTCTTGATCATCTGGATGTTTCGGAATCTGAAAGAAACCACTATAACCGTCAAGGTAGCAAAAATGTGAATGTTATGCTAACCTTTCAAACATTTGATCGATGAATGGCAATGGAAAGTGATCCTTCTGCGTTGCGTTGTTGAGCTTGCGGTAGTCTATGCACATTCGCCATCCAGTCACGGTTCGGGTAGGAATGAGTTCGTTGTTCTTGTTGGTGATGACCGTC
Source organism: Fagopyrum esculentum (assembly GCA_033239045.1). Taxonomy (NCBI): domain Eukaryota; kingdom Viridiplantae; phylum Streptophyta; class Magnoliopsida; order Caryophyllales; family Polygonaceae; genus Fagopyrum; species Fagopyrum esculentum. The sequence continues at coordinate 143,943,558 of BSUD01000004.1, forward strand.
ATTCCTCCCTTCTTCGGAACTACTTGAACTGGACTCACCCACTTGCTATCGGAGATAGGATAGATGATACCTGCATCAAGAAGTTTAAGAATTTCCTTCTTGACAACCTCCTTCATGGTCGGATTCAACCGCCTTTGAGGTTGTCTTGAAGTTCTAAAGTCCTCCTCCATTAGTATCTTATGCATACATAGGGAGGGTTTAATTCCTACTAAGTCCTCAATAGTATAGCCTATGGCTTTTCTATGTTTCCTAAGGACAATCATGAGCTGCTCATGTTCATCTATGCTTAATTCGGAGCTAACAATAACCGGAAAGGTAGAATTAGATCCAAGAAAAGCGTACCTTAGATGAGTAGGAAGTGGTTTGAGTTCCATCACTTTCGGAGCTTCCAATGGTCCTTGAGGAGCATCCGACGTTTCCTTAGAAGTTTCTAAGGGTGTTGAGTGAGTTGGAGAAGAATCAAAAGAAGTTGAAGAAGTATGCCGATCACCCTCTTCCACGGTCAGAATTACGGGTTCTCCATATGTTCCACGGCCGTGTAATCCACTGGAATGGAGGTCGATTTTGGTTGTGAAATCCACGGTCGTGGAATATAGGGTATGACCGTGGATTCTAACATTCTCAGCCTCATCGTGGAGTTTCTCAAACTCCACTTCATGCATCTCTTCTTGTGCTTCTAAGGCTTTAATTTCCTCTTTGCACTTTTCTTCTTCCCCTACATCTGTTAGACTCATGGTAATGACTTTTTGTAAAGGATCGTTAAAGAGAATCACACTTACCTCTTCCCTAGATAAACCTTCTTCATCTTGGACATCGTAAATATCCTCGTCAAAGATCGGCTCCTTCACTAGAGTGGAAAGAACGAACTCTACTTTCTCTTTTCCAATATCAAAAGCGAGTCTTCCATTCTTGCAATCGACCATGCAGCCGGAAGTTGCAAGAAACGGTCTTCCGAGTATGATCGGGACCGGACTATTTGCAGGAATGTCAAGCACGACAAAATCAATGGGGACAAAGAATTTACCTAGCTTGACGGGGACGTCTTCTACAATACCGACGGGGCGAGTGATGGATCGATCCGCCATGTATAACGTCATCTTCACCGGTTTAGGGTCGCCTAAACCGATCTTCCTACATAATTTAAGTGGTATGATGCTCACACTTGCTCCTAAGTCACATAAAGCGTCATATGTGACATCTCCCACTCCAATGGGAATGCAAAATGACCCCGGATCTTTCAACTTTGGGGGCATTTTCTCCTTCATGGTCTTGATGAGATCCGAAGAGTCCGAACTCATCTTGACCTCTCCGAATTCTTCTAGCTTCCTCTTGTTAGAGAGAAGCTCCTTCAAGAACTTACCATAAGCCGGCATACCTACAATAGCATCAATGAAGGGTATATTAATATGGAGCTTACTCATGAGTTCTATGAACTTACCGAATTGTTTGTCTAGGCACGCTCGCGCTCTAGATTGAGGGAATGGTAGGGGAGGTTTGTAAGCTGGAGGAGGAACATAGACATCTTCCTTCTCCTTCCCCTCTTCCTTGTCCTTTTCTACGGGGACTTCAACGAACGTAGGCTGCGGATCGGTGGTAGTCACTCCGCTCCTAGTTGTAATCGCCATCACCCTTCCCTTAGGGTTGTCCTCCGTCTTTCCTGGAAGTTTCCCTTGATTTCTAGGAACTTCCTCCGTGTGGTTGAACATTTGATTTTCCAAAACCTTTTGAGCTTTGTCAACCTTAGAGACTTGATCATCAACTTTGATGAGGCGGTTCTCCAACCCTTGAAGCTTTCCCAAGATCGTTTCCAACATGGGATCGGGTTTCTCCTTCCCCGAAGTGTTTCCTCCATTAGATGATTGCCCCTGGCTTTTCAAAGGAGTAGAGGAAGAGGAAGGTGGAGTTAGTGAATTAGAATTGGAAGGATAAGAGTTATCGGAATTTTGTTGATTGGAGCGCCAATTGTTGTTGTTTGAACCCCTATTGTTGTTCCAATCGTTGTTCCGGTTGTTGTTGTTTCCATTCCAGTTATTATTCCGGTTGTTGTTCCGGTTATTGTTGTTGCCGCCATTGTTGTTGCCCAAATAACCAACGTCCCTCCCTTGTTGCTTTGGAAAGTTGGTCTTGATAGTCTCCTTCAACTCTTTGATCTCATTGTTGAGGGAGAAAATCTGATTTTGAGCTTCCTGTGTGAGCTTTGCTCCCTGCTCCACACGATTTCCCTCCACTTTCCGGTGGGAATACTTCTCTATGACTCTTGCTTGCTTCTCGATGAAGTCCGAAGCGTCATCTTCTCTCATGTCCATGAACGTTCCACATGAGAGGGATTGGAGGTTGAATTGCGTTCCCGCATCCAGCCCCTTGTAATAGATCTCCAGCAAGGCAAGTTTGGATATGCCATGATGAGGGCAATCCAAAAGCAAGTCCTGAAACCTTTCCCAAGATTGAAACAAACTTTCGTTAGGTCTCATGGAAAAAGCATTAATCTTATCTCTAAGTTCCGCCGTTTTGGAAGGCGGAAAGAATTTGGTGAGAAACTCCGCGGAAAGATCTTCCCACGTGTCTAGTTTCCCATTAGGAAGAGCTTGGTACCAAGACAACGCTTTCCCTTTCAAAGAGAAAAAGAAGGGTTTAAGCTTGTAGCTGTTGGTAGTAGCGTTCTTCGGTCTCATCGTCTCCATCATACACTCAAAGTTTTGCAAGTGTTGGTGTGGAGATTCAGCGCTTGTACCGCCAAATTGGTTTTGGCGAACAAGAGTAATAACTTGAGGGTTAAAGCTAAACCCTTGCACATCTTCAGCATCAAATTTCACGCCCAAGCGGCGTGGTTGTTGTGTTGGATCCATCCGCTGGCCAAGAGTTCTTGCCTCATTATCCACACGTTCGACTCTCACATTCCTAGGTGGAATGCGGCGATTAGCAGCTCCTTGTGGATGGAAAGGATTCATATTGATCGTGGGATCAATCTCCTCTAACGGTGGCATGGAAGAGTCACTATCATCAGCGGACGAGTGGCTTCTTCTTCTAGTTCTTGATCCCCTCCTTGAGGATTTCTTGCTTCCTTTATTCTTAAGGTCGCTTAACTCCATCCTCATTTGGAACATCGCATCCTGCAGTTTGCTAACTTCGGATTGATGACAATCCATTTTATCCCGGCGGAGGTTCTCGTTCCATTGGAGTTGAGCTTCCTTCTCCGCCAACTCCGTTTGAAGATCACGTTCGTGTTCTTCGGCCATCTTCTTTTCCTTGCGTTTTTGCCTCAAGGTTTTCTCTAGCTCTTGATCAAGAGATAAGAGATCTTCGGTGTTCCTAGACCTGCGCATGCACTCAAAGTAATATCAAATAACGAGAGCAAGCTCCCAAGCTTGACAACCGGCTACCGAATTCGGCCGAAACCAAATCCCCGGCAACGGCGCCAAAAACTTGTTCGCCCCTAAAGGTGTGTGCAAATAAGCTTTAAATTTATAAAACTAGAATCAAGCAGCGAACCCGCATTGTACGGATCGACGTAGCTAAGCAAGAATTCCAGAGTATCGAACACAGGGATTTGGGTGGGAACAAATTCGATTGCAGATTATCAAACGAATAAATATGAGAGTTTTGCAAATATTGGGTAAACAACAATCCTAAAGATCCAAGTATCCAGCTGTGGCTTATCGATTCAAGATATACTTAATGATATAAAGACAGAGTTGAGATATGCAAAGGTATACTAATGTAAGGTAATCGTACGGTGAAGTTCCAAAAACCTTATGTAACTCACCTACAAGGCACTCTCTATACAGGTTGTTGAGGCTCAATATAGAAAGATTCTAAAGGTGAGAGTTAGTGTCAAATACCCAAACTTGTAACCCAAGGATCAAGACTAACTTAACCGATTGAGGTTGTGACACTCACAATCGAGGTAGAGGTTGTTGAGGCTTCACTACCACCTAGAAAAGGCAAGCCTAAACTAAGTTAAAGCAAATCTTTAACTTTGGATTAAAGTAAAAGCAGGCTCGTAGATTTAGGAGAAATTACGGTTAATTCTTGGTGTTCCACGGCCGTGGACTCAAGAACAGGCCGTAATTTATGGTCTATCGGCGATTCTCTCTAACTCTCAGGGTCTAATCTGTTTGCGATCGATCTATCATCATCTAAGCCACAACTATCAACCCTTCACCTTAGAATTGTTAAGAGTTTTTAGCCAATAACAGTCATGTTGATATCAATTCAAGAATTAAAAGATAAAAAGATGAAAACTTTCAAGAACTTTCAATAATCTTCAAACCAATCTCAAAGTCACAATCAAGAACGAGTGTTGTCAAAAGATTCACAATAAAGTAAACAATCACAACCTTAGGAAAGAAGGGAAAACAAGATGTCAATCCGTTTTCCGAATCAAACCTAAACAAGAAGAGAGATCTTCTTTCAAAATCTTCCAAAAGCTTCGATCTTCCGCCAATCCGGAGATCTCAACAGCAATCTCCACCAAAAGTGCGAGATTAGGGCAATTCCCCGATGCGAACTTCAATCTCCAATGAGATGATCAATACTTCCAAGCGATGGTGTAAAATGAGGTAGCGGCGTAAACGATCCTAAGCGTCGATAAACGGGGTAAACGGGGATAAGCGGTCATGACGGATTCTTGCTTCGTCCGTCTTTTTATAGGGCAAGATAAAACACCGGCCCGGCCCAATCTTCAAAAGATCATGGCTTCAAAGTGTGGCGAAAAGATTCGCCAAGATCACGGTCGTGGAAGTTTCCACGACCGTAATTTAGGGCGTGGATTAGGTCACGGTTTGTACCATATATTCCACGGCCGTGATAGTTACTGGAATGCATCACGCTTCTCTTGCAGGGTTCCACGGCCGTGGAACTGAACGTGGTTCGTAGTACGGCCGTATTTTAGAGCGTGGTTTAGGGCAAGAACGTGATTCTTCCCTAGCCTCGTGCATTCCTCAAGCTAAAACTCCAATTTGCTTCCTAAGAATGTCCTCAATCTATGGACACACTCGATCAACTCCTCTTTTGCTCGATTCCGTTCGGAAATAGCTCCAAATCACCTATAATCAACATAGAACTAGTGTAGACATCCATATCGACAATATAGGTAATACTAGCTCACATATGCACAAAGTTCAATCAAAGACTATCAATATGAATCAAATACGTTTAGAAAACGTGCCTAAAATATCACAATATTTTATGCTAACAGGGACAAGGAAGAAATCGTCATCAACAAAGTTGAAGCCATCTTCGATATATTTGAAGCTGTCATTGACAAAGACGAAGAGGTCAACCCCGACACCGGCACCATAATGTTGATGGACAACAAATTTGAGCCGCCCGTTCTGAGGTTTGTCTTTGTTATGTCAAATTACTTACCACCCAACTTGCTCTCTCATCCTTCTAGAATTCCATCGGTGTTCACCATCAAGGCCCTTTACGGCATGGTGGACAACTCATTGGCGACTCCATCTACATGTACCACAAGGTTGAGCCGCCCGATGCAAAGTTTGTCATTAATATGCCCGTATGTTTACCACCCGGTGGCCACCCATGGAAGGCTTTGTTCACAAGTTCCAAGAGTACCGGTGCAATCAACCGCCATCAAGCCTATACCGGTACTCATTCCCGTGCCTTGAAGGAATATTCAACAAGCTCGGCGGCACCGTTATTTTCAATGAATACAAGTCCAAGTCTCCTGATTCCTATGGCGTGCACCATCTAACCACGGTGAAACGGGGACGTTTCACAGCCAAGAGGAGAAGAATGATACACCACTAGATGACGATGTCATCCGTACCTCCGGCATGATACGCCCTTGGCTAGCGACGGAATATTTGTCCCGCATATTTATTTCTATCATATTTCCATTTAATATTTTAGATATTTAAATAATTAAAAGGAAATTCTTGTGGATATTTTCTTTTGAGAGGAAAATTTGACTTGGAATCATTCATAGAATATTCCAATCAAATCCCTTAAATTAAGCCTAATATCTCTCAATTGTGTCTTAGGGATTTCCATCTTTGCCACCACCTCCACTATATAATGGATGGTTGACTTCATTGTAAAATCATGTTCAATTTTAATCAAGCACATTTGAGAAGAATTTCCTCATCCTTGGTTATTGGCCATCACAATTCCCTCTCTTACAAAGTTCTTCTTTTGGATCTTTGATCCATGTCTCCAAATCGAGGATCCTTCAAGGATCACTATTTCACTCCACTTCACGGATTGTTCGTTCTCTCTAGATCGAATCAACCAAACGCTTCCGCAACATCATCTCTCAAACTTCCGCAAACTTGTTTTCTACATCAAATCCATCCGCACATAACTAAACGGAGTAGTTGAAGTTCAAGCTCAATCTAGATTCGGAGTTTGTCCTTGAACGCATCCAAGGATGCATCAACTTTGTTCCATAATACACAAACTAATATTAACAATGATTAAACAAGCCATTAACTAACCAATGTAATAAAGTTGTTCAACATCAAGTAAACAATGATTAATCATACCTAAAAGATAGTAGATGCACAGATACTAGGTCAACAAGAACCCCAATTCATTTGGTTAAAGCTTAAACATGCCATTAACTAACCAATATAATAAGGCTAAATTTTAGAATAATACAAAGTTGATTGATACAATTAACTATAGTTTAACTAAGATTTGTAACTGGTTGGTAAGGTAATTCACTTTTTTTTTTTACCAATTTCATCCAACAGCTGTAACACCCCAAGTTTTGGAAACTCGATGCATTACGGGCTATGACCACACAATGGGTCCCGACCCTCAGAGTAGCAACAACACAACATATCTTACAACAAGGCACAGACGAATGAAAACCAAAACTCAATATAAAACCAAAGGTTTAACAAAGGAAAGCGTAAAAGACTCGCAACCGAGTTCAAAACAAAAGGGAAAGCAACAACATAAACATAAACCCGATCTCGTCCTATAATGTACGATAACCCCGACTGACCATACCGTCCGGATTACTCAGTAGCATCCTGAACTTGAGGAACATCTACAACATCGGTATAAACTGTTAGCTAACATTCTAGATATCAAAAAGAACGTAAAGGCACAAACGCACATAAGGGAAAGTAAACATATAACATGCTCGCACACAACTGGTTATTCTCTTTCATTAAGGTTATCCATTACTAATTCAACTTCTTTTGTCACACGTGAATCTCCCGAAACTCGTTTTCGCTTTCGTCTACCAATAGGAATAGATCAGTACTATCTGTTACCTACGGGTCTGGGTCGCAAAAGCACATTCTAGTCTTCTGAAGAACTAGACAAGTGGTCACCGCCCGGTTATCATACACTTGGGCCAATTAAGTATATTAAGGTGAATCCTATTCCGGTAATCCGTTATAACATGATAAACAACACAAACAAGCCAAAACACTCAAACCAATACGCGAAATGAAGCTAAGTAAGTCCAATGGACTTACCTCACTCGAAGGTAATCTAAAAGCTCAACAACAACTCAGAGAACAACTCAGTTCCCTCAGGAAAGGAGCAAAGAAAGCCTGTTCACACAAGTATCACGAATCAGGAACAAAACGGTTGCTAGAAGTCTAAAACTTCTAGTCTCAATGATCTCTAAGAGATCTCTACAAGCAAATGGCTCAACCTTAGTCTTACAGCATACTCAGGGGCAAGGGACATCCATAAGATTCAAGGAAAGAAACGAGGAAAGCAAGAAAGGAAGCAACTCATAAGAATGAGAGTTACGGCAGAAGGAACCGCAGGGGCGGCTGGACAAGGGCACAGGGACGACAGCGAGGGAAATCCGTAGGGGCGGCACTGTAGAGGCGCGGGGGCAAAATTCGTGACAACAACCACTATCGGGTTTCTCTTCGATAGAAAACTCTCAGCAAGGGATCCAAAGCTCGAACCTTTGATCTAACCACGTCAAGACTCAATCAAAAGAGCCTGAGAACAACAACACATCAACAACGGGGAAACAAACAAGAATCAAGGTTCAAACTTGATTCTTGGAGAAGAAGAAAAGGAAGAACGAAAGAAGAAAATGAAACAGAAGGATAGGTATGCAGCCACAACATGAACGTGATGAAGAACAAGGGAGAAAGAACTTACACGTTCAGCGAGGTCAATGAAAGCAAGGCTGCAACACTCTAGGGTTGAAGAAGACGTAAGCGAGAAACGGGAAAAAGAGGAAAAGATGGGAATATATATAAGAGGCACAAAAAGATAGATGGAAAGGGCGTCTAGGGTTTGGAAGAAGATAAGGAAGCCGACCTATAAGATAGAAGATCGGATATTCTATTTATGGAAGGAAGATAGAACGAACACAAACAGATCGGGCATGATCTGCAGCGTACCCACAGAGGCGGATCGCCTCAGCCGCGGGGGCGACCCCTTGTCACCGTAGGGGTAGTGACAAACACCAAGGCCGCTGGGGCGGCCTCCTTTACCGCGGGGCGGTGAAGGTGAAAAGTGGGATCTTACAACAACAACTGAATGTCAGAATATGCACTCTTACGTGTAGGTTTTTGATAATCCAAAGTTGATTGATACAACTTAAAATAACAATGAGACTTATCTGTGTTTGTCTAGTTGTATTTGCTTGATTCTGTTGACTGTCTCCTCTATTCTAGCCTTCAATTAGCAGCAAACAAAAGTAGCAGCAAAGTAACAACAAAAGTAGCAGCAAAGTAACACACAAACTAATCTTTGTTTTTGTTTAACTATAATTTAACTAAAGATTTGTAGCAGCACAGTAACATCAATCACTTAAATTAGCAGCAAACGAAAGTAGCACCAAAGTAGCAGCAAACCAACATGTCGAAGATGAAACTGCATGCCAAATTCGTCTTCACAAACACACGCCAAAGTAGCAGCAAACCAACTTGTCGAAGATGAAACAACACGAAAAGAATGGAAGATGAAAAAGCTCAAGAACACAAACATGTATTGTGGAGACAAGCAGCCGTCCGTCTCCTGTCGATAGGGCACCACAAGATCCGTGTAGAACATTGAGACAAACTGTTACCCAGAAAGGTTTTATAACCTTGGTTCTCATTGTAGTTGTGAAGATTTTTTAGGGACAAAAACGTAATTTGACTGAAAATAAACCCACAAAAAAACCCAATGTAAACAGCATTACAAAATTAAAATATATAAAATGAACGAGTTTATAAACCCGAAAATAAACCATAAACCCCTATAAACCCATTTTAGTTTATAAACCCAAACCCTTACTAAACAGGCCCTAAAATCAATGAAAACCATATACGGATATACGGATGGATAAAATGGCTAAGTTGGTAGTTTTTGTAATGTTGGGTATAAACAAAGCAATTGTTTGTAGTCGTAGACAAACTCGGACCCTCCATTTTTCACAAAAAAGTTTATTATAAAAGAAAAAGAAATCTACCTAATTTATGATCTTTCTCTCTTGTTTATATTTATTTATTCCCTTAATTAAATAATCTAATTAACAGCTAATAACCGTCAAAGAAAGAAAGTATCGGATACCTTCTTCCTCAATCGTGGTTGGTGATATCTCCGCCATTTTTTACAAAAACAAAACACAACGATTTTTATGAAACGGAGCAAGACAACTTGATCGAGATTTGCGTTTGAGTCAAACACAACGGTTTTGTAATCTTCCAATCTCCAGACATCGATTATACAAGACGATTCAATCGAGATTTGTATTCGATCGACATAATCAAACAGTCGGTACATGTTCTTTGTTATACTTTCATCGTTCTATGCATACTTCGATGTTAACTGATTCAATGGTGTTGTTGTACTTTGTGTATGCTTATAATATTGTGTATGTATATGTATGTATTTAATTGTACATATTGTTTGTGTTTTTTGCTTAACTATATGCTTATGTAAATGTACATTGGTGATTGTTGTAGTTATGTACCATATGCATCAATTTTACCTTCTAGTGGTACAACTATATTGTATTGTGTGGGTTTGTTATGTACATAAAATAGTATTTCTTGTATGTGATATATGACATTTTTTGTACAAAAGTTATCTAAAAGTTTATGTAAATATTGTATTGTATGAATATATGTATCTATTCAAAAGTATTTGTTGTACCTGAAACTTTGTGTTTTGTGTATATTAACCTGTTGACTATTAGTAGTTATGTACCTGCACATCGGTGGACGTATATGTATAAATTGTGTTGTGTGTAGTTATGTATGTATTTACCATTCAATGATTTATGTACATTTTACTTGTTGACTATTAATACATATGTAAACGTTTATGTATATATTGTATTGTATGTAGATGTAGAGGATGAAGACGGCGTTTATTGAAGACAGGTTGAAGATGACGATTGCGAATGTTGAAGATAGGTTGACGAGTTTCAATGGAGTAGATGAGAGGAAGAGAGAGAATTGCTTCTGAGATTTGAAGATTCACTTTTACGGTTGATAGAAATTTTAAAGGATTTGTAGAATCTTCCTTATACAGTTTCCTTTTTTAAAATGGTTTTGAAATATTTGGCAATTTTTAATAAACACAATTACCTAACTACCCTAACTTCTTTCCTTAGTTTCAGCCTATTTAATTATTTTATCTTTATTATTAATTAGAAATTTGATAGGGGCCTAGTTAGTATTCAACAAATAAAAAGTGTCTTACTAGCCCGGAAACTAGAAACGGAAGTAGGCAATCTCCTTCCACAGGAGATTATAACAGCGATCAAATCATACCAACTCCCAAAATCCTTCATTCGAGATCGGTTATGTTGGGCATCCTCGAACAAAGGATCATACACGACAAAATCAGCCATGGACCTCATTCACAAGAATAAAGGGATTACAACTAATTCGAATGGATGGATATGGGAAATGGATATCATGCCCAAAGTTAAGAAATTTACCTGGAAACTATCTATCGATGGCCTCTCTACTAAGGAAAACCTGGAGAAACAAAGGGTACCAGTGTCCATGCAATGTGTCATCTGCAATCACCCATATGAATCAACGAAGCACGTGTTCTTTAACTGCCCCTTTATGTTAGAAAGTCTTGATAATATCAACACTACGACCGAGCTCCAAACCGCAAACAACTCTAATCAGAACATCTCGAATATGGTTACACATCTAAAGTCTAAGTTAGACGATAACCAAATTATTCAACTAACTGTTACTTGGTGGAACATTTGGGCCGAAAGGAACCAAAATATCTTCAGTAATAAGATAACCCAAAAGATTGGGGAAAGAGTACAAGACCAGATAAGGAGCTGGCAAGATGCTAATAAAAAGAAGTTCCCAACGAAACCAAAAGCGCCCAAAAGCAACAGGAAAACTAAACATATCAAATGGATAAAACCTGATAATGGATTTGTCAAGTTAAACTTTGATCGATTCAAACGCGAATCCGGGGAATCAGCCTTCGGATATATTCTAAGAAACCAACATGCATCAACCATCTCCCTCAGCTACGGACAATGTGGGAACACATCGGTCCTTCATGCTGAAGCATGCGCGCTAAGGGAGGGTTTGATAAGAGCATGTGATTTGGAGATCACAAACTTGAGATTGAAAGAGACAACCTTACAATAATCAATTCCATTAAACAAGTATGGAAACCCCCATGGGATCTTGATCTCATTATCTCACATATTTCTAATATTTTGGTCAGTTGCCAACAAGTCAGTATACAACATGTCTTTAGGGAAGTCAACAGTGTTGCCGATAAACTCGCGGATTTGGTACACGACTACCAATTAGGTGACTCAGCGATCCCCTACCAGGCGGTGGATCTCATCCGGAAGGATGCTCTAGGGTGGAGAGTCTTGAGAAGATGATCTACCCTAATCGCTTACCGTACAGTATAAAAAAAAAGTGTCTTACTAGCTAAATTTTCTCAATACGGATTCGTAAAATACCCAAAATTTTAACAAAAATAAAATACGGAAAGTATAAAAAAAATATACTCGTAAAAACTACAAAATTAAATAATAAAGGATTTTTTTTCTTGGTGCCATCAAGGTTTGGACTTTTCCTCTTGGTATCCACTAAGTTTCAAAATTCCTCTTGGTACCCTCAAGGTTTCATTTGTTTCCTCTTTATACCCATTCTTAATATATTACATTAAAATTTATTAAAAAATAAATAAAAAATTAGAAAAATAAATTTAAAATAGATTATGACCTCTTTGAATTTAATTAATAACTTTATAATAGAAATAGTTTTTATATAATTTTTTTATTTTTTGAAATAAATATATTTTTTTATTTTTGAATCAATTTTTTTTTTACTTTTACTTTCGATTTAAAAAAATATATATAAAATTAAATAAAAAACATTTTTTTGAAACTTTATTAAGAGGTCTAGAGAATTGAAATATAATAAAAAAATTTTATTTTGAATTTAAATTTTATATAATTTATAATAATTCGAAAATTTTTTTAAAAAAATTATGTTTTTTTTTTAATTTTAAGATTATGGAAAAGTATATTATAAAAAATAATAAATTAACACATAAAAAATAATATTGTTATTTTCAAATGAAAATAAATTATAGAAAATTAACATAAAAAAAATACTATATGTTTAGTATTCTGGACTCTTAAAAAAATTTAAAAAATATTTATTTTTTTATTAAATATTATTAACATAAATTATAAATTTTTTAAATCAAAAGTAAAAAGTAAAAATATATTTTAATTCGAAAATAAAAAATATATTTATTTCAACAAAATAAAAAATATATATATAAACTATTTATATTATAAATTTATTAATTAAGGTCATAATCTATTTTAAATTTATTTTTCTAGTTTTTTTAATAATTTTTTAATGAATTTTAATGTAATATATTAAGAATGGGTATAAACAGAAAACAAATGGAACCTTGAGGGCACCAAGAGGAATTTTGAAACTTAGTGGATACCAAGAGGAAAAGTCCAAACCTTGATGGCACCAAGAGGAAGAATCCAATAATAAAATATGGAAAATTTTAAAACGCACCTTAAAATTAGGGGTGATTCATCCTCCTCCCTTTAGGGAGTGTCGTCCTCGAAACTAAGACTCAAAAGCGAGGGGTAACACTCTCTCATCTTTGCTTCAGTCTCCCAAGTAGATGCATCAGGTATCATGCCGAGACCATAAAAACCTTCACCATTAAAATCACTTTGTTTCTCAACTTCTTTGTCTCATACTCATGTATTTGTATCGGGTGCTCTTCATAAGTGTCATCCTCCATAAATTTGATGTCTTCATGCATGAGTACATGATTTGGATCTGAAACATATTTTCTCAATTGGAACACATGAAAGACATTAAGTACCTGACTCATGGATGGTGACAATGCCACTTGATGTGCTAAGGACACAATCCTCTCAATAATCTTAAAGGGTTCAACATAACGAGGGTTCAACTCATCTCTTGTGCCAAATTTAAACACGTCTTTAGTTGGTGAAACGTGTACAAACACATGCTCTCCTACACTAAACTGAATGGGTAGACGATGTGCATTTGCATATGACTTGTGGCGACTCTGTGCAATCAATAAGCGTTTCCTAATCAAGGCAATCTCATCCTAAGTGCATTGTAGGATGTCATGTTCTACAAAACACTTTTATGATTGGTCAACACAAAGGTGATCTGCATTTCCTGTCATACAAAGCTTCATATTGTGCCATCTAAATCGATACATGCCAACTATTTTTGTAGGTAAACTCTACCAAGGACAAATGTGTCTCCCAAGTTCCTGGTCAATCCAAAGTACAAGCCCACAACATGTCTTCCAAGGTCTAGATGGTACTTTCATATTGTCCATTTGTTTGTGGATGAAAAGTGGTACTAGATCTCAACTCTATCCTCATAGCTGCATGTAAAGATTTTCAAAAATGGGACATAAAACGACCATCATGATCTAACACTATCATCTTTTGAATATCATGCAATCTCACTATCTCCTCAATGAACACATCACCTAGTTTCTCACACCCCAAGTAACTTTGATAGTTGTGAAATGAGCAGATTTTGTGAACCGATCTACTACCACCCATATAACATCCATTCCCCTTTGAGTATAGAGCAATCTAACATCAAAATTCATGGAGATATCTTCCTATTTTCACTCAATTATAGTAAGTGGTTGCACCAACCATGCATGTCTTTGGTGGTCGATCTTGAATTGTTGGCACATTAGACACTTAGCCACATACTCAGCTACTTCTCGCTTCATGTTCACCCACCAATAATTTCTTTTGAGATTCTTGTACGTTTTAGTGGTTCCGGGGTGTATAGAATAGCCAGATGAATGAGCCTCTCTCACATTGGATTCTTAAATCATATCATTTGCAAGCACACATGGGCAATTCTTGCATCTTAGAACCCCATTGGCATCGATCTTGAAATCTTGAGCTTTGCCTTTCTTAACATCTTCTCGAATCTTCCTTAATGCAACATCATCAACTTGTTTCTCTTTGATAGTCTCCAAAAAAAAACGGTCAAATTTTCAACATACACAATTAACCTTGGTTTTTGCCAAACCAAACCTTGATATCAAGCTTCATCAATTCTTGATGTGATTCAAGCTGTCTAGTCAAGCATGCTATTGTCTTTTTTTTTTTGCGTTGAATTCCTACTAAGAGTATCAACAACAACATTTTCCTTTCTAGTATGATACAAAATCACAATATCATAGTCCTTCAACAATTCTAACAATCTCCTATGTCTCATATTTAATTCCTTCTGAGTCAAAATGCATTTTAAGCTCTTATGATATGTGAAGATTTGACAACTCACCCCCTTTGAGTACAGAGCAATCTAACATCAAAATCCATGAAGATATCTTCCTATTTTCACTCAATTATAGTAAGTGGTTGCACCAACCATGCATGTCTTTGGTGCTCGATCTTAAATTGTTGGCACATTAGACACTTAGTCACATACTCAGCTACTTCTCGCTTCATGTTCACCCACCAATAATTTCTTTTGAGATTCTTGTACGTTTTAGTGGTTCCGGGGTGTATAGAATAGACAGATGAATGAGTCTCTCTCACATTGGATTCTTAAATCATATCATTTGCAAGCACACATGGGCAATTCTTGCATCTTAGAACCCCATTGGCATCGATCTTGAAATCTTGAGCTTTGCCTTTCTTAACATCTTCTCGAATCTTTCTCAATGCAGCATCATCAACTTGTTTCTCTTTGATAGTCTCAAAAAAACGGTCAAATTTTCAACATACACAATTAACCTTGGTTTTTGCCAAACCAAACCTTGATATCAAGCTTCATCAATTCTTGATGTGATTCAAGTTGTCTAGTCAAGCATGCTATCGTTTTTTTTTTTGCGTTGAATTCCTACTAAGAGTATCAACAACAACATTTTCCTTTCTAGTATAATACAACATCACAATATCATAGTTCTTCAACAATTCTAACAATCTCCTATGTCTCATATTTAATTCCTTCTGAGTGAAAATGCATTTTAAGCTCTTATGATCTATGAAGATTTGACAACTCACCCCATAAATGTAGTCTCGTTAAATCTTGAGAGCAAAAAAACTGTTGTTAGTTCCAAGTCATGAGTGGGGTAATTTACCTCATACGACTTCAACTAGTGAGATGCATATGTTATAACCTTGTCATTTTACATCAATACACAACCACGCCCTTGTCTCGAAGCATCGTTGTAAATGGTAAACCCATCAGTACCTTGAGGCAATGTCAAGACCGGTGCACTAGTGATTCTTCTCTTAAGATCTTCAAAGCTCTTTTGACATTTTTCATCCCACTCGAATTTCTTTGCCTTTCGAAGTAGGTGGTACTAGTCAATAACAGTTTTGATGTGGGACCATCTTCGACACTTTCCATACAAGGATCCATCACTAGGTCAAGGGCTAGAAGGATCCAAGACAAGACATCATCAAGGAAGATCAAAGGGAGTTAAAAATGAAGAAATCGATCCACGACATAAAGGAAATCGGTCGATTAATGTTACAGGAAAATTGAGTCACAGGGGAAGCAAATCGGTCGATTTTCTTCAGATTATCTTCAGTCGATTTTCTCCTTTCCAACATATCTAGAAGATCCGGCCACGATCTTTATCTTTTGCAATTATATCATGTAATAATTCCTTAAATCTCTCAGACTATCTTAAGAGATTATTTATATTCTATCTTTTTAGATTTTATATTTTATATCTTTTCAAAGATTATAGATCATATTTTTTTAGTTTTTCCTAGTTTTTGTAGGTTTAATCTCCCTTATAAATAGCCTTAAAGGAGGAGATTGTTAGGGAGTTGAGTTGTGATTATATTTTCCACATTATCGTGAGATACTTGTAACTTCGCTCACGGGGTTTGCATTTTATCATTTCTATTCAATCAAAAGGAGAGTTTTTGGTTGAAAAGTTGTGAATCATTGCTACGTTGTTCTTGTGTGTGTTAATCTTGTTATAGGTTGGTGCTACAAGTCAAACTAGTCTCTCCTTGTGCTTGTCTTATCTAGAAGGCTTGTACAAGGTTAAAGAAGGAAGGGTGGAAGGTATTTCATTGTTAAGGGTTTTGATCCATCGAGTTCAAGGTTCTTTGCAAGTCTTATAATAGTCATATCTTCATATATTGTCTATTTATCATTCCATATTCATCTTCTTTTCTTTCCATATCAATCACCAATCCGTGTTCTGAGTTTCAAAGAAACTCGACCTGTTCTTCATATAAATCGGCCGATTTATTTCCAGAACAGTCCGATTTTTTTATCACAGTTAAGGACTTTCAATCTAGATCGGGAACTGTGGCTTATCCTCGCATTATGTTTAGCGGTGGCCAATTAAGGACTCCTAGGCGGTGGCAAAACGAGTTGGGTTGACCGTAGGTGTAACACCCCAAATTCTTGGAACCCGAAGCGCTACGGGCTAGGACCTCACAATGGGTCCCGACCCTCAGAGTAGCAACGCCACAACGGATCTTACAACAAGGCACAGACGAATGAAAACCAAAACTCAATATAAAACCAAAGGTTTAGAAGCATAAAAGATTCGCAACCGAGTTCAAAATAAAAGACAAGCAACAACATAAACATAAACTCAATCCCGTCCTATAATGTACGGAAACCCCGGTTGTCCACACCATCCGGATCACTCAGCAACATCCTGAACCTGTGGAACATCTACAATATCGGTATAAATCGTTAGTTAACATTCTAGATATCAGAAAGATAGTAAAAGCACAAACACACATAAGGTAGAGTAAACACATAGCATGCTCACACAACAGCCGGTTATTATCTTTATTTAGGTTATCCAATTACTAATTCAACTTATGGTTGTTACACGAGTATCGCTACGATCTCGCCTCCGCCTCCTTTCACCAACATGAATAAAACGTATGCATCCTTCAGTCACCTATTGGACTGGTCACGAGAGCACCTCCCAATTTTCCCATTCTGAATGGGACAAGCGGTAACCGCCCGTTATAATACACTTGGGCCAATTAGGATATAACAAAGGTGAATCATATTCCGGTTATCAGTTATAACAAGATAAAAAAACACAATCAAGCCAATACAATCAAACGGATATACGGAATAAAGCTAAGTAAGTCCAAGGGACTTACCTCACTCGAAGGTAACTCAACACTCAGCAAACACTCAAGAAAGCCTCAAGAAAGGGACACAAGGAAGCCTGTTCACAGAAGCATCGCGAATCAAGAACCGAAACAAATGCTAGAAGTCTATAACTTCTAGTCTCCATGATCTCTAAGAGATCTACTCAAGCAAAGGTCTCAACCTTAGTCTTACAGAACACTCAGGAAGACAAGGAACATCCATAAGAATCAAGGAAAGGAACGAGGAAAGCAAGGAAGGAAGCAACTCACAAGAACAGGAGTTACTGTAGAAGAAACCACAAGAGCAGCGGAGCAAGGCGCAGGGGCGGCTTGCCGCGGGGGCGGGGATGTGCAGGTGCGGGGGCGGCTGCGGTGCAGAAGCACTGTCGGCTTCTCGACGACAACAGAATCACAACAACGTCAAGCTTGTCGTTTACACAAGCTTGTCGTTTACACAAGCCCGTCTTTGTTTCAAGCCCATTCGAGTTACACAAGCCCAATAATATATATAAAATATGTAGTCAATATCCCGTATTTATAAAATATGTAAATTTCAAATTTTTGGGTAAAAAATGTAATACAAAATTTAGGGTGGTTTTTGTAAATTAACAATAACTTGTAAAAACCCTAATGTCCTCCAGCCATTCCCGCAGCCGTTTTCACAAACTGCAACAATGGAGGATTGGGGAGGCGGGGTGGGGCTGGGCTCGTGGCGCCGACATCGTCAAAGGCAAATCTGGATGGCACTTCGTTGGAGGCGGCGCTGGCGCAAGGCCGGAGGACATCATTCGCAACCTTCGACAATGAAGGTCCACGCAGGTGGCTGCAACAATGGCGGTCTACAAGATGAAGGTGGGCAACAATGGCGGTCTGGGCGGGGCTGGGCTCGGTGGCGCCGACATTGCTAGAGGCGGAGGTGGATGGCGCCGACATCGCTAGAGGCGGAGGTGGGCGGGGCTGGGCTCGGTTGCGAAGGCCTGCGGATCTGCAACTGCGGGCTCGGTTGCGCCGACATCTCAGTTCTTTGATACTATTCGGTGGCGGCGGCATTGTGTTTGTTCCGCAACCACGATTCGCGCAGGTTTATGTCTGCAACTACGGGCGACTACGGTGGAGTGACGGTTTCCTCCTCCAACTCCATTAGCACCGGGAAGGTTGCAGTAAAAGTCGTGTCTCCATTAGGGTCGGGAAGGTTGCAGGCAGTTATGGAGTACGGCTAGGAATTATAGATCGATTAGGGTTTCATCTATCCAAATATGACAATTTATATAATTTTTTTAACCTTTTCGTAAGTTCCCTTTTTACCCCTCCATTGATTCAATTTAGAATTATTATTTTTTTAGATAATTAGAGGGGCCTAGTTAGTGTGCACTAAACAAAAAGGGCTCTATTTCACCAATCTTCTCAATAAAATTCTAGAAATGCCATAAAACCAACAAAATAAGAATTATAGGTAATTTTAACAAATTATGGTTGTTTGAATCTATGATAGAAAATGTCAACAGTATTATTATGAAAATAACCTTTTCAATGACTAAATCAAGAATTTTGAAATTTGATTATCTCAGTTATATACCTTTGTTGTTGTATTTAAGGACTAAAAGAGCACCTAGAAAACTCACTATCTGCGTGATTTTGCTGACCTAAAACGTCCAAGGAGTTGTCTAAATAGTGGCATGTCAAAATTTTGAAAATGCTAAAAAAACCAATAAAATAGAACAACTAGGAAAATTTTAATATAATTTGGCTCTTTGATTCTTTGGTTGAGTACATCAACAAATTGATTAAAAACAACTTTTTTTTACCTACGTGGCTATGTGACTGTGCCGAACACAGGAAACTTCCAGGGAGTTGTTTCCAAATAATGACACTCCAAAAAACTAGAAATTTTAAAAGATCAATAAAATAGAAATATTAGGTAAGCTTAACAAATTTTGTTTGTTTGGTTCTATGGTTAAATATGTCAACATTTCAAAGTCAATAGAGCATGAAACAAGCCTATCCTGACATACACAAAGTAAAATGGGGTTCATACAATTATAATCTAATATGAGAAACTCGACTCCCAGAAAAATCCTTAACGGGGTTGAAGAATGCGCTGCACGCGCGCGCGACATAGTTTTCATCCCTCGCCGCCGCAGACAACCCAAAACCCTAGATCCGGAAAGCCTTTTCCTTGGCTTTGCCGTGCGAGAAACCCCCAATCTCCTCTCGCGCGACCTAGCTTTAGCCTTTTCTCAATCAATCCAAATAATTTCTTCCATGAAAACTCAGATCTCATGCGCTGCACGCGCGACATAGTTTTGGTCCTTCTTTCACAAGAGTAAGAGGAAGGAAAAAAATAAATACAAACGCTTCGACTCGGATCTGGGGGTGTATTGGCGTGTCTTCAACCTCTGTTTGGCGGCGAGGGAGTGGTGCATCGATGTCTGGCTTTACGGATGGAGGGATGGTCGTGCTCTTACCATCTCTTTCTCCTCTACTCGAACGTGGAACAATATGCTTGGTGTTTTCTGAATCCATGGTGGCGATGCTTCAATCAAGCAATGACTCAAACCTTTTCTAATTAGAATAACATGGCTAACGCAACTCCCAAATCCATAAAAGCCTTGCAAATTGAAAGAATAAGGTATCAAACTCCAAAGAACAGGTACGAACGCATCTCTCATTTGATGTACGGGTTCTTTGAATATACTCATATATGGAATCTCTGTGCCTGTGAGCGCTTGTTTAGAGCCCTGAACATTGTGCTTATCAACCCTCTTCTGTCATTCAACTTTGGTTGGGTTGAGTTGTTTTTTGCTGCACATGAATCTATTATATTGTTTCACTTGTTAGTATCCAATGTGAATTGTTTGCTTAAGTTTGGAGATTTCTATTGTTATTGCACTTGCTATAGTCTGTTTTTTGAGGCGTGTAAGTTTTTCTGGCAGTTTTTTATGCCCTTTTAGAGATCAAATATCAACTAACTAGAATAAGTCTTTTTCCTTTCTTTAAGATATATCCAATTTGCTTGTCCCTCCTTTTCGGCTTGGTCTTTTGGTGTTGTGTGGCTTCAGTTCTATTTTTCAAGAGTAATGGCTGTTCGCTCCAAACGGTGTGTGCAAGCTTTAAATTTATAACCCTAGACTTAAGCTTAAAACAAGGATGCGAACCCGCAGTGTACGGGTCAATCGTAGTAAAAGCAAGAAAATTCCAGGGGTCGATCACAGGGACTTAGTGAAACAAAGTCCAATACGGTATGCTAGTGTTAATGCTAACCACAAGAGCAAGTATACAATCAAAGATGAATAAGATGTCAAATAAGCAAACATGCAATTCTAGGGATTAAAGCATCTAATTGTGGTTCCAACTCAAGATCTATAGATAAGCGGACAAAGCTGAGATTTTTGCATGGGGAAGGTATTTCTAAAGTGGAGTAGATCACCGGGTAAGTCTCACTACACACTAATCCCAAACCGTAACTCCTATTACCGGGTAAGTCTCAAGGAATTAAGATAAAGAACTATTGCCTCAAACTAACACACCATCTAAGGGAATAGAATTAACCTTTACCGGGTAAGTCTCAGGCTAACTCACAAAGATGGGATGGAAGCACACTCAAACCCCAATAAAGGACAAGCCTTTATTACCTACACTTATGATCGTTAGTATACAAACTAAGGAATTACCGGGTAAGTCTCATCCTAAGCTTGCTTTGAACCAGAAAGGTATAATAAGAATAGGATTTGGCAAACTCTAACACATTAACTCTCAGTTAAGGATCGGATAAGCCACCTCGGTCAGCCAGTTTCCACCCCGGCCGAGATGTTCATCGACTGAACGAGATGCTTAGGGTTAAGGTTAAAGACTCGAACTTTCAGGATCCTACTGTGATTAAGATCATTCTATCATTGTTTTTCCCACAACCTTCAGCCAATCACCCTAGAATCACACAAGGAAATTAGCCACTTATCATCATAATGAAAGTATTAAATATATGGGAAGAAGGTGAATATTTGAACAAAGAAGAATTTAATGAAAACACTTCAATATCTGAATCAAATATCACACAAAAATCGTTCCTTGGATAATGATCCAATAAGACAAGACAACAAGGAAAGGAATTGAAGACAATCTTACAAAACCCTCCAAAAAGCTATAAAGCTATAGTCTTCAATCTTCCTTCAACCTTCAAAAAGGCTCTTCAATTCTCTCCCAAATTGGAGTAGGATGCGGCTGCTGCGCTTGTAAACCCTGATCGGTGGTATAGCGTGATTTTCAGCTGTAAGCGGGGGTTGAAATTGTAGAAAATCAACCCTTTTTATAGGAAAAATAAACCTCCAAAGATAATAAATCTTAAGAAGATATTATCCCATAAATATATCCATATCTCCTAAAATAAATATCTTCCTTCCAACTATAAGATAATTTCCTAATAAGATAGATCTTATCTCCTAAAATAGATCTCCTAAATATATGATCTTCCTTCCAGAAGCTCAGCCCAAAAATATAAGATCACTTTCCAATTTTAAAAGATCTCAGCCAAGAATAAAATATTCTCGCCGCGTCCTAGGTGTTCGCCTCGGTCGAGTCGGTCTCTCTGGATCGCCTCGGTCGAGATGAATCTCTGGGCAACCGAGGTGATCATAACTGAGTGTAGAATCTCTCAAAACTGGTCCAAAGTAAATCTTTAATTCATGGCTATGCTTCCTGAAGGATTCCTTTTTGCTCCTCAATGTAGCTCCAAATGACTCTTGACTCCTTTTGCTCCTTTTCGATGCAAAACGTACCATATTACCTGCAATTACAACGAAACTAGGTGTAGACCTCGATTCTCGCAAGGGTAGATGAAATGGTAGTAAAATCACATAATGTACATACAAACATGCAGATTATGAAAGATAAAACGTCTAAACAAACCCCAAAATATAGACTATAATTCATGCTATCAAAATACCCCATACTTAGCCCTTGCTTGTCCCTAAGCAAGTTCCTCATATAGAAATTAAGATAGAATGGATTATAAGTCAAGAAAATCAATGAGAAGTCCTTCAAAAATATTTTTATGGTGTGCAACTATCATAGATCACTCTAAGAGAGTACTTCCTGGAAATTAAAAACTCAATATGATCAAAACATTTTATAAATATAGGAAAGTTGTTCATCTTTGCATAAAATCATAGAATGCATAATAAATCATAATTATCAAAATTAATCATGTATAATCCGATTTAAACCGCTAAGTCAATCAACAAGCTCAAGGTCTCAAGGGCTTCCCAAAAGAAAGGTCAAGAAACGTGTAGGGTAGGGATGCATGTAAGGTAATGTGGTGCTAGAATCCGGGAAAAGGATGAACTTCACTTTCACTTTGACTTGCAACATCTTCCACCAATAAGCTTTGCTTATTTCACACTTTTTTCTCTTTTACTTTACTTTTTGGGATGCATGGATAGAGGTGCACAATAACCGAAGCCTAGGAAATCCGCAATCATCAATTTCTTGAGATGCGTCAAACCCTTGATGCACATACCATGACCCGTTAGGAATATCGCTCAATCCGACTTTGGCAAGACACAAACACCCGGCTATGTGAATGGTGCCGAGTTACTCATCTTCATGATTGACTTCCCCAAACCTATTATTGCTTTCTAACACTTTCACTTTCAGCCACTTCTCAACTTTTGACTTGCTTTCACCACTTCGCTTGCTTCCAAATTCCCGGATAGGTAAAGGGAGGCAATATGTATATGAGGGGCTAAGCATGATCAAGAAGAAGAAGAAGAAGAAGAATGAATTGCCTTGGTCTTTCCAAGAAGAACGTGAGAGAACTTATGCTGCGGTGTCAACCTTCAAATTCAACATAATTTGGATAAAAATAAAGTATTAAACATGCCAATAATTTCAAACAAAGCATTTAGCAACTTAAACATATCATAAAACATTTCAAACATATAAAGAATTTAAATCCAGTCGGTAAACAAAATCTTCACTGAGATCATATCCAGATAAGTAACACAAAAATCGTTTTCGAAAATTTTCTGTTACGCCCACCTCGGTCGAGGTGTTCTTGGTTCGACCGAGGTGAAACACCTCGTTTTGCCAGAACTGTCCCGGTCGAGGTCAAAAAATTTTTTTTAAAACCATTTTTTTTTTTTCGGTTTCGACGTTTTTCTCAATCAAATAACCTGTAAGTATGCATGCAATCTCAGATAAACATATAAATGCAGAATGAAGCATAAATATGAAAATATCCGATACATCATAAGTCGAATAATACATCATAAGTCAAATAAGTCAGATAATACATCAACTACCCCATACTTGAGACACACTGTCCCAGTGGGTGTAAATAAAGTCTGAAAGAAAGGAGGACTCACCGGATAAAGAGCCGAACTGCATAAAAATAGAATAAATAAAATCCTGCAGCTCCTCAGAAGTCCTGATCCGGTGGTGGTGGTGGCATGTAGGGGTACAAAGTAGGGTCATAGGGATAGCCCATGACATGCTGGAACTGTAGCTGAGCCATCATGTGCTGATGATGCTGCCGCTCCTGCATCTCCCGGATATCTAAAGAAAGTGCAGCATAAGTGTCGATAACCTGATCCGTCAGGTCATCAATCCGGCGGTGTGCTGCTCTGTCCCTAACCCTCTGCCTCCTGCGCCTAGCGGGCCTAACTGGAGAAGTCTCAGCCGGCGCTGGCTCAGTGTCCTCCTCGTCCTCATCAAGATCAATAATGGGAGGCGCGCTCGTCCCAGCAGTGTCTGTCCCTGTGTCCATCGGGATGCCGCCTCCTCTCTCATCAACTGTCTCGTCATCATCCTCCTCATCAGCCTCCTCAGCCTCCTCAGCAGCTGCAGCTGCTCCCTCTCTGTAGTCCTCCATCAGCGGGGCCCATGCTGTCTGCCAAAAATGTGGGTCGAAGACCGAAAACTGTGCAGACCATCTGATGCCCTGAGGCGCTGTCCGCTCCCAAGGCATGGCAACATACGGAGTAGTCAACCCACGAGGAACAAGAATCCGCCTCGTGATCATCTCCTGCAGACCCAGCGGCTTCGGAGCCGCCGCCAATGTGCAAACGCTGAGGTCCATCCCGTGGTAGGTAGCGATGTGGGTGACTAGACCTCCACAGCAAATATCCCCCTTCGACTTGGCCTTGATCTTGTGCAGATCCTCTGCCAAGAGCAAGCCAAAGTCGGGGAAACCTCCTGTGACCATGCAGTAAAGCGAAAAGAGCTCCCCCTGTCTGATCTTCTGGGGCGTCTCAGTACGCGCCAGAAGCATCTCGCTAAAAACCCTGTGGGCTAGTCTGAAGGCCGGGTGAAAGATGACCTTCTCCCTGGAATCACCAGGGCGCCATCTGTCTGCATGAGTGGTAATGTGGGCTATCTGTCCCCAAAACTCCCTAGCTACGGATCGGGAGGGAAAGTCTACAGCGGTAGGGGTAGGAAAGCTAAAGATCTCTCTCCAAATCTCTAGTGGAACTAAGAAGTTCCGGCTCATCAGCCGGTACTTCACAGATCCCTCTGTGGGTAGGTAGGAGAAGGAGCTGACGAACTCTAGTGTCGGCTCTATGTAGGCTGGGGCTCGGATCTCAGAAAACTGATCCAGCCCGACTGTAGCTATCATCCTCCTAAGGTCAGCCTCTAACCCTAGGCAGTCAAAAGCGGATACCTCCAGAAATCGCGGTGCGATAACCGGACGGCCCGCTATCCTCTCGTAATCTACCCGACATCTCTCGTGGATGACCGGGCGGTAGGGACGGGAAGAAGAAGGGGAAGGGGAGGGTGAAGATCTATCTCTCAGGGCTAGTATCCTATCTGAACTCATCTTCACAAATCAATCTGTCAGACCACCTCGGTCGACTGACAAGTTCCAGAAATCACCTCGGTCGAGATGCAGGCCGACTGGACCGAGGCGTACAGTTCGAATTTCCAAATCTCAGATTTCCAGTTCTTTTCCCCCTAAAATCACTACAATTGCTTCCTAAGGGGTACTTATTGGTTTCCTCAGCAGAATCAAGGGCAACCAAAGCCCAATAAACAGCAAACGAGGAGTTAGGGTTTTCGAACTTCGTTTACCTCGTTTCGGTCGAAAATGCTCAGATTTCTTGCAGATCTGTGGTTGCAATCGACTCCTCTTCCCTTTAATCGCGTTTTGGAACAGAAATCGTCGAAAAAGAGCGAGAAACGGAGGAGAACGAGATGCTCTTGTCGCCGCGGTCGAAATGGGTAAAAAATAAAAAGTGAAAAGTAATTTTCGCTTTTTATACCGTCGCGAGATCTGCTGTCACCTCGGTCGAGATGGTCTCGACTGGACCGAGGTGGTACGGACTGAGGCGGTTCTGCAGAAACCCTAGTCGCCTCGGTTGCTTCAAGAATCAACTCGGTCGAGGTGTTCTGACAGTGACCGAGGTGCCTCTTTCTTCTCAGAATCTCGAACTTCTCCCTTTCCTGGAGTGCTCCTTCCTGTTGTCTGTCCAGAACGCCAAAAACAAAGCAAAGCAAGCAAAGCAAAAACAAAAACTATCTAAACTAGACTAGAAAACGGGAAAGAAAGCAATACCTTGGGTTGCCTCCCAAGAAGCGCTTGATTTAAGGTCGCTAGCTGGACCATAGTGCGTCTCAAAGGAGGTAGATCGGTGCGACCTCCTCAACCGGCGTTTCCGGTTGGTACTTCTTAAGTCTATGACCGTTGACCTTGAAGCTTCCGCTAGTTTCGCCCCATATCTCAACTGCACCATGAGGGAAAACATGTTTCACAACGTAAGGTCCGGTCCACCTAGATTTCAACTTACCTGGAAAAAGACGGAGGCGGGAGTTGAAGAGTAGAACTAAATCTCCTTCGTTAAGCTCCTTTGGAACGATACGCTTGTCATGCCATCTCTTCGTCCTTTCCTTGTAGATCTTGGCATTCTCATAGGCGTTCAAACGCAGCTCTTCCAGCTCGTTAAGTTCCAATAGTCGCTTCTCACCAGCCTCCTTAATGTCAAAGTTCAACCATTTGATAGCCCAATACGCTTTGTGCTCCAACTCAACGGGCAAATGGCAAGATTTCCCATACACCAAGTTATAAGGGGTGGTGCCTATGGGAGTCTTGAATGCGGTCCTGTATGCCCAAAGAGCATCGTCTAATTTCATGGACCAATCCTTCCTCGTCCAAAAACTTGTTCGCTCCAAACGGTGTGTGCAAGCTTTAAATTTATAACCCTAGACTTAAGCTTAAAACAAGGATGCGAACCCGCAGTGTACGGGTCAATCGTAGTAAAAGCAAGAAAATTCCAGGGGTCGATCACAGGGACTTAGTGAAACAAAGTCCAATACGGTATGCTAGTGTTAATGCTAACCACAAGAGCAAGTATACAATCAAAGATGAATAAGATGTCAAATAAGCAAACATGCAATTCTAGGGATTAAAGCATCTAATTGTGGTTCCAACTCAAGATCTATAGATAAGCGGACAAAGCTGAGATTTTTGCATGGGGAAGGTATTTCTAAAGTGGAGTAGATCACCGGGTAAGTCTCACTACACACTAATCCCAAACCGTAACTCCTATTACCGGGTAAGTCTCAAGGAATTAAGATAAAGAACTATTGCCTCAAACTAACACACCATCTAAGGGAATAGACTATAATTCATGCTATCAAAATACCCCATACTTAGTCCTTGCTTGTCCCCAAGCAAGTTCTTTATATAAAAGACAAGATAGAATGGATTATAAGTCAAGAAAATCAATGAAAAGTCTTTCAAAAACATTTTATGGTGTGCAACCATCTTAGATCACTCTAAGAGAATACTTCCTGGAATTAAAAACTCAATATGATCAAAACATTTTATAAATATAGAAAAGTTGTTCATCTTTGCATAAAACCATAGAATGCATAATAAATCATAATTATCAAAATTAATCATGTATAATCCAGTTTAAACCGCTAAGTCAATCAACAAGCTCAAGGTCTCAAGGGCTTCCCAAAAGAAAAGGTCAAGAAACGTGTAGGGTAGGGATGTATGTAAGGTAATGTGGTGCTAGAATCCGGGAAAAGGATGAACTTCACTTTCACTTTGACTTGCAACATCTTCCACCAATAAGCTTTGCTTATTTTACACTTTTTTTTCTTTTACTTTACTTTTTGGGATGCATGGACAGAGGTGCACAATAACCGAAGCCTAGGAAATCCGCAATCATCAATTTCTCGAGATGCGTCAAACCCTTGATGCACATACCATGACCCGTTAGGAATATCGCTCAATCCGACTTTGGCAAGACACAAAAACCCGGCTATGTGAATGGTGCCGAGTTACTCATCTTCATGATTGACTTCCCCAAACCTATTATTGCTTTCTAACACTTTCACTTTCAGCCACTTCTCAACTTTTGACTTGCTTTCACCACTTCGCTTGCTTCCAAATTCCCGGATAGGTAAAGGGAGGCAATATGTATATGAGGGGCTAAGCATGATCAAGAAGAAGAAGAAGAAGAAGAATGAATTGCCTTGGTCTTTCCAAGAAGAACGTGAGAGAACTTATGCTGCGGTGTCAACCTTCAAATTCAACATAATTTGGATAAAAATAAAGTATTAAACATGCCAATAATTTCAAACAAAGCATTTAGCAACTTAAACATATCATAAAACATTTCAAACATATAAAGAATTTAAATCCAGTCGGTAAACAAGATCTTCACTGAGATCATATCCAGATAAGTAACACAAAAATCGTTTTCGAAAACTCTCAGTTAACCCACCTCGGTCGAGATGTTCTTGGTTCAACCGAGGTGAAACACCTCGTTTTGCCAGAACTGTCCCGGTCGAGGTCAAAAATTTTTTTTTTAAAACCATTTTTTTTTTTTCGGTTTCGACGTTTTTCTCAATCAAATAACCTGTAAGTATGCATGCAATCTCAGATAAACATATAAATGCAGAATGAAGCATAAATATGAAAATATCTGGTAAATAATACATCAAAGGTCAAATAATACATCATGAGTCGAATAAGTCAGATAATACATCAACTACCCTATACTTGAGACACACTGTCCCGGTGGGTGTAAATAAAGTCTGAAAGAAAGGAGGACTCACCGGATAAAGAGCCGAACTGCATAAAAATAAAATAAATAAAATCCTGCAGCTCCTCAGAAGTCCTGATCCGGTGGTGGTGGTGGCATGTAGGGGTACAAAGTAGGGTCATAGGGATAGCCCATGACATGCTGGAACTGTAGCTGAGCCATCATGTGCTGATGATGCTGCCGCTCCTGCATCTCCCGGATATCCAAAGAAAGTGCAGCATAAGTGTCGATAACCTGATCCGTCAGGTCATCAATCCGTCGGTGTGCTGCTCTGTCTCTAACCCTCTGCCTCCTGCGCCTAGCGGGCCTAACTGGAGAAGTCTCAGCCGGCGCTGGCTCAGTGTCCTCCTCGTCCTCATCAAGATCAATAATGGGAGGCGCGCTCGTCCCAGCAGTGTCTGTCCCTGTGTCCATCGGGACGCCGCCTCCTCTCTCATCAACTGTCTCGTCATCATCCTCCTCATCAGCCTCCTCAGCCTCCTCAGCAGCTGCAGCAGCTGCAGCTGCTCCCTCTCTGTAGTCCTCCATCAGCGGGACCCATGCAGCCTGCCAGAAATGCGGGTCGGCGACAGAAAACTGTGCAGACCATCTGATGCCCTGAGGCGCTGTCCGCTCCCAAGGCATGGCAACATACGGAGTAGTCAACCCACGAGGAACAAGAATCCGCCTCGTGATCATCTCCTGCAGACCCAGCGGCTTCGGAGCCGCCGCCAATGTGCAAACGCTGAGGTCCATCCCGTGGTAGGTAGCGATGTGGGTGACTAGACCTCCACAGCAAATATCACCCTTCCCTTTGGCCTTGATCCTGTGCAGATCCTCTGCCAGCATCAAGCCAAAGTCAGGGTATCCTCCCGTGACCATGCAGTATAGCGAGAAGAGCTCCCCCTGTCTGATCTTCTGGGGCGTCTCAGTACGCGCCAGAAGCATCTCGCTAAAAACCCTGTGGGCTAGTCTGAAGGCCGGGTGAAAGATGACCTTCTCCCTGGAATCACCAGGGCGCCATCTGTCTGCATGAGTGGTAATGTGGGCTATCTGTCCCCAAAACTCCCTAGCTACGGATCGGGAGGGGAAGTCTACAGCTGTAGGGGTAGGAAAGCTAAAGATCTCTCTGAATATCTCTAATGGAACTATGAAGTTCCGGCTCATCAGCCGGTACTTCACAGATCCCTCTGTGGGTAGGTAGGAGAAGGAGCTGACGAACTCTAGTGTCGGCTCTATGTAGGCTGGGGCTCGGATCTCAGAAAACTGATCCAGCCCGACTGTAGCTATCATCCTCCTAAGGTCAGCCTCTAACCCTAGGCAGTCAAAAGCGGATACCTCCAGAAATCGCGGTGCGATAACCGGACGGCCCGCTATCCTCTCGTAATCTACCCGACATCT
The DNA here is from genome assembly GCA_033239045.1 of Fagopyrum esculentum. Lineage (NCBI taxonomy): Eukaryota > Viridiplantae > Streptophyta > Magnoliopsida > Caryophyllales > Polygonaceae > Fagopyrum > Fagopyrum esculentum. The sequence continues at coordinate 143,973,549 of BSUD01000004.1, forward strand.
CTCGTGGATGACCGGGCGGTAGGGACGGGAAGAAGAAGGGGAAGGGGAGGGTGAAGATCTATCTCTCAGGGCTAGTATCCTATCTGAACTCATCTTCACAAATCAATCTGTCAGACCACCTCGGTCGACTGACAAGTTCCAGAAATCACCTCGGTCGAGATGCAGGCCGACTGGACCGAGGCGTACAGTTCGAATTTCCAAATCTCAGATTTCCAGTTCTTTTCCCCCTAAAATCACTACAATTGCTTCCTAAGGGGTACTTATTGGTTTCCTCAGCAGAATCAAGGGCAACCAAAGCCCAATAAACAGCAAACGAGGAGTTAGGGTTTTCGAACTTCGTTTACCTCGTTTCGGTCGAAAATGCTCAGATTTCTTGCAGATCTGTGGTTGCAATCGACTCCTCTTCCCTTTAATCGCGTTTTGGAACAGAAATCGTCGAAAAAGAGCGAGAAACGGAGGAGAACGAGATGCTCTTGTCGCCGCGGTCGAAATGGGTAAAAAATAAAAAGTGAAAAGTAATTTTCGCTTTTTATACCGTCGCGAGATCTGCTGTCACCTCGGTCGAGATGGTCTCGACTGGACCGAGGTGGTACGGACTGAGGCGGTTCTGCAGAAACCCTAGTCGCCTCGGTTGCTTCAAGAATCAACTCGGTCGAGGTGTTCTGACAGTGACCGAGGTGCCTCTTTCTTCTCAGAATCTCGAACTTCTCCCTTTCCTGGAGTGCTCCTTCCTGTTGTCTGTCCAGAACGCCAAAAACAAAGCAAAGCAAGCAAAGCAAAAACAAAAACTATCTAAACTAGACTAGAAAACGGGAAAGAAAGCAATACCTTGGGTTGCCTCCCAAGAAGCGCTTGATTTAAGGTCGCTAGCTGGACCATACGGCATGGGATTACTCAATGCACTTCGAATGTCGTGGAGTGCTCATCACATCCGTAAAAATCTTCCAAGAAGGTTCCGGTTCCTAATTTTACCGGCAAATGGTAAGATCTCCCACGTACAAGCTTGTACGGTTTGATTCTCACCGGAATTCTTCTAGCCTTCCTGCACTTTAATGGGACATAATCTAGCCTTGCGTCCCATCCTTTCCTGGATCGAGAAAATAGTTTCTCGAGAATCATAGCAGCTTCCCCATCTATAGCTTGGGGATGGTATAGGGTCCTGAGCATGTGAGGGACCCCATACTTGAACAAATAACACTTCGTTGCCTTAGCGGTGAAGCGCTTGTTAACTCCACTCCTTATAATCCAAGGAGTATCTTCCTCCAACAGTTTCAAGAGAGGTTTCATCTTGATCTTAGGAGGTTCTTTCGGAAGAGACCTCCAACTCTCCGGTGCCTTTCTGAAAAATCGAGAAATATTAATAGGGAATTCAAATGAAGTAGGAGAACGTACCTTGCAAAGTTCTCCAAAGCTTGAGACAAGTTTCGTGTTGGGTTGATAATCCACCAATGAAATCTCTCTCAGTTCTGCTGGTCTTTCTTCAACTTTGACCATAATCTCAGTAATTTGGCCAAGGTTCTCTGCATCTTCTGCTTTCAGATTTGCAGATTCTTCCATCTCGGCCGAAATCTCTTCCACCTCGGCCGAGGTCTCAACAGTCAGATCGAGACCTTCCATATCCTCCTCTTCCTCAGAAGTTTCAGGAGCAATCTTAGGTTCGACCAAAGGAATGCTTGGAACGTGCAACACTTCCTTATGCTCCTCTTTCGGCTTAGCATAGGATATGGCGCTTCCTTTGAGCTCCGCCACCATCTTCATTAACTTCTCCAATCTTGATTCAAGAGAATCTTCAAGAGGTTGCTCATAAGTGTTTTTAGGGACATTCTTCTCATCCCATATCGCCAGTTCACGTCGAATGGTCTCTTCTCTTTCCCATTCATTGTTGAACCAATAGAAGGAGTACTTCTCCTCCAAGTACTCGTAATGGTCCGCCCTAGCACTTTGTCTTGCTATCCAGGCTGGATCAAATGTAGTCATCGGAAATCCTGAAAACTACAAAACTCATAGAAAGAGTAGTTAGTAGCAACAGGGGCAAGTGCCCCGAAAGCAAACCGTACCGGCTCGGTCTAGACCAAGTCCCCGGCAACGGCGCCAAAAACTTGTTCGCTCCAAACGGTGTGTGCAAGCTTTAAATTTATAACCCTAGACTTAAGCTTAAAACAAGGATGCGAACCCGCAGTGTACGGGTCAATCGTAGTAAAAGCAAGAAAATTCCAGGGGTCGATCACAGGGACTTAGTGAAACAAAGTCCAATACGGTATGCTAGTGTTAATGCTAACCACAAGAGCAAGTATACAATCAAAGATGAATAAGATGTCAAATAAGCAAACATGCAATTCTAGGGATTAAAGCATCTAATTGTGGTTCCAACTCAAGATCTATAGATAAGCGGACAAAGCTGAGATTTTTGCATGGGGAAGGTATTTCTAAAGTGGAGTAGATCACCGGGTAAGTCTCACTACACACTAATCCCAAACCGTAACTCCTATTACCGGGTAAGTCTCAAGGAATTAAGATAAAGAACTATTGCCTCAAACTAACACACCATCTAAGGGAATAGAATTAACCTTTACCGGGTAAGTCTCAGGCTAACTCACAAAGATGGGATGGAAGCACACTCAAACCCCAATAAAGGACAAGCCTTTATTACCTACACTTATGATCGTTAGTATACAAACTAAGGAATTACCGGGTAAGTCTCATCCTAAGCTTGCTTTGAACCAGAAAGGTATAATAAGAATAGGATTTGGCAAACTCTAACACATTAACTCTCAGTTAAGGATCGGATAAGCCACCTCGGTCAGCCAGTTTCCACCCCGGCCGAGATGTTCATCGACTGAACGAGATGCTTAGGGTTAAGGTTAAAGACTCGAACTTTCAGGATCCTACTGTGATTAAGATCATTCTATCATTGTTTTTCCCACAACCTTCAGCCAATCACCCTAGAATCACACAAGGAAATTAGCCACTCATCATCATAATGAAAGTATTAAATATATGGGAAGAAGGTGAATATTTGAACAAAGAAGAATTTAATGAAAACACTTCAATATCTGAATCAAATATCACACAAAAATCGTTCCTTGGATAATGATCCAATAAGACAAGACAACAAGGAAAGGAATTGAAGACAATCTTACAAAACCCTCCAAAAAGCTATAAAGCTATAGTCTTCAATCTTCCTTCAACCTTCAAAAAGGTTCTTCGAATCTCCCAAATTGGAGTAGGATGCGGCTGCTGCGCTTGTAAACCCTGATCGGTGGTATAGCGTGATTTCGATGATCCGAAGATGGGTGAATTGTAGAAAATCCAACCCTTTATATAGGAGAATTATCTTCCAAAGATAAAATATCTTAAAAAGATAATTTCCTATAAAATATATCCATATCTCCTAAAATAAATATCTTCCTTCCAACTATAAGATAATTTCCTAATAAGATAGATCTTATCTCCTAAAATAGATCTCCTAAATATATGATCTTCCTTCCAGAAATCTAGCCCAAAAATATAAGATCTCTTTCCAAAAATAAAAGATCTCAGCCAAGAATAAAATATATCCCGCCGCGTCAGGATATTCGCCTCGGTCGAGACGCTCTCGTAGATCACCTCGGTCGAGGTGAATCTGTGGTCAACCGAGGTGAGTCATAACTGAATGTGAAATCTCTCAAAACTTGTCCAAAGTGAATCTTTAATCCATGGCTATGCTTCCTGGATGGTTCCTTTTGCTCCTCAATGTAGCTCCAAATGACTCTTGACTCCTTTTGCTCCTTTTCGATGCAAAACGTACCATATTACCTGCAATTACAACGAAACTAGGTGTAGACCTCGATTCTCGCAAGGGTAGATGAAATGGTAGTAAAATCACATAATATACGTACAAACATGCAGATTATGAAAGATAAAACGTCTAAACAAACCCCAAAATATAGACTATAATTCATGCTATCAAAATACCCCATACTTAGCCCTTGCTTGTCCCTAAGCAAGTTCCTCATATAGAAATCAAGATAGAATGGATTATAAGTCAAGAAAATCAATGAGAAGTCCTTCAAAAATATTTTTATGGTGTGCAACTATCATAGATCACTCTAAGAGAGTACTTCCTGGAAATTAAAAACTCAATATGATCAAAACATTTTATAAATATAGGAAAGTTGTTCATCTTTGCATAAAATCATAGAATGCATAATAAATCATAATTATCAAAATTAATCATGTATAATCCGATTTAAACCGCTAAGTCAATCAACAAGCTCAAGGTCTCAAGGGCTTCCCAAAAGAAAGGTCAAGAAACGTGTAGGGTAGGGATGTATGTAAGGTAATGTGGTGCTAGAATCCGGGAAAAGGATGAACTTCACTTCCACCTTGACTTGCAACATCTTCCACCAATAAGCTTTGCTTATTTCACACTTTTTTCTCTTTTACTTTACTTTTTGGGATGCATGGATAGAGGTGCACAATAACCGAAGCCTAGGAAATCCGCAATCATCAATTTCTTGAGATGCGTCAAACCCTTGATGCACATACCATGACCCGTTAGGAATATCGCTCAATCCGACTTTGGCAAGACACAAACACCCGGCTATGTGAATGGTGCCGAGTTACTCATCTTCATGATTGACTTCCCCAAACCTATTATTGCTTTCTAACACTTTCACTTTCAGCCACTTCTCAACTTTTGACTTGCTTTCACCACTTCGCTTGCTTCCAAATTCCCGGATAGGTAAAGGGAGGCAATATGTATATGAGGGGCTAAGCATGATCAAGAAGAAGAAGAAGAAGAAGAATGAATTGCCTTGGTCTTTCCAAGAAGAACGTGAGAGAACTTATGCTGCGGTGTCAACCTTCAAATTCAACATAATTTGGATAAAAATAAAGTATTAAACATGCCAATAATTTCAAACAAAGCATTTAGCAACTTAAACATATCATAAAACATTTCAAACATATAAAGAATTTAAATCCAGTCGGTAAACAAAATCTTCACTGAGATCATATCCAGATAAGTAACACAAAAATCGTTTTCGAAAATTTTCTGTTACACCCACCTCGGTCGAGGTGTTCTTGGTTCGACCGAGGTGAAACACCTCGTTTTGCCAGAACTGTCCCGGTCGAGGTCAAAAAATTTTTTTTAAAACCATTTTTTTTTTTTCGGTTTCGACGTTTTTCTCAATCAAATAACCTGTATGTATGCATGTAATATCAGATAAACATGTAGAAGCAACTGAAGCATAAAATATCAAATAATACATAAACTACCCCATACTTGAGACACACTGTCCCAGTGGGTCAAAATAAAGTCTGAAGGACAGGAGTACTCACCGAACATAGCTAAACTGCATGAAGAAGTAAGAAACAACTCCCAGATAAAACCATCTCGGTTGGCGAAGCACATCTCGGTCGAGGTGTTCTGACAGTACCCGAGATGTATCTCAGTAAAGCTCGTTTCCTCAACTTCTCGAAATTTTGTTCTTCCAGTGTAGCTCCTGAACTGTGATCCTTCCTTTTGGAATACCTGGTTGTTGTCTAGAGGAAAGCAAAAACAAAAACTATCTAAACTAGACTAGAAAACGGGAAAGAAAGCAATACCTTGGGTTGCCTCCCAAGAAGCGCTTGATTTAAGGTCGCTAGCTGGACCATACGGCATGGGATTACTCAATGCACTTCGAATGTCGTGGAGTGCTCATCACATCCGTAAAAATCTTCCAAGAAGGTTCCGGTTCCTAATTTTACCGGCAAATGGTAAGATCTCCCACGTACAAGCTTGTACGGTTTGATTCTCACCGGAATTCTTCTAGCCTTCCTGCACTTTAATGGGACATAATCTAGCCTTGCGTCCCATCCTTTCCTGGATCGAGAAAATAGTTTCTCGAGAATCATAGCAGCTTCCCCATCTATAGCTTGGGGATGGTATAGGGTCCTGAGCATGTGAGGGACCCCATACTTGAACAAATAACACTTCGTTGCCTTAGCGGTGAAGCGCTTGTTAACTCCACTCCTTATAATCCAAGGAGTATCTTCCTCCAACAGTTTCAAGAGAGGTTTCATCTTGATCTTAGGAGGTTCTTTCGGAAGAGACCTCCAACTCTCCGGTGCCTTTCTGAAAAATCGAGAAATATTAATAGGGAATTCAAATGAAGTAGGAGAACGTACCTTGCAAAGTTCTCCAAAGCTTGAGACAAGTTTCGTGTTGGGTTGATAATCCACCAATGAAATCTCTCTCAGTTCTGCTGGTCTTTCTTCAACTTTGACCATAATCTCAGTAATTTGGCCAAGGTTCTCTGCATCTTCTGCTTTCAGATTTGCAGATTCTTCCATCTCGGCCGAAATCTCTTCCACCTCGGCCGAGGTCTCAACAGTCAGATCGAGACCTTCCATATCCTCCTCTTCCTCAGAAGTTTCAGGAGCAATCTTAGGTTCGACCAAAGGAATGCTTGGAACGTGCAACACTTCCTTATGCTCCTCTTTCGGCTTAGCATAGGATATGGCGCTTCCTTTGAGCTCCGCCACCATCTTCATTAACTTCTCCAATCTTGATTCAAGAGAATCTTCAAGAGGTTGCTCATAAGTGTTTTTAGGGACATTCTTCTCATCCCATATCGCCAGTTCACGTCGAATGGTCTCTTCTCTTTCCCATTCATTGTTGAACCAATAGAAGGAGTACTTCTCCTCCAAGTACTCGTAATGGTCCGCCCTAGCACTTTGTCTTGCTATCCAGGCTGGATCAAATGTAGTCATCGGAAATCCTGAAAACTACAAAACTCATAGAAAGAGTAGTTAGTAGCAACAGGGGCAAGTGCCCCGAAAGCAAACCGTACCGGCTCGGTCTAGACCAAGTCCCCGGCAACGGCGCCAAAAACTTGTTCGCTCCAAACGGTGTGTGCAAGCTTTAAATTTATAACCCTAGACTTAAGCTTAAAACAAGGATGCGAACCCGCAGTGTACGGGTCAATCGTAGTAAAAGCAAGAAAATTCCAGGGGTCGATCACAGGGACTTAGTGAAACAAAGTCCAATACGGTATGCTAGTGTTAATGCTAACCACAAGAGCAAGTATACAATCAAAGATGAATAAGATGTCAAATAAGCAAACATGCAATTCTAGGGATTAAAGCATCTAATTGTGGTTCCAACTCAAGATCTATAGATAAGCGGACAAAGCTGAGATTTTTGCATGGGGAAGGTATTTCTAAAGTGGAGTAGATCACCGGGTAAGTCTCACTACACACTAATCCCAAACCGTAACTCCTATTACCGGGTAAGTCTCAAGGAATTAAGATAAAGAACTATTGCCTCAAACTAACACACCATCTAAGGGAATAGAATTAACCTTTACCGGGTAAGTCTCAGGCTAACTCACAAAGATGGGATGGAAGCACACTCAAACCCCAATAAAGGACAAGCCTTTATTACCTACACTTATGATCGTTAGTATACAAACTAAGGAATTACCGGGTAAGTCTCATCCTAAGCTTGCTTTGAACCAGAAAGGTATAATAAGAATAGGATTTGGCAAACTCTAACACATTAACTCTCAGTTAAGGATCGGATAAGCCACCTCGGTCAGCAAGTTTCCACCCCGGCCGAGATGTTCATCGACTGAACGAGATGCTTAGGGTTAAGGTTAAAGACTCGAACTTTCAGGATCCTACTGTGATTAAGATCATTCTATCATTGTTTTTCCCACAACCTTCAGCCAATCACCCTAGAATCACACAAGGAAATTAGCCACTTATCATCATAATGAAAGTATTAAATATATGGGAAGAAGGTGAATATTTGAACAAAGAAGAATTTAATGAAAACACTTCAATATCTGAATCAAATATCACACAAAAATCGTTCCTTGGATAATGATCCAATAAGACAAGACAACAAGGAAAGGAATTGAAGACAATCTTACAAAACCCTCCAAAAAGCTATAAAGCTATAGTCTTCAATCTTCCTTCAACCTTCAAAAAGGCTCTTCAATTCTCTCCCAAATTGGAGTAGGATGCGGCTGCTGCGTATTCTTCGCTGTAATCGAGATCGTATGCGGTGTATGCAGCCTCCTCAAATTGTAGAAAATCAACCCTTTTTATAGGAAAAATAAACCTCCAAAGATAATAAATCTTAAGAAGATATTATCCCATAAATATAGGTAAAATATATGATTCTGCATATCTCCTTCCTTCCAGAAGCTCAGCCCAAAAATATAAGATCACTTTCCAATTTTAAAAGATCTCAGCCAAGAATAAAATATTCTCGCCGCGTCCTAGGTGTTCGCCTCGGTCGAGTCGGTGTCTCTGGATCGCCTCGGTCGAGATGAATCTCTGGGCAACCGAGGTGATCATAACTGAGTGTAGAATCTCTCAAAACTGGTCCAAAGTAAATCTTTAATCCATGGCTATGCTTCCTGAAGGATTCCTTTTTGCTCCTCAATGTAGCTCCAAATGACTCTTGACTCCTTTTGCTCCTTTTCGATGCAAAACGTACCATATTACCTGCAATTACAACGAAACTAGGTGTAGACCTCGATTCTCGCAAGGGTAGATGAAATGGTAGTAAAATCACATAATGTACATACAAACATGCAGATTATGAAAGATAAAACGTCTAAACAAACCCCAAAATATAGACTATAATTCATGCTATCAATGGCAGGGGATGGTTCCTCAATAAAGCAAACCTTTACACACAAGCACAAATTAAGGACTACAAGTCTATTCAAATGATGAATTGTAACGTCAAGTTTTTCCGATTCATCAACTACATTAATAATAAAAAGTTCATAAATAAATTTTTGCCTACCATCGAGATCTTGTTTTGGGTGCAGGCTGTCACCGAATTCTGGGCAACAGTTGGGCAAGAATGGATGCCATCGAAGCATGACATACTAAGAAAAATGAAGAAAATGAACAAGCTTTCCAATACAAGAATAACTGAAAAATGGTTCTTTTCCGTTAAATGTGGAAGACTGATCTTAACAGCAGATCCAGACCACAATGCCAAAACCCCAAGAACAACAAGAAAGAGAAGAATTAAAAGAGTAACTAGGTGTTCTCTAACCATTTGTTATTTCGTTATTGAATTTGAAGCAACATTTCTATATGTTCTGAATTTCTGCAGCAATCTCTGGATTTTAATTCTCTTATCTGCCAGTGCTAATTTTACTCAGCATTTAGTACAGTTTTGTTTGTATAACTTTCTACAGCAATCTCATGATCATACAATTTATGTTATTCTTGAATCTTTGTTATGTTACCTCACTTGGTGTTTGCTGCTAATTGATGATCGCAGTACTAAGCTCCACGATAGTGCATGTCTGCTTGAGAAAAATGATCAACTAAGGACTAATAGCCTATCCACAAGAGTGCATCACGTAAGTCAGGTTGCCGAAGCTTTCGAGGTAAGAAGTTTGCAGGACTGGATTTCCAAGAATCAAGAGGAACTAAAACTAATGATGAAATTGAACAACTATTTCAGCAGGAGATTAACCCAGAAAAGCATACTACATAAAGGGCTCTTTTGCAAAGTTTTGATTGTTGTTAGACTAAGAAGATCTTATTCCAATTTGAATAACAAGTTGTTGTTCAAACTGAGTTCTGAGTTACTTTACAAATTAAGAATGAAAGCATTTGCACTAAGAATCAATTATAGTGGCTTTGTAAGAACAACATCAGTTTGGTTTGATTTGGATGCGAAATCCGGTGTTCACAAATTTAGTTGACTAAGCATGATTATAGGATCGTTAAATACTGTTGTCAGAGAGTTTGATTGGTTTGCGGGAAACAAAACAAGGAATGATAAAAAATAATTCTTGTAAGGAGACTAATAACATAAGTCAATATGCACAACATAATCGATTAATGATTAAACTAATTCTTGGAATTTTGAACCACCTTATTATTTGGATTAGTCCATAGTCCCGAAACTTTGGGCGGAATCATGATATTAAGTTAAACGGTTCGAAAGAAAAAAGTTTGAAATTGGAAATAATGTTTGGAATTTCGTCATTAGTTTTCCAAGCTGTTGGAATCCAGATTTCATCATTCCAAAAATTTTGGGATGACTTTCCTTTTTGAAGATGTTTCTCGAGGGTGACCTAAACGATTATCTTGGAAGATGTCGTAATCACATGCCCCTGTTGATCGTGTTGATTGTGATCGTGGTTGTGTTCGAGGTCTTCGAAGATCCTCCATCTAGGTGGAGGCAACGTCGTGGGATCCACATTTCCGTAGGAGGTATGACATCCTCTAAAAAAGGTTTCTACCATCCTGCTTCCCGGCGGCGAGACACCGCGCAAGTCCATCTAGCCCGTGCCCTCTCCATATTTTGCCAGCCTCGAGTGTTCAGCGTCTTCCCCAAAGGAGTGGTTGTTCCGATCTTTGGATCTTTCCTTTTTTTCGGTCTTTGCTTGTGGCGATTGTTTTGTGTCCTTTTTGTTGGTTTTCTTTTTGCACGACGGTTTGCCCGTTTTCCGTTGTCGGCCTCTCGATACACCAATTATCTTTGGTGTAATCGAGCCTCTTACCTTCTTGATCAAAAAAAAATACACAAAGTAAAATAGAAGGTAAAGTAGACACCCAAGGGAAAACTCCTTCAAACCGTGAACATAACTATTGCTCTAATGTATTTAAAAAAATTCAGCTACAAGAACAATGTTAGTATCAATAGCATGTTGTTAAAACTAGCAATTTTTGTCTGGAGACGCATGGTGTATTTATTATGATTAATGTAAATTACTTCATTCCTGTAGGCGTTTGTGAAACATGTAAACTTCCTAGTGCTTGGAACTTAGTTTCCTATCACTGTACAACCTTGAAATTGAAGTTCCAAAGGAATTTCACAAACAAAACAAAGACAACTAGTTCGTCTCACAAAACATATACAACACCGGAAAGTGAAGAAAACTTCCTCAAATATCCTCATATGAACCATAACACAATTCCCGAATATTCATGAAACTCTGCTAATAATGTCAACTTGAAACGAGTCTTTGCTAAGACTTTTAACCATTCTACTAGAAATGATAAATTCGAACGTATAGTCCATCAATATAAACTCATTGAGACACGACTCTACCACGACTTCCCCCAGGGAGTTTCATTTATAAATCCGGCCAAGAGCACAACATAATAATAAATGAGACAACAAATGTACCCTATTGGAATAAGGTAGAAACAAAGAAAGCTCTACCACCCACTACAAAAATTAGTTATGCATGAGTATAACATTTTGGAATCGTAGAGGATTGAAAAAAAAAACAACTTCCGGATAAACATCAACTTAACATATAAAAAAATGAGGATATCCAAATTATTATGCTGATTGAACCCAAATCAAGCATTGAACCGGTTGACGCAATTTGGAAAAACGCGGGATTTCTATAATATCTACTTTATCCTAGTCAATGGATTCGCCGGGGACTATATCTCTTATGAAAAGAATATCAAGTGAAAGACGTAAATGTTGAAACAATCAAAACCGAAAGTTGATACGTCATAATCAAGCACTCAAACCTACGAATAACTTTTGAGATGAACATTTGATTTATTTATGCTCCGCTAAAAGAGCAAGGCAAAAATAAATTTTGGAGTCAACTAACTGCTGAAATAAGTTCTAGTAATGTACTAGTACTAGTTATTAGAGATTATAATGAAATCCTAAAACATTCAGACAAATAAAGGGAACTACTATAACCAATCATAGGTTCAAAAGATTCCAAAAGTTTTTACAACAATTTAACATAATTGATCTCGATACAAAAGGAATGAATTCACTTGGAAAAGAAAAAATGACGGTGAAGATAACACATGAAAATATAGACCGAATTATGACATCGATGGAAGTAATCCGAGAGTATCCTCAAATTCACACTCGGAACCATACGATTACATCCTCAGACCATTGCATGATTTCTTTAAATCTGCAAAACTCACGAATAGCTTATAAAAACAAGCCCTTTAGATTCGAATCAATATGAGAATTGTGAAAACATCATACAACATACATGGATAACACAATTTCCGGGAACTCATATGTTCAATTTGATTAAAAACAACTTGCTTAAAACCAAATAAAAATAATGGAGTAAAGAGAAATTTGGTAACATAAACAAACAACTAAAAAAATTGTTGAGCAAATTGAAAACCTTAAAAAACAAACATGTAGGTGTTTTAACCAACAAAACAATGATAAACTACATAGACTCAATAGAAAAAGAGAATGCTTGTTGGACTATCAATGTAAATACTGGATGCAAAGAGCAAAAACAACCAACTTATATCTTGACGACAAAAATACGAGCTTCCATCATAAAAAGGCTACAGTACGTAGAAACAAAAAAGTAATAACAAAAATTACCATAAATGATGGATCAATTCTTTCGAAAGAAGAAGATATAAATAAAGAATTTATTGATGACTATGAACATACAATTGAAGGCATCGGTGATAGACCAAAATAAACGGGAAAAACAACTTGAAGTCATTCAAACAGAGATAACAGAAAATGAGAACTTAGAACCAGCAAAACCTTTTGATAGCATGAAATATGACGATATTTTAGGCACATATTTGGGTTGTTTTTCCTTTTCTTTTGTGTATATGGATGTGAGTTTGAAGCATTTATGAGCACATTCACCTATTATGTTGGTATAGAGATCTACACAAGTTTTGTTGTGTTTTTAGGTGAATAAAGGCTTGGATTAGAGCATAAATGGAGTATGTAGGAGTAATTGACAATGCTAGGCATCAAGAGGATGAATTAGAGAAGCCGAGGAAAGAGTATGAGTGGAAAGCTTTTGGAAACAAGAGATTTCATGCACGTTTTAGGCATTCCACGGTCAAACACAAGATTCCACGGCCGTGGTTTTGGGAATTAAATTAATTATGGCCGTGGGAAATCATGTCGAGAGCAAAGAAGTGGTTTCACGGTGGTTCCACGGGCGTGGAAGTTTACACTTGACCGTGGTTTTGCTAACGGTTGCCACGTGTCATATTTGTCACGTCAGCAGCGGTTATGGGCCTTTGTATACCCTACTTTCTCTTATAAAAAGGCTGAAGGAAGAGAGAAAATAGACGGCTTGCTAGGGTTTTTTGCTACATACATTTGAAATATCCTATTGCGGGAGGAATTCATTGTGTGAAGGAAGATTCGGAGAAGTACGCACTTGGAGATTGCGTATTCGGAAAAGATCTTAGGGTTTCAATTGAAGGCAGATTGACATCCCGTTCTTCTTTATTCTTTGAGATTTGTGAGAGATTCTTACTCTATTCTGCATACATTGAACGCAAGTTACGATTTTTGTATTTGATTAACATTGGTTTTGTGTTTGTTATTGAGATTTCAAGGTTTTACCTTTCCTTCTTTTTAAATTTGATTATTGATTTCATTATGATGATTTTTGGCTAAAATCTTTAAGCAATTCTAAGGTGAAGGGTTAATAGTTGTTGCATAGATGATGATAGATTGAACCAAAACATAAAGGACCTTGAGAGTTGCGAGAAACCTCGTTGTCGAGGCTTTCCACGACCTGTTCTTGAGTTCCACGGCCGTGGTTCTTCAAGATCCGACCGTGGTTTTCCTCTGTCGTACGTTCTTTGATTTTACTTTGATCCAAAGTTAAAGATTTGCCCTAACCTAGCTCTAGCTTACCTTTTCTAGGTAGTATTGAGACTCAACATCCTCTACTTTGGTTTCGAGTGTCACAATCTTAACCGTTTTGGCTTATCTTTGATTCTCTTGGGTTTGGGCATGAGTATTTGAGAGTTCAATCTTGTCCGTTGACCATCTTTATAACGAGACTCAACATCCTTTATTGAGAGAGTCTTGGGGTGAGATATATGGGTTTGAAACTTCACCGTGCAATACCCTACCTAGATATACCTTTGCAATCCCAACTTTGTCTTTATATTTTTAGAGTATCTTGAATCGATTGCCACAATTGGATACCTGAATCTTTAGAATCGTTGTTTTCCCAATTATCTTTATAAACGTTTTTATTATTTGCCTGACAATTTGTGAACTGAATTTATCCTCCCAAATCCCTGAGTTCGATACTCTTGAATTCTTGCTTTACTACGTCGATCCGTACACTGCGGGTTCGCTTTACTTGATTTCAGTTTTTATAAATTTAAGACTTTGACGCACACACTTTCGAGCAAACACCTTTCACTACAAAAGAAATTAAAATGGAAATATTTGACATTGACATCGATAAATTACCTAGTCCGGATGACATGCCGGTCAGTTTATATAAAAAAAATATTGGCACATCATTGGGCCAACAATTATAAGAGCAGTCAAAAGTTTTTCCAAAACTGGAAAATTCTAAAACAGATTAACCATACTTTTACTCACCCTCATTCCAAAAGTAGATAATCCATCAATAACTACAAATTATAGACTCATTAGTTTATGTTCAACCAACTACCAAATTATTACAAACATCTTAGCTAAAAGGCTAAGCGTAGTACTCCCAAAATTGATTCAACTTGGCCTTTACAAGGTGTTTTCACCCAAAATAGATCAATTCACAATAATGTACTCATTGCACAAGAAATCTTCCATGAATTTCGATTCAAAAAAGGTAAAGAATGATTCATGATAATCAAACTCGGTATGGAAAAGTCCTATGATAAAGTGGAATGGTCATTCCTAACAACGGTCTTGGCTAAATATGGATCTGGAGAAAAAATTAGAGGATGGATTGAAGAGTGTATCTCAACGGTTTCATACTCCATACTGATAACCGACTCCCCAACAGGCATTATCCTCCCAAATTAAGAGAGGCCTACGTCAAAGAGAGTTGTTATCTACTTTGCTTTTCAACCTAGGGCCAAGATTTTGGCTAGAAACATACTAAAAAAAACTAGCGATAAGAACCAAAAGATAATAGGGTTTCCAATATCAAAAAATGTATCCACTATCCCTTTTTGGCATTTACTGATGACATAATAATTTTCATCAAGGCAACAACGACATCAAGCAATATGATTTTATCCATCTTAACCAACTATTACTCGATCTCAAGGCACGTAATAAACTACCACAAATTAGCGTTTCAAACAACAATAAATGTAGACATGACAACCAAAATAAGAATGCATGCACATATGAGTATTGCAGTAACAAACAACCTAAAAAATACCTAGGATGTCCGAATATAAACGAGTGAGTAAATAGAGATACTTTTAATAGTGTCATCTTAAAAACTAAACAACAACTAACAAAATAGAAGGTCCCATCGCTTTCTCAAGAAGGTCAAATAACCTTGATAAAAGTCAACCTAAATGCAAAACAAGCTACGTGGTGCAATCATTCATGCTTCGTGCAAGCATTAATAAAGAACTTGACCAGATAAATAGATCATTCTTCTAGAACAATAGACCGAATTTTCAACCCCTCATCAGTTGGGATAAAATATGTAAACCAAAAACACTAGGGGGAATAGCAATCAGGAATGTGGAAGATATGAATCAGGATTTACAAATGAAACTACTATGAAAAATATTGGCAGTCCAAACAACATTTAGGTTTAATTTGTAGAAGAGAAATATCTCAAAGGAACATGCTTATGGAACTACAAACTCAAAAACAATACGTCATGGCAAAGGAAAAAAACTAACAAACTTAAAGGAAGACTTTGAAAAAGGTTCCGGATGGAACGTTGAAGATGGAAAAAAAAAAACTATTGGATTCTGGAAAGATCGATGGATAACCGATAAACCTCTAGAAAACTTGGTGAATGATAAAACATTGATCAATACAGTTATTATAGTAAGCAACTTTATAACTAATAAACAATGGAACCAACAAGAAATTCTTCAACTGGTAGTCTATTACCACCTGACATTATTAGAAAACTAAACATGTATAATCTACCTCAAAATGAAATGCAAGACAGGTTGTATTGGGTGTTAAGTGAAAAAGGATGGTGCTCTAACAAATCGGAATTGGATCTTATCCAAAAACGGATGGTGGGAACAAAATGTGACAAAAGATGGATTTGAAATATCAATATAATGCCAAAAGTTCAAAAAAAATTGTGAAAATTGTCTCTTGATGACATTCCAACAAAAGAAAACCTAGAAAAATAAAAGGTTTCGGTCTTAATGCACTAGGAATTTTGTCAGCACCCGATAGGGAGTGTCAAACTCCTCTTTTTCAAATGTACATATACATTACATAATATCAAAAATAATAAAGTTAAAACGCTCTTGCACAATTGTGACCCAACATGCCATAAAGTAATGAAGATCATCATGGGGATAAAGGAAAAATACAATCCAACAAAATTAAGATAAATGTGGTTACATGGAACATTTGGCTAACAAGAAACCAAATAATTTTTTACAAGAAAAAAATCACCACATGACTTAAATCAATTAATCCAAAAACAAATTAAAGATTGGGATGATGTTATTTCAAAAACCCAAAATGTAACAGAGAGTCTCCAAAACAAAGACGAAAAGCAAAAATCATTAAATGGAAGAGGCCAAGTTTGAACTCTGTCAAAATTAACATTGATGCTTTTAAAAACGCTAATGACCAATATGCCTTTGACTTTATCATTCAAGACCACAATGTTGTAGCGCTTGCTACGGAAATGGGTCGATGTGGAGCAAAAATTATTCTTCAAGCGGAAACTTATGCTCTAATAGAGGGTCTCCAAAGGCCATAATTTTAGGACTCAACATCCTTGAACTCGTTAGCTCAATCAATCAGATCTGCAAACCGCCATGAGAAGCGGACATGATCATTTCTGACATCTCCATTTTGATTTCAAGGTGTACACAAGTTAGAGTCCAACATGTCTTTAAGAAAATCAACGTCGTCGCAAATAAGCTCGCATCCCTATACGGGCAACAAGAACCTTCTGCAAGACGTTGAAGACCTCATCTAAGAGGATGCTATAAGACGGTCAACTTTTAAATGCTAACCTTTTTTTAGAAAAAAGTAATTGACTTGATCACCGTGAAACAACGATAAAACAAGAGGCCGGAAAAAATCAGAAGACGGAAACAACCATCGTGAGAATAACTCAAAACAAACAAAATCAACAAGAAAGAAAAATCCCAAGAAATCGAAGGAAGACAACTTGCGAAACCCTTCTTATTCACTTACCACTTGTAAAAAAAATATTTGTATTATCCAATTGGTATTTTGATATTTTAATATTCTAATTATTTTTTCTTCATAAAATGTTACATTTAGCTTTTTCGTTACAAAAACGTCAATATCGTCTAACGAAATTGAGACACGATGGCCTCCAACTCCATGTAAAAAAACCTTCTTCGTCCCTGAGTGCAACTTCAGATTGCTCTTTGATTTTCTCCAAGATGGATTTCTTCAACCGTATGACTCTAATTCTTCTTATCCAGCTTGTAGTTACAGTGCCGAGTTTCTCCGATTCTCATCTCATCCCATCTAAACACTCTGATATCCCAAGGTATTTTCTCAGTCTGGCCAAGACCAATGAGGTGTTTGATTGGATGGTTGCTCTTAGGAGGAAATTACACGAAATTCCTGAACTGGGTTTTCAAGAATTTGAGACCAGTAGGCTTATACGCGAAGAACTCGACAAAGTAGGGGTTTCTTACAAATACCCACTTGCTGAAACTGGTATTGTAGGGTTCATTGGAACTGGCGAACCCCCCTTTGTTGCTTTGAGGGCTGATATGGATGCTCTTCCAATTCAGGTATTATCCATTAATTCACTAATTGTTATGTGTATTCATGAGTCATCTTTGTCTGGGGAATGAGCATTGAATTGAATTCAATGAAAAATTAAGTTTTAGAGGTATTAGAATGGGACTTGGTAGATTACCGAGGGTGCCTAGGGCCCATTTGGTATCGATTGCCAGGGATATCGGTGTCGGAAACCTGATGTAAAGGTGATAGCATCAGGATTTGGATGTAGGACTATAGAGGAGATTGTTAATTTGAATGAGCCAAATTGAGTTGAAGCTCGGCTGTGGAAATCAGCAATCTGATTCCTGATTTTTCATTCCGCCTGACTATGAGGCCAGTTTATAGGTCTGTGGTTACTTCTTGTCGATTCAGTTAGGCCGGTGATTATAAGTTTACAAAGGTTCTTACTCTAGCCAATTACTTTTATGACTTGTCTGATTGGTCAAGGTTCAAATTTAATGTTGATGACTTCAAATTAGAGTTGGATGAAGGCATTAATGGAGAATCTGGGGATACTTGAATCTTGTATGATGGCTGTTTTATCTGTTGTAGGAAAAGGTGGAGTGGGAGCACAAGAGTAAGATCCCCGGGAAAATGCATGCTTGCGGCCATGATGCCCATGTGGCTATGCTGCTTGGTGCTGCAAATATACTACAAAAGCATCAGGGGGAGCTAAAGGTTTGTGTTGAAATCAATATTTGTCACAAGTTGTTCAAATGACACCTGAAGATTGGCTTTTCTTGTTTGCTTGTGCAAATGCTACCTAGATGCACTATCTGATGCAAATACTGCACATAGTTTGCTAATTATTAGGGGGGGATGTAAATTACACAAATTCAAATACCAGCATGAGTTGTTCTTTGTAACCTACATGCTTTGTGGCAAAATTCATAGGGTAAATTGCTTACTGTTGAGAACTTAGAGGAGAACTGTTTCTCTATCGTGTATCATGAAATGGACTCTCTATTAATAAACTGATCCTAGGATTTGATTAAAATCATAACAAATGTCATTATTTTTTTAAGTTGTATCCATAACCAAATAATGACAATCAGTTTCCAACAGTAGCCATAATCTATTTGAGGTCATATCTGGTAATTAACCATGAAAGATAATTCTACCAACATTTACAATACAACTAGGAAGGAATTACACGATTTTCAATGGTTGGAATTCTACTGTCATGTATTACTCCCCCCTTAGGTGATGTATTTGATCAACTCTAGATTGTTTGTTCACTGAGTGTAAGTTCGGTGTTTCTTACTGAGTCACAGGGAACCGTGGTTCTAGTTTTCCAACCAGGGGAGGAAGGGTATGCAGGTGCCAAGAAAATGATTGAGCATGGCGCGCTAGAGAATGTTGAGGCAATTTTTGGGTTACATGCCGCACGTGAATTGCCCCTAGGTCAGGTTTCATCGAGGGCTGGCCCCATTTTAGCCGGTTCTGGCGGTTTTAAGGCTACGATTAAAGGAAAGGGGGGTCATGCAGCTATACCACATCACACGGTGGACCCTATTTTGGCTGCATCAAATGTGATTGTTAGCTTGCAACATATTGTTTCCCGGGAAACCGATCCACTTGATTCACAGGTAAGCTATATTAGACTATCTTCCTTTTAATACACTTTACGAACAAAAACTTTCTGCCTTGCAGCTATACTACATCACTTGGTGACCCTATATTTTTTTTCGTCTCTGTTTTAAGAAGCTTGTTCTTATATTTTGTGCCAGTGTCACGAACTGGCTTGACTGACTGCAGCTTCATTGTTGAAATCTAAATGAAATGTATGCTCTTCAGGTTGTGACAGTAGCACAGTTTGAAGGTGGTGGTGGTGCCTTTAATGTCATTCCTGATTCGGTTACTATTGGTGGTACTATTCGAGCATTTTCACAGGAAGGCCTCTTAAGTCTTCGGCATCGAGTTGAGGAGGTAAACTGTTACCCCTACTATCTATCATAGCTTCATCTTGATTTTTGGCCAATATCCATCAAAGAAATTAGTTTATAGGTGTGAGAATCATATGTTGAGGTTAATGATAAGACTGTAAGAGCCATTTGATTAAACATTAACAATAAGATTTACATGTTCAAAGCTTCTCATTTCTGATCCAATAAGCTGCATCATTATGATAAAGCCTGGGTTTGAGATACTGATCCTCTCGAGCTTAAAGGTAATCACTCGACAAGCGTCAGTCCAAAGATGCAATGCAACCGTGGACTTCTTTGACAATGAGCGACCTATGTATCCTCCAACCATTAACAACGACCGGTTGCATCAACACTTCATGAAAGTCTCCGCGGATATGCTTGGCCCCATGAACGTCAAAGAGATGGCACCGGTGATGGGAGCAGAGGATTTCTCGTTCTACCAACAACTAGTCCCGGGGTATTTCATATTTGTCGGGATGAAAGATGGAACCAAACAGTTAGCAGCAGGGCACAGCCCTGAGTATACGGTGAACGAGGACATGCTTCCTTATGGTGCATCTCTTCATGCCTCATTGGCTGTTAGGTACCTTCTTGATAAACAAACTTTTGAAGAAGGATCGAGCCACGATGAACTGTAAGGTTTAGTCACATTGGCTGAAACTTAACTAGCCTGTTTAGACTTAATAAGACTACTCTTGATCGATCCTATCCCGGAACCATTCTATATTCCGGAAATTTGTATTCATGTGTGCTGTTATTCTGAAGATGAGAATTTTTGTGAATACATGTTGTTGCAGTGCCAGTTCCGATTTATTCATGTGTGCTGGTTCTCAGTTAATGCACTCATCATCAAACTATTCTTCGTTAAATGAGTCCAGCCTTCGTTTGGCTAGTTTATCTCATGCCCGTGGTTTGCTTCAGCAACGTAGCTAGCCCCAGCTGACACCAAATCTTCTGAATAGCCAAAGTCAAAATGAATGGATGAGTCGAGCTGGTTTATTACATGCTTCTGATGCTGCCCTGCTGAGTAGTATATTGCAAAAGCAGTTGGCTCATCAAAATGGGTATGGTTCTTCTTTGATGTCACCTCGGCAGCAAATGCAACAGAATGCTTTGCATCATCAGCAGTTGGCTCGTTTTCCGGGATTGCACCCTCAACTACTTAACTCTCATCACTCTGCGCCAATGCTTAAAATGAGAAAATATGACACAATGCATGGCATGGCTGATATGAGAGACCAAAGGCCTAAACCAACACGTAAGCAGGGTATCCGGTTTTCTCAACAAAGTTCTGAGCTCACTTCACAGAAGAGTGACACCTCCCAGTTCAAGTCAAAGTATATGACAGCTGAAGAGATCGAAAGTATACTGAAAATGCAACATACATCGCACAGTAAGGACCCTTATATAGATGATTACTACCACCAAGCTAGCCTCGTAAAAAAATCTTCCGGGTCAAGGTCAAAACAACACTTTTATCCAATGCATTTGAGGGATTTGTCTTCTCGGCGCAATAATACCGACCCACATTTTCATCAGCCACTAGATTCTCTTGGAAGGCTTGCATCCCAGTCTATTAGGAAGCCCCGACCTCTCCTTGAACTCGAACCTCCTCCTGGCTCTGCCGATGGAAGTGCTGATTGTAGGCCTCTTGAACAGGAACCCATGCTTGCAGCTAGAATCACTATAGAGGATGCTTTCACTCTTCTCCTTGACGTTGAAGATGTTGACCGTGTTCTGCAACACAATCCTCCCCAAGATGGCGGTGCACAGCTCAAGAGACGACGTCATATTCTGTTTGAGTCTTTGGCAAATTCACTTCAACTTGGCGATCCTCTTGGCAAAGTGGACCATGCAGGCGGTCTTGCTCCTGCAGACGATGTAGTGTTTTTGAGGCTGATTTCCCTTCCAAAAGGTCGTAAATTCTTCTCTAGATACCTTCAGCTTCTCCATCCTGGCAGTGAGCTGGCTCGAATTCTGTGCATGGCCTTCTTCCGTCATTTAAGGTTTCTTTTTGAGGGACTACAATCAGATCCCGAAGCCTCTCAGACTACCGTTGCTCTTGCGACAGTGGTTTCAACTTGTGTTACAGGAATGGATCTGAATGCACTTAGTGCTTGCTTGGCTGCAGTTGTTTGTTCTTCGGAGCAGCCACCTTTACGTCCTCTTGGAAGCCCTGCTGGAGACGGGGCCTCTCTTGTCTTAAAATCCGTCCTTGAAAGAGCAGCTGATATCTTATTCATCAACCGCCATGCATCACCAGGCACTAGTAATAACTGTGACCTTTGGAAAGCTTCTTTTGCTGCTTTCTTCAAGCTTCTCACCAAGTACTGTATGAGTAAGTACGACACTATAGTGCAGTCAATATTAGCCCAGACAGATTCACCCTTGGAAATAAGTACAGAGACAGGAAAAGCTATAGCCAGAGAAATGCCTGTTGAGCTTTGGCGTACAAGCCTACCACATACCAACAAAGACCAACGAGAGAAGTTGATAGAATTTGCACGGAGATCTATGCCTGTTTCTGGATTCAACCCCCATGGAGAAAGCAGTGGGTTGGTTACCTCCGAATCAGTCATGGGATAAGCAGAGGTAAGTCATATAGTAATACTCCCCTTGACTCGTGCAATGGCACTAATCTGTTAGAAAGACCAGTTCGAAAATCGATCAGATGTGTTGATATGCTGGTGACTCATGCCATGGTGAAATCTGTTATAAACCAAACTCAGTCATGGTGCATGTGCTATAATGTTCGGATACCATTTTAGTGAAGCTGTTTGTAAGTCTGTGGGAGCTAAATTTTTGAGGCTATGTTGGAAATCTAGGCAACAAATTGTGTATGGAAATTTTTTGTTTACATATTTTATCCCTGCTGACGAGGGTATGGAAATTTTGTCCATTATTTCATAAGAAAATTTTATTTATCTGGCCTTCTAAAAACTCTAGTGATCAATGTGCTTTTGGTTTTATCATTCCAGACTACAATACATTGCTACCGAAATGGGTCGATGTGGAGCAAAAACTAAAAAACTATTCTTCAAGCGGAAGCTTATGCTCTAAAAGAGAGGGCCTTCAAAAGACCACAAGTTTAGGACTCAACACCATTGAAATCGAAGAAGAACCTTAAACCCATTAACTCAATCAAATTTAAAACCGTCATCAGTCATATGATCATTTTTTTACACCTCCATTTTTTATTTCAAGGTGTACACAAGTTAGGTGTACACAAGTTAGAGCACAACATGTCTTTAGGAAAATCAACGTCATCGCAAATAAGTTCGCGTCTCTTGGCAATTGCACGAATACAGGGGAAGGGAACCTTCCGCGGAACGTTGAAGACCTCATTCAAAAAGATGTTCTAAGACGGTCAACTCAACTTTTAGATGTCGATTTCATTCCATTTTCATTTACATTTCCTTTGCTCATCCGATTTCATCATTTACATTTCCTTTGCTTATCCGATTTCATTCCATTTTCATTTCACCGCTCCAACCAAACGGGCACTAAATCATATGAACTAGACTCGTCTGTCTATACCCGTAATTTTCTTCAGCGGGCAGACCGGATTTGTGCAGGTTTATAACGCCGGATAAATGTAAATCATAAAGTCGTGAACTACCGTGGCATTTGTACATGTCTAGTATAAATTAAGTTTCCGTTAATGTCTATTTGCAGCCATTTTTGCTATTACATGTTGGTGGGTTTGGTGGTGGTGACCCTAAACTATAATGGTACAACATCCCACTAATGAGAGAGTCAACTGCAACATGAAAATCGTAGTGAAACAATACCAAAAAATTGTAGTTACTGCACAAGTAAAGCTTGTCACTAAACATCCACAGAGCAACTCTAAGGAAAAACACGATCATATTCAACTAATCCTGCTTCTCACTAACAATTAAGTTAACTGTAATAATTGTCTCACCTCTGAGCAAAGTTGTGGCTGAATTTAGAAAAATTAAAAACCACATATCAAAGGAATCTCCAAATGTAAAGGGACATACGATAAAAGAAGGAAAGTGACAATTTCTGCCTGCACCCAACCTGTACATTAGTTTCACCCATATTCTTCCAATTTCTTGCCTAGATTTCCAACAGAGCCTCAAAAATTTAGCTCCCACAGAATTAAAACAGCTCACTAAAATGGTTTCCAAACATTATAGCACATGCACCATGACTGAGTTTGGTTTATAACAGATTTCACCATGGCATGAGTCACCAGCATATATCAACACATCTCATCGATTTTCGAACTGGCCTTTCTAACAGATTAGTGCCATTGCACGAGTCAAGGGGAGAATTACTGTATGACTTACCTCTGCTTATCCCATGACTGATTCGGAGTTAACCAACCCACTGCTTTCTCCGTGAGGATTGAATCCAGAAACAGGCATAGATCTCCGTGCAAATTCTATCAACTTCTCTCGTTGGTCTTTGTTGGTATGCGGTAGGCTTGCACGCCAAAGCTCAACAGGCATTTCTCTGGCTATAGCTTTTCCCGTCTCTGTACTTATTTCCAAGGGTGAATCTGTCTGGGCTAATATTGACTGCACTATTGTGTCGTACTTACTCATACAGTACTTGGTGAGAAGCTTGAAGAAAGCAGCAAAAGAAGCTTTCCAAAGGTCACAGTTATTACTAGTGCCTGGTGATGCATGGCGGTTGATGAATAAGATATCAGCTGCTCTTTCAAGGACGGATTTTAAGACAAGAGAGGCCCCGTCTCCAGCAGGGCTTCCAAGAGGACGTAAAGGTGGCTGCTCCGAAGAACAAACAACTGCAGCCAAGCAAGCACTAAGTGCATTCAGATCCATTCCTGTAACACAAGTTGAAACCACTGTCGCAAGAGCAACGGTAGTCTGAGAGGCTTCGGGATCTGATTGTAGTCCCCCAAAAAGAAACCTTAAATGACGGAAGAAGGCCATGCACAGAATTCGAGCCAGCTCACTGCCAGGATGGAGAAGCTGAAGGTATCTAGAGAAGAATTTACGACCTTTTGGAAGGGAAATCAGCCTCAAAAACACTACATCGTCTGCAGGAGCAAGACCGCCTGCATGGTCCACTTTGCCAAGAGGATCGCCAAGTTGAAGTGAATTTGCCAAAGACTCAAGTAGAATATGACGTCGTCTCTTGAGCTGAGCACCGCCATCTTGGGGAGGATTGTGTTGCAGAACACGGTCAACATCTTCAACGTCAAGGAGAAGAGTGAAAGCATCCTCGATAGTGATTCTAGCTGCAAGCATGGGTTCCTGTTCAAGGGGCCTACAATCAGCACTTCCATCGGCAGAGCCAGGAGGAGGTTCGAGTTCAAGGAGAGGACGGGGCTTCCTAATAGACTGGGATGCAAGCCTTCCAAGAGAATCTAGTGGCTGATGAGAATGTGGGTCGGTATTATTGCGCCGAGAAGACAAATCCCTCAAATGCATTGGATAAAAGTGTTGTTTTGACCTTGACCCGGAAGATTTTTTTACGAGGCTAGCTTGGTGGTAGTAATCATCTATATAAGGATCCTTACTGTGCGATGTATGTTGCATTTTCAGAATACTTTCGATCTCTTCAGCTGTCATATACTTTGACTTGAACTGGGAGGTGTCACTCTTCTGTGAAGTGAGCTCAGAACTTTGTTGAGAAAACCGGATACTCTGCTTACGTGTCGGTTTAGGCCTTTGGTCTCTCATATCAGCCATGCCATGCATTGTGTCATATTTTCTCATTTTAAGCATTGGCGCAGAGTGATGAGAGTTAAGTAGTTGAGGGTGCAATCCCGGAAAACGAGCCAACTGCTGATGATGCAAAGCATTCTGTTGCATTTGCTGCCGAGGTGACATCAAAGAAGAACCATACCCATTTTGATGAGCCAACTGCTGCTGCAATATATTACTCAACAGGGCAGCATCAGAAGCATGTAATAAACCAGCTCGACTGATCCATTCATTTTGACTTTGGCTATTCAATAGATTGGGTGTCAGCTGGGGCAAGCTACGTTGCTGAAGCAAACCACGGGCATGAGATAAACTAGCCAAACGAAGGCTGGACTCATTTAACGAAGAATAGTTTGATGATGAGTGCATTAACTGAGAACCAGTGGTTAGAGATGGAATATTGGGTGGAAGTGAATGATGGTGGTGTAAAGATTGTTGGGCCCTTCCTTCTGATTGAGGGTAGGAGGTATAAGATGCCTGTGGTGGTACAGCTGATTCACTTGAGTAATGTTGCTGCAATTGTTGTGGGAGTAACTGCTGATCGGGGTAAGAAGATGCCCTATAAAGAGGCTTAGAGTCTCCGTGCATGGAAGGCGAGTGAGGCTGAGAATTCCACCGTTTGCCCTTCAAAGCATTTTCTGCATCCAATACACACTGGTCCAACCAACTGCTAAATTCTGCTTCATGCAACTCTGCAGCAGAAGAACCTGAATTGATAGTGCATGTTAATACTTAAGCAGGTAAATCATTCACAGACAAGCCACTTCTACACACAACCTACCTTCAGCTTAACCTTACAATTGAACCAAAACTGGACAGAATAATTACTAAAATTACTAATAAATGTAGGCAAACTGGACGGAATAATTACTAAAATTGACAGTGCATGTTGATACGTAAAATTGAAAAGGACTCTTTTTCATAACTGAGATACAAACTGGACGGAATAATTACTAAAACTAATAAATTAGGCAAAGAACTGGCACTGTATAACAATTGAACCAAAGCAGCAGAGGCAGCAGATATAGGCTGACAGTAAATAAGAGCTATGTTTGGCAGCTAAAAATGATGGCTAAAAGCTGAGAGAGGTATAATATTTCGCATCTAAGCTAAAATGATTTGGAAGAAAATATCTGTTGACTATGAGCAGTATCATAATTATAATCAAGTCCTAATGAAATGACACTTCTCTTTGATCGATAAGAGTTATCCTGGCTAATTAGTATTTGTTTTATAACATTTTCAAATGAAAAATGTGCGTCCAAGTAGTAAATATTGGGAGAGAGACTTTTTTTGGATAAAAAGTCTACAAATTGTCAACCAAACAAACACTACAATGAGAACACAAATGTTGGGCTGATGCCTAAATTTACCAACAAAAGAAGAAATTTCAACACAGAACCAAAAAAAAACCTAGAAGCAGAGTGTGTTTGTACAGAAACAATCACAATATAATATAGAGAAGCAATGATTTATATTTGTTGAAAACAATATTTTTCTAAAGTAGATTCTTTATCAAGACTAATGTGAACAAATATTTACAAATAGAACAAAACCAAATCTTCACAAGTTTCATTCACTTGAAAGTTGAACTATCAAACTACAATGCCCGGAATTTATAAAGGCCCACTGAACCCTGAAGTTAAATAGGCAACTACACAAGATTAAAGAATCCTCCGATCTTTCTATTTTCTAACACAACCACGCATACAAAGAGAAGGGGGGAGAGAGAGGGACAGTCATAAGAAGTGAAGACACATTCAACAAGTAAAAGAAAGCACAAAGAGAAGGTGTGGTGTACTCACTTTCTCTGGAAAAAGATCCAGACCGACTGTCACCAATAACCCCAGGATGCTTTGGTCCCGAAACAACTCTGTTCAGCTGTAGGCAAAACAAACATAATATTATAGCTCGACCAGCAAGAAAAGAGACTCCAGAAAACATAAAATGATTCAACAAGCTCGAAGGCACAACAAAAATTTTGTTTCAATAGCAAGCCTACAAACAAGTACAGAAAAGAGCAAGCAATTTGAAATTTGTATTTTACAGAGTATGATATTATGATTAGTTGGATACAAATTCAGCAAAGGCCAGACTGCAAATATACCATGAACCAAAGTGCTAAGCCAGAATCGTTAAACCCAGCTTGCCAATATGAAGTACACCTACCAAAATCCCACTCCAGAACCAACTTACCACAAACATATGCAACTAGAATTCCTCATGTGAAAACTAAGGAGATCAAGAGCAGACACATACAAACACAGGTACACCAAAACACAAATTCAGGGGAACCTAGAGGAAACCCTAGACCAACTGGACCACATAACTACCTGCAGAAAGGAACTCTCTTTTCCCTGGCTAATTACAATGGCTATTGTCTTGAATTCTTGATTATAATTGTACTGATATTACCCCTAACTAATGCCTTCATGACTTGAGACAAGTTACGTTAGAGCCTAACCACCAAAGTCATTACATTGCAACATTAGACAATCTCCATCAGATTCTAACAGCCAGCTGTCACAAGTACAACCCTAGACCAACGGTTCCACAAAACAAGTAAATGCAACAGACATTGGCAAACAGGCTTGAGTGCTTGAACTGAACCTTAATTCATAAAGAAGCCATAAGTGGAAGTGGGGCAGTTTACTATCAAACACATAATAGACCAGCCTGTGAGCAGGGAACACTAATTTGTTAATCTTCATTAAAGGTTGTGTCCAAAACTACCATCTTCAGCTATTTAAGAAATAAGCGCTTGTGATTCTTCAACTTTAATAAAGCTCTATTTGAAATAGTGTTTACTTAAATTTGTATAACAAACTTGTAGATGTATGACTCCCTTTGTATTGTTTCAAAAAATATTTTATCGGGTAAACTATAAACTGATTCAATCAAGCACTTTACAAGCTTTCTTTTCAATATTAGATAAACAAGTAAAAGTATCCAACACAGTAGCAGATGCTATCACAGTTGATTTTCTAGATCTAACATCCAAGAGTTACAAATTTATAGCAAATCCAAGACACTAGTTTATTCATATTTAGCAAGACAAGTTCATGTTATACCAAAAAGCATTCTATACTTGATTGCATTAAAAAAAAATTGCACCACTAAAATGAATTCTCAGAGTGCTTCAGAAAAATAGCTCCAGGTGCACACTGCACAGGCAGCATGCTAGCCTTGGAAGTCAATTTAATAAGTTACGTATTCAAATGTTAATTTTCTTGTGCCTAACTTCACAAACCATAAAACTGTTATCAACAGAATCAGCTACAGATCCTTGGTATACCACTCCACTTGATCAAAGGTCAAATTATCTCCAAGTTTTGTCAAATTTTAAAACTGCAAAGACTAAATAGCATATAAATTAGCTGCATAATGTATTGGCAAACTACCTTAGCCACCTTATTCATGGCTCATTGCAGATAAAAGCTTATTGCAAGAACTATCACACATTAGCTACATATGATTTGAAATACAGTGGTAACATTGGGAAAGAGGGGAATCGTAAACTAAACAAGCATTATAACGGAAATAAACGGAGGAAGCATAATGAGCATACAACAGAAGAATCATAAAAAGAAAAGAAAAAGGAACAATGACCACAGAGAACAATAAGGAAATAAAGTTGTTCAAGAAAAAGGCCAGTGATATTAGCAACTGACCTTTGAGAATGTGGTATTCATATCATCCATATCCAACAAGGATCCAACACCGGCAACCTGAAATATGATGCAAAGAAATAGAGGAGTTATGAATCATAGCTCATATTGCAAAACTAATCATCATCAGTAATCCATGTATGCAGTAAATGATAATCATAGTACATAAGTTGTTCCTTCAATACCATGTAGTTCCTTCAATGACAATTGCCATGGTACATAAGTTGAAATGCTAGGGGTTGGATGAGAAGATGCCATGGGATAGAGAAAAAGAAGAGGAACTGAAACAAACATAATCTTTTACCTCGTCCCTATTAAACAGGTGGTATTCATCGCCATCCAGGGCATTTTGGGGCCCACCATCTTCTTCCTCTTCAATACTACCCAACTCGGTCTCCTCCATAGTATTCTGCCCGAAGAAAGAATACTGTGATGCATCAAAACGCGCACTATCTGCATCAAATGGAGAAATATCAAAGTCAAAACCCTACTAATTGGATAATTTCAATGTATCTAGTGAATTTAACAAGTAGAACAAACAACACTTAAATGCATCAATAATAATTTGTCAGGACCCTCCCTTTATGCCTGTTTATGTCCTTGAGGTAAGACATAGAGCGAGGTCTAGCAACCAAATCAAGAGCATGCGTGTGTATGCTTTTGTAATCAGCAGAATGAATTCTGACATAAAATTCCAAAACCTAGAAACTGCAGAGCGACAGCTCCTCCAAAATCAACCAGCAGCTTCATACAAAGCAAAATGGTAGTCCAAATAAACTACCAACAACAACTTGAGACGGAAAGAAGACAGAAGAGCAAGAAGAAAGAAGTCAACAAGAACTCAAAGCTATAACAAACTCCCAACAACAAAGCCAAAAACCCACAGAAACCTAACAAATTGAAAACAACAAATCAAACAAAGGGAGAAGAGGAGAATTACCATGACCGGAATAGGAAGCATCAGAGCCGAAGTCCTTCGAATCTCTACTGTTTGATCTCTCCATTACACGTTCAAATCCCTAATCCCCTAAAAAAACCCGCAAATCGTATCAAAAACCTAAAACCCTACAACAATCAACAAAATCAAAACAAATTAGACAAAAAACATGAAAGAAAATCAAAGACCTACCACCACCACCAATCGAAGATGATATTAAAAACGAAAGACCAACGCAGATCGGCAGACTTGACAAAACAGCAGAAAAAACAAAAGCCGAAGCTCCGATCACCGCAAAAAGACAAATAAAGAGAGGGGATCAGTGAGAGGGTCCGCGGCGCGGTGTAGCGAGAAGCAAAGAAGTGGAAGCCATGGGCGGTCGCTTAGTAGAGAGAGAGGGGGATAAGCGCAGCAAGCATGTGCCTTGGCCCTTCCGGAGAGGGTAGAGAGAGAAGTTTCAATGAAATGACGGAGTTTGCGTGCGTAAATGCGACATGTGCGTAAAGGAAGAGGAGGTGGCGTAATTTTAGTGGAACCTCTTTTTTAAATACTTTTCTCTAAGGGTATATTATTTTATTTTTTCTTTTCATATAATTTTATGCTTCACTAACACGACTTATATATAAGTCCATTCCATTATTTGTAGGGTTTGTGCCCCATTTCGCATCTGATACGGTGGATCATCACATATAGTAACATTATTAAAATACATAAAACATTATGTATCAATCCTAAGATAATTTTACCTAAAAACAAAATTTGTGTGATATGATGCCGAATTCCGTGATTTATTCGTTTTATAGTCTAATTTACAAATAAATTTGAAATTGACTAGGATATATTTCTTCTTGTATCTGATATATTCGTCTTATCGTCCGATTTATGAAGAATTTTGAAATCAATTAGAATATATTTCTTCTTGCATATGATATTTTCGTCTCACCATCCGATTTATGAAGAATTTTGAAATCAAGTAGGATATTCTTCTTCTTGTATCTGATTTATTTTTTTAGATATTATTAATTTAAATCACGCTAATTATTATAATCTATATCGCATAAACATAGTGACGAAGGTAAGATAGATGTTAATTTTATTTTTAGTTATTTTTTAAAACATTTTTCCAAAACTAAAACACATGCACAAAACATTCTAGATGAACAAATCGCACCGCATGAGATATCAACAATAAATATGAAAAATATATTTTTCCTTTTAGTTCAACCATTAAACTCATAATTCAATGCATCTAAATAGACTTTTCAGTATTAATAGAGATCGGAGACAATGCAGTTAATGAATCAATTCGTGTAATCTAAGCAGATTAGTGCTACTAGTTTACTTGTTTCTTGAAAATTTATTCGAGGGAAAATCTATTTAATTTGAGTAAACCCGTATTTACCTCTCAAAAATTTATGTTTCTCTCCTATCAACACAATCGACTCAAAGTTGGTATTATTAGACACATCTAGTGCATATTCCGCACATTGTGCAACTACATTTATATATTTGATGTTTTTTTGAATAAAATGTCATCAACTTGTGTACATAAAAACTAATGATATATATATATATATAAAAGAATCAAATTAAATATTTTTTTTAATTTATCACTAACAAAAATTTTGTAAAGAAAAAAAATATATATTTTTATGTTTATCTGAAAAAAATAATCTTTTTTCTATTGGAATATGAATAAAAACAAATTTTAACAAATATGAATCTTTAAAAAGTTGTAACAAAATCAAATTTGAATATAATAAAGAAATTTTTTAAAATACGAATTGTGATTAAAAAAATATAATTGTGCCGGAGATGTGTAGTTGAAATAATTGTTAAAACAAAAAAAATAACAGTTAAAAAATTTGATGGCCCTAAAGAAAAAGTAGTTGAAGCTGAACAATAAAAAATATCTTGGAATCTGATTAAAAATAAATAAATTAACGAGTATTAATCAGAATAAAAAAATTTGTAAGAAAACCGAAATTGAATAAAAAAATGGAATATTTTAATTAAAAAAACAAAACTTAATAAAAATTTTGTTAAAACAAAAGACGATTGTCGTCTATAACAAACTATTTTTACGATTGTAAAAAATCGAATTTGTAGTTGAAATAAATGTTATAACAAAATCTTAAGAGAAATAATGGGAAAAAAAAAAAGTAATCAAATCTTTTAAAGATACAAGGTGTGGCATGCTGTTATCTTTTTTAAAAAACTAACGAAAGATTTGAAATTTTTTAAAATAAAATAGTAATTGTTAAAAAATTTGATGGCTTGAAGATTTATAGTCAAAGTAATGTGGAAAAAAAAAATTCTTGGAATTTGAATAAAAAAACAAAAGAAATTAAAAAAAAATTGAAACATAATAAAAAAAATTGTAAAAACCCAAAGTTCAATAAAAAAAAGTAACGAAAGATTTGATTTTTTTTAAAAGTAATAAAATATCAAAATAAAAAAACGTATAAGAAAATATATGGGTTATTTGCAAGCTCTTGAAACCCATGTTCTTGCAAGTTGTTGAAACACCAGTTCTTGAAAACAAATCACGGAAGTACGAGAAATTCAAGCAGAGGGAGAATTGGGTTAATTGCAACATATTTTACATATTCTTTCGAACTATATATTACACACAACACGTAAATTGTGAAACATAATAGACAAAGAGAGGATAAGGAGATATGTGAATGTGAGTGGATTTGAAGATAAAAATGTAGATTTGAAAATCGGTATAATAAACGATAGCAAAACGAATGCGACGATTGAAAATCGGTATAAAAAATAAAGGATAGTAAGTGGATAAAAGCGTAGGGAATAACCTGAAAACGATATGACGAAGTAACTCAAATTTTCTTCAAATTATCAGGACACTTAAAAAGATGAAAGAAATTTGATCAATATTGGAAAACAAGAACTGGATGATGGGATATTATTTGTATATATAGTGGGAGAAATAAAACGTACAGGAGAAGGTTAAGTTTTATCGTCAACCAACGTAAATCGTGTAATCGGTAGATATTATTAGATTTAGTAGATTTTGATATGTATTGTTTGGATATGTTTTTTAACTTTACATAGAAGTTTAAGTTTTATCTCAACGTAAATTGTGTTAGGGGATAACAACGCAAAAATTTTGTAGACTTTGATATTATTAGATTTAGTTAAAAAAGATTTTGTTTTATAAATTTTGTTCTGTTTGATATGTTCTTTAACGTACAAGAGAAGTTTAGATTTTATTCCAACAAAAATTGTGTTAGAGATAACAACGCAAAGATTTTGTAGATTTTGATATTAGTAGATTTAGTTAAAAGAAGATATTTTTTAAATTTGGTTTTGTTTGGATTTTTTTTTAATGCATGAGAAGTTTAGGTTTTATTGTCATCCGACGTAAATCGTGTAATCGGTGTATATTATTAGATTTAGTAGATTTTGATATTTATTGTTTGGATATGTTTTGTAACGTACATGAGAAGTTTAAGTTATATCCCAACGTAAATTGTGTTGAGGGATAACAATGCAAAGATTTTGTAAATTTTGATGCTATTAGATTTAGTTAAAAAAATATTTTATTTTTTTTATAAATTTGTTTCGTTTGGATATGTTCTTTAACGTAGAGGAGAAGTTTAAGTTTTATCGCAACATAAATTGTGTTAGGGATAACAACGCAAAGATCTCGTAGATTTTGATATTA
The DNA here is from genome assembly GCA_033239045.1 of Fagopyrum esculentum. Classification (NCBI taxonomy): domain Eukaryota; kingdom Viridiplantae; phylum Streptophyta; class Magnoliopsida; order Caryophyllales; family Polygonaceae; genus Fagopyrum; species Fagopyrum esculentum. The sequence continues at coordinate 144,007,149 of BSUD01000004.1, forward strand.
GTAGATTTCGTGAAAATAAGTTTTTTTAAAAAAAATTGTTTTGTTTGAATTTGTTTTTTAACGTACATGAAAGTTTAGGTTTTATCCGAACATCAATTCTGCTTAGGAAATAACAACGCAGAAATTTTATAGATTTTGATATTAGTAAATTAGTTAAAAAAAAAGATATTTTTAAATTTAGTTTTGTTTGGATTTGTTTGTTAACGTATAAAGAGAAGTTTAAATTTTATCCCAACGTACATTTTGTTAGGAGATAAAAACACAAAGATTTTGTATATATTGATATTATTATATTTAGTTAAAAAAAAATATTTTTTAAAAAAATTTGTTTTAGTAAAAAAATTTATTGACTTAATTCGTGATTTAGTAAAAAATTTAATCCAAGAAAACGATATGACGAAATACGAGAAATTCAAGCAGATGGAGAAAATAATTAGGTTATTTGCAACATATCTCACATATTCTCTCGAACTATATGTTACACACAACACATAAATTGTGTGTGTGGGTGGGGGGGATAGAGAAGATAAGGAGCATGCGAATGTGAATGGATTTGAAGATAAAAACGTAGATTTGAAAATCGGTAGAATAAACGAAAGGGACGATTGAAAATCGGTATAAAAAAGAAAGGATAGTAAGCGGATAACATATGGACTAACCTGAAAATGATATGACGAAGAAACTCAAAATTTTCTTCAAATTATCAGAACCCTAAAAAAGATGATCAATATTGGAAACAAGAACTGAATGGAAGACGATGGGATATTATTTGTATATATAGTGGGAGAAATAAAACGTACAGGAGAAGTTTATGTTTTATCGTCAGCCAACGTAAATCGTGTAATCGATATATATTATTAGATTTAGTAGACTTTGAAATTTATTGTTTGAATATGTTAATTAAATTAGAGAAGTTTAAGTTTTATCCTATCATAAATTGTGCTAGGGGATAACAACGCAAAATTTTTTTATATTATTAGATTTAGTAAAAAATAATTTTATATATAAATTTTGTTTTGTTTGTATATGTTTTTAATGTAGATGAAAAGTTTAGGTTTTATCCCAATAAAGTGTGTTAGGGATTACAACGCAAAGATTTATAGATTTTGATATTAGTAGATTTAGGGCCCGTTTGATTCCAACTCCGAAAATGAAAACGGACTTAAAACGAATATAGTCCATATGTATACCCTTATTCATGAAATTTTATGGAATCATTCATTGTGGTTTAATGCAAAATGAAATTGCTTCCCCACATTTTGTTTCCTTACAGAGTATCAAAAATAGTCAAACTCTACTTCAATTACTTCAAACCACAAGGACTGATTCCAAAAACTTCCATGAACAAGGGTATACGTATGAACTAGATTCGTTTTCATACCGTTTCCGATTCCTGAGTTAAAACCTAACGGGCCCTTAGTTAAAAGAAGATTTTTAATAAAATTTGTTTTGTTTGTATTTGTTTTTAACGTGCATGAAAGTTTAGGTTTTATCCCAACGTAAATTTTGCTTAGGGAATAACAACAAATAAAATTTGTAAATTTTGATATTAGTAGATTTAGCTAATTTTTTTTTTTTTTAAAATTTTGTTTTGTTTGGATTTGTTTTTTAATGTACTGGAGAAGTTTAGATTTTATCCCACCGTAAATTCTGTTAGGGGATAACAACGCAAATATTTTATATATTTTGATCTTATTAGATTTAGTTAAAAAAAAATTTTAATAAAAAATTTTTAGTAAAAAAAAGATTTATTGACTTAATTCGTGATTTTGTAAAAGATTTAATTCGAGAAAAATTGTGGGGGTCACGTCAGATTACTGTATATACTTTAGTAGATTATATAGATATATAATATAGATATAGAAGATTAACCCTTTAATTTTTTTTAATTTATCAAGGAAAAAAATCTAAAAAAGTTTACTGAATATGAAAAGTTATTCCCCCTTTACATGATAGGATATATATTTGGCATCTTAAGATTCCTTCATAATCAAACATCGATTACCATATCGAATGATGGATGACAATTATTTTTCTATACATATAAATATATCAACTACTCCATTCTATATATCTCAATAATATGTCATACACATCATACTATTTTAGTTATTTTAATCATAAACTATAATGATAAATTATGAAACTATAATTTAACAACCCCAAATTGTAAAGCCCAAATATCAAAATTAGGATTCCGGAATAGGATCGTAGTGAAATTATAATACGTAATCATGTAAGTATTTAAAATAGAACATTTTTAGGATCATAAAAATCACTCATATAATCATTTGTAAAACATAAAAATCACTTACTGTTCTAGTTGTTTCATTATCATGTTTAATAATTTTTTTCATGATAAATTTGTATCAATTATGTAATAGGTTTTCACTGTACAAATTTACTTTCACTGCCTTTTATTTCTTACATGTTAACGTCTTTGATATCTGATTTTTTGTTTTTTATAAGGATTCTTTCTATAAGAGTTCGGACTTTTTCTCTTGATATCCACTAAATTTTAAAATTTTTCTGGATACCTTTTATGGTTCCATTCGTTTTCTCTTTATACTCATTCTAAATATATATTACATTAAAATTCACCATAAAATAACTAAAAGTAAAGTAAACTAAAGATGATTTTTATTTTTTAACTAAATAATTTTTTTTATATATTTTCGATTTAAAACAAATTATATAAAATTAAATCAAACATAAATTTGTTTAAAAAAAATTTAAAAGTCTATAATTTTAAACATATAATAATTTTTTTGAAGTTAATTTTCTATAATTTATTATAATTTGAAAATAAAAATACTATTATTTTATGTCTAATTTTTATTTTTTTATTATATACTTTTCCATACTCTTAAAATTAAAAATAAAATTTTATTTTAAAATTTTAATTTTTAAGAGAAAAGTATTATAAATTTTTGAAAAATAAATTTTATTTTTGATGTAAAATAAAATATATAAAATTAAATAAAACAATAGTTTTTTTTTTTTGACTCTTATTTTTTTTTCAGAGAAAACTTTAGACCCCATCTTTTAGGCTGACTAAACTTTAGTATCCCGTCGTTTAAACTATCCAAAAGGTACCTCTTCTATTGAGTCCGACCAAAGATTAGTACCTAGATTACTGTTCACACGTTAAATTAACATATTGGTGTTAAATATCTAAGGTAGATGGACAATTTTGCCTAAGATAGATGGACAATTTTACCCTTGATATTTAACACTGATATGTTAACTTAACGTGTGAACAATAATCCAAATATTAATCTTTGGTCGGACTCAATAGGTGAGGTAGCGTTCTGATAGTTTAAACGACGGAGTACTAAAGTATAGTCAACCTAAAAGATGGGTACTATGTATGTAATTTTCTCTTTTTATAAAAAATTCAATTTTATTTTATTTTATATATTTTATTTTTAATCTAATATAAATAAAAAAATTATTTTAGTTCAAAAATAAAAATTATCTTTAATTTACTTTACTTTTTCTTAATTAGAAAAATATTTTTTTTTAAAATATTTCTATTATAAATTTATTAGTTTAAAATGTAATGAGGTCATAATTAGTTTTAAATTTATTTTTAAAATTTTAATTATATATAATAAATTTTAATGTAATATATTAAGAATGGGTATATAGAAAAAATAAATAGAATCATAAAATACCAAGAGAAATTTTAAAACTACCGAAAAAAAAATTCAAACCTTAAGACCACCAAGAGAAAAAAACTCTTTTTGTAATCTTAGGTCTTCCCACCTAACAATTTGTGGTATTTTGATGCATTATCTAGTCTATAAAATTCCTTTTCATTATAAATTTCACAAAATACAAATTTATGTATAAGTCGTACTTAAATGTTGAAAATTGGTAGTTGTGCAACAAAAGTATTCTAAAACTTGATTTATTTGATGAAGTCATTTGGTAAAGACAGTAAGCCACGTAGTTTGCTCGATAACAAACCGATGAATGACAACTAATTCATAAATGGCTCTTGGTTACCACTTACCAAGATGATAAATGGCTCAAAGCATATAGAAATCTTCTCAAAATGATTTAGAAACGTGAAAACTGATTAACACGATGAATACGTCAAAACGAAGTTGGCAAGATTTCACATCTGCAATCAATCAATGATGATAAGTACGATCAAAGACAGTTCAACACAAATTAACTGCTTTATATATGTCCTATGTAGAAACACGGGTTCAAATTTATCCTCGCATGGCAATTGCAAGGGCAGATTCTTGGGGCCTTGAAATTCAACAATAACGCATTCTTGCCTTATGTAAACAGTTTAATACTGAAAAGACGAATAAAGGACGAAACTGCTGGTGCACTAGCTATGTATGCTAGTTTCAGATTCAACCACCAGATCAAGCTCAATGGAAAGGTCTGTAAGTGAATTCGACGTCTGGGTATGACATGTATTACAAATACTTGACCATACCTCGACCCTCCACACTAACTCTAGTAGCTTGAAGCTGTTTCTTTTTCGCTGATTTCAAATGCTGAAGTTTTTTGTTCATCTGCATTAAGAGGAGAAAATAAGAATCTGAAAAATTGCATTAAATCTTTTGATTATAGACCTCTTTCAAACAAAGATTGTATTACACTTAGGTATATGGCTCCTGCTTATACTCTGTCAGAACTATAAATGGATGCAAAAACACTTACCTTCAAACGGCGCTGATCTTGTATTTGTTGTTTAGCACGAGCTCGGATCTCATCTGGATCAATCTTTGATTGAGGACGTACTAAAAAGTCCATTGCCATTGCTTCAGGCCTTGACGCATGCAACCTTGAAGAAGACGGACCAACTTTCTCCTCCCTGCAATTTTAAGACAAGATTCAGAATGTTAGAGTTTGCATCGAAATATCAAATCATAAAAGAAGCACAAAGCACAAAATTGAGATGCAGCAACTTACGGAGTTTCATGCAAATCAAGATCATCATCTTTCGAGTTCAACCCTGAAGTTTTGTTTGTTGGCCTGTGAGAATTGACAAATAACATTGGCAAAAGTTATTATAGAAAATAATGATTATGATTTTCACAAAAAAATTAGATTGCTAAAAAAATTATTCATACTTCTTCACAAATGCTCTCCGCTGTAGCACCCTATCATCATCGCCATTTCTCATATCTTCAAATCTAGTGCTTTTATTGAAGATTGGTCGACTCTGCACCAGTACTTATTTGTGTTAGAGAAATAATATGTTCATATGCTATACACACATAATGTTGGAAAGCACACGTCAAAAATGGAGTCTGTCTAAGATAATTTGTTCCAAGCACGGAATCTGAAAGCCACATATACTAAAAGTTGCTCCTTTCACATTTCTGGGGCAGGTGTAAGGAATATACAAACATAGCACACCAACCAACCATATAAATTCTACCCAACACCATTTAGTTGCACCAATATACTACCACTCTGCACGATTTTGTTCTTCTCAATTAATAGTCTAGTGTCTTTTGACTAACTTTCAAAGCCAAAGAATGACTTTATAGACATTGAAATCATACAAGTCAATCTTCCAAATAAAATAGGGCCAAGAAGCAATTTTAAAAAGCATTTGATGCAAGCAATTTACTGATTCGTCAAATTACCCATTTGTCAACCAGATCCTTTGCAAGCTTTCTGTTAGATGTGGTTTCCTCGTCTGACCTCGATAAGAACATAATAACCTACATACACAATCAATACCTCATGTGAATACTACAACGCAAGCTTTATCCAAAAAAGTAACAGATTAGGAAAAGATTAAAGTCAGAACTCAGAAAGCCACCTTCCCAAGTCCACTACTCTTTAACTGTTCTCTTGCATCACGCTGCTCCAAGTCAAGAGGAAACTGAAATACATAAAACAATTAGGATTTATGCAGAATTAGATGCAAAGAAGGTAATTATATGTCTCGTATGATACTCCTAATTAAATATTACCGCCTCTGTAACTTCAAATTTGTCAACATGTAACTCTAGTTCCCAAAAGTTTATAAAATTATCCACCTCATGTTGCAGATACTTTTGTCTTTTAATTAGATTAAACAAATACTTTAAATCTACCATGATAACGATTTAATTTTATTTAGGAGTGAGGTTGGGTTCGACTTTTCTAACATTGTTAAACGATAATAAAGATCATATTTGACAAATTTGAAAATAAGAGGTGCTTTTGTTTTAAATACTCTTGTAAAGAATTGTCTTATGCAAAATGACCCAGCAAAAAAATGGCATGACAGAGTGGGGTAAAAAAGATGAAAGAATTTCTGGCATTACATCAGTCAAAATCCTCAGTATGGCTTCTCGTATGTTGATATTGGGCAGGCTTCCATCAGGAAGTGGCTCAAGCCATGTCCTTAACAATGTGAGCACTCCATGATCCAGAAATTCATGTTGAAGTTGCTTTCTAAATCAAAAGAAATAAGGAATCACAACCGTTAAATTCAGATAACCAAGTATGTCAAGCGAATTATATTTATAGGGCGAGTAGAAATGCAATGACATATACTTTGAAAGAGCCTCGGTAAGAAGGGGCAGTTTCTTGAGCTTATTAATGGCAGGTTTCCCCTCTGAATTTAATATTGCATCAGCTTCAGCTGCAACTTCAAATTCAGCAATGAGTTGCTCAACCAAGTAAGAGATCTCTTGAGCACTCTTCTCATTCTTCTTCTTCTTTTTTCCCATCTTGAAGAGCTTGTTTATCTCATCGTCTTCATCTCCCTCCTCTGCCTGACATGCAAATAAAATTTTTTTTTTGGAAATAGGGATTAAGAGTCCTAAGCAGCAAGGGCACGAGGAATTGGTAATTTCAAAACACATAAACGCGGACACTGCAAGAAACACCAGTATAAAGTCTACAATAAGCAAACATGTAACCTAGAATCATTGAATGGTTTGTAAATCTACAATATAAGAGTAAAATATATAATTAATAGGAAATAAACAATAATCTGATTTTGGCAATTCGAGTATAAAAATACATAAGAAAAAATGCAAAGTATACAACTAAAACAAATGAAACATTATATAATTCACCAAACAGAATATGAAAAGGTAGACATGTGTCATGTATCCTCAAGGGCCCCAACATTGAAAATGGTGGCAACCATCCGAGGTGTTTGTGCTTCATACTAGAGACTAACATATACAAATACATTGATATCCAAAGTTAAATCAAGTAAAGCAATACTTGTTCTTTATGAACCCAGTGCATACATAAAAAGAAAGTATATAGCCTGATTATGTGGCATGATGTAGAATTATGCTTTGGAGGAAGAACATCCAGAATTACACATTTCAGGTATGGAATCTGCATCCTAATTGTAAATGTAAAGCTTACCTGCGCGAAACGACTAGGTGAACCTGCTTCATTGTCACTTCTATATCTCTCTGCAGGATCTACACCAGTGTCGTCAATGAAATTATCATCATCAAGTGTCCGAACACCATCTTTATCTTCCTATACAATAAGGGAAACATAGGTAAGTGCTTATATAAGTCTATGTTGAACACAAACAACATAGGAATATCAAATTATTACTATTATTTTATCTTTATATTTCTACAAAACAGCTTTATGTAATCATCCATATAACTTGGAAACCAGGCCCTTTGAAATCGCGCATAACATCAACTTGAAACCCCATCAAACATGAAATTATATTTGATGAACCAAAAGACTAATTGAAACTCATACAACATCAACATCAAGTATAGAAATACGGAAACAATTAAAAGGAACAGCAAACAAAGACGAAATCAAACCTCAGAATCACCACCAGCAACCCTATCCCACATCTCTTTCATCTCCGGATCACCATCGTTCCCCTTTCTCCTCCTCGAGTTCAACCTACTAGCATCACCCTTTCCACCGCTGCTACCAGCCCCATGTTTCTCTCTCATCTTCTCTTTCTGTCTCTTTTCACCACCATGCTTCAACCCTAATCCACCCTTGCTCTTCCTTTTCTTGGAAGAAGAGAGGTCATAATTGGACTGGCCCCTATCATACTCTGCCTGAGGAGATCCACCGTCGGCAAAATCTTCCAATCCACCATCGTCCTCGAAGTCGTTCAATTCCGAAGGAACTGAACTCTGATGGTCGCTCTTCTTAATCAGCCGTTTCCTCGGTTTCGATGACTTGTCAGCGGATGGTGATTGCTCCAAGCGCCAATCGTGGCCGCCGTCATCGTGAAAACCATCAATCTCAGCTGCGTCAGGATCGTATTCCTGAGGCTGCTCATCGTCTGAGGCTGCGAAATTGTCCATGTCCATCAACGGCTCTCCATCCTCGTCTACGTACCTATGCAACATAAGATCAAAATAATCGGATCTGAAATCGTATAGATTGAATTGTGAAACCCTAGTTTGGGGAAAGAAAATAAAGATGACTTACGGATCGTTTTCATAGCCCATGATTACGCAGCAGTCGAAGATGACACAGAGAAATCGAATTAACACGGAGAAATCAAATTTGAGAATTTGAGCAACACCGGAAATCGAATTTCAAGAACACCTAAAAGAGATGAACGACGACGACAACAACAAGACTGTTTACTGGGTTTATAATTGGGATTTTTTAATAAGCGGTGATATTTTGCGGGTTTGGCCGGATCCGGGCCGGAGTTTCGGAATTATTCATAACCGTTTATATGGGCCGCTTCTGGGCCGAGTCCGGAGGCTGAGTTCGGACTTCTGTCCATACTTGCCCTGTAGCCCGGGTAGACAGACAGGTAGCCCGGGTTTTAGTTTTTTTTATTGTTATTATATGTATTTTATATTATTATCAATAAATACATGATATTTATATCCTCTAATATAACTGAGTGCAAATTATTTAATTATAATTAATATTATATAACATCTACTAATGTTATTCAATGTTTAATATAATTAAATATAACATGTATTTGTCCCTTGAAAATTGTTCAAATATGTCGACGGTTGACAACTATATTCAAAGATTTGTCAATACTCTAGCCGCCCCCCACAAACAAATTCTCAATACAAAATGTAATACACAGTCTGATCTTTCGATTTTAGCCATAGACCATACAAAATTTCTTAAATCTATGGAGGAGAAAAGCAAGGAGAATTAATTGCATCTTGAGGCCGATGGAAGACAGTACCAGAAGAAGATCTCGCTATTTTGGCCATTAAATAAGACAAGATGGAGGGTATATCGAAGCATAGATGGTCAATACCCGACAAAGCACAAAGACAAAAGTATTCGAGGAAGCTTACGGGACCTCAAATGTGCAAAAAAGCCGACTTCTAATTGGGTATAGTAGGGTTGCTAAGCAAGTTCAATCTGAGGGCGTTGGAGTCGAAGCTCACCACAAAGGGAAGATTGGAGAAGCCTATGGGGAAATGAGACAGGAAGACTTCCTTTTCTCGTATGGATTCAAGGTTTCGGCCATGAAATACGAGAACATGTAGTTTTTTTTTACCAAAAGGGTAAGTACCTCTACCATTGCACATTCTTTAGATATAGAATAACCTTTTTGTTTCTAACCTTCACTAATCAAATAAACATTGTCTTGATGCTTTCAATTTTGACTATAGTCCTACTAGACTAGGAATGTGCAAATAATAGTCTAAATTGCTTTGAATCTCTTGGTCTATTTAATAAACTTAAGAGTAGTAAGAACAAACCACATCTTTCCCAAGTTGATTTTTGTGTGCTCAATTTCTCCACAAATTTTTATGTTTAAATACTTACATAATGAGTGAAAAAAAAGACCTTGAAAGAAGATGCTTGTAATATCAACGAGCCTTTCACTCAGAACAAGGAACAAACAGAAAACAATGAACAACGAGAAGCTATGAACAACTGTGAATCCCTAAATAACGGTAAAATTTTTGAGAAATCTGATAATGAGGAGTACCTTAAGTGTTTATCTAAGATCAACGAACCTTTCAATTATAAGGAACAAAGTTTGGGTGAGCCTTTTGTTTTCTATGTTGTTGTCAATGAGCAAATATTTTACTTTGACCATGTTTCGACTTGTATGATTGTTGGTGGTTGCTGTTGCGGTTTCTCTATGGTAAATTCATGTCATCAAATAACATTAATCAGTAGCTGAACAATCGACCAACGGCTTATGGAAATGGAGACAAAGGAGTGTCCCCTCTGTCTTTGATATGTTTAGACTACCTTGAATCTTTAATATTGCTTCTTTTTTAAGTGTTTGTATTCATTATCTTTTCAATTTATTGCTTAATCTATAGGAATGATGAATGGAATAAAGACAAAATCATTTGTACAAGACCATATGAACTTATGCTACTTAGATGGTTGTTTGCTATTGTTGTCTCCTGGAAGAGACATTCTCGGCTAATATGTTGTGTGTTCAAGTCCTTGAATAACATGAGTCGAAAGGTGAACATGAGTAACAAGGTTAAAAAATGTGGTGACAAAGGAGTAATTCCGTTTTTTGTTGTTTTATTTAGATATTGCTAAATTTATGAATTGGAATCATGTTGATACCTTCACACTAAGTTTCTTATCGTCTTTTTTCTTGGACCATATGAATTTGGAAGGTAAATAAGCTCTTTGGGTTAAGACTAAATGATTCATTGCTACTAGGCTGGAAGTGCACTTCTGCATATAAATAAATAAGGCCTATGTTGTGTCTATATAATTAAAGTCAGATTTCAGATCTAATGACTATTTCCATTCATGCTAAGAGTAAAATCAGAGAACATCCGAAAAGTGATGGGTGCGTTAAGAACTTAGAAATTGCTTTAACAACTTGATGATGAGTAACACTGTTATGAACATTACAGTGTACAAGAATAATAAGTACATCATGATTTATGAAATGATTGTATGTTTGTGTATGACTATAAGGAATACAAGAGATGTAAGGTTATGTTCCAATCATATTTCTAGATTCCTTTCAATGGTTTTACAAGGAGTCATATTTTGTGTAGAAAGGGGGTCACTATGGATCTATTTAGGCAAAAAAATATTATCTATCAATTATGAACAAGGAATATATAGAAAGAAATCAATGGAACTTGGGTTTCCTTTGAATTTTCATATGCTATTTGGACAGGAGTTTCATAAATGGTCGCCCAAAAATGAACAAGACGAGCCCACTAAACCTTTTAGAAGAGTTGTTTTCGCCGGAAAACCAAATACAAGAAAATAATAATAGTCACAAGGTCCAATGTTGGATTTATATGATTACTAAAAAGCGAAATGCACTCTTAATTACGACCGATTGAAATCAGTTTTGTCCCATTACGGACTTCAAGAGCATAATCCTAAGTGTAACATCGGAAACCGCACTAAAACAAAATTATGTACATTTGGGTGCTCCAAAACATGGAGGGCATTAAATGGTACATCATATCTACTAGAATAAAAATTACTAATGATAAAACAATAAAGGTGACAAACTTGAGTAATGACAATGGGTACGGCGACAACTATTGTTGTCATGATTACAATAGTGTCAAAATTAACAAAATATCAAAAAGAAAAGGCGGATATGGGGTCTTGGGTCATCATGAGTATGCATAACACTTCCTCAGTTGAAACAACCACTCCGCAATAATTCGACGCATCTTCCTTACCAGAATAAAATAAAGGGGAAAGAGAAATCTCTAAAGTTGGTTTTTTAGAAAACGATAAGTGAGGGACTTGGGGTAGAAATAAAGGGATCAATACTCTCCCACAAAACATATGGCATTAATGAAGATCGCATTCTAGAATCGTAGGGGCATTATGAAGAAGAATATATAGACTGACATTCATTTAACATGCAAAAATGAACACAACCAAATGATTATGTTAGCTGAAACAAAATTCAGTGTGGAACCTGATGGAATGTAAAGGAAAATTGCGGGTTTCGATAGAAAATTTTTTTATACCAACGTGGGATATAGTGGGGACTATGTCTTCTTTGGAAGGAATATCAATTACAAAATGAAATAATTAAACACTATGGCAGGTTGCTGATTATTCAACACACAAACCTCATGACGAATTTTGAGACTATGATCTTTTTCATCTACGCACCACCAAATGAACAAATGAAGAATGAATTTTGGACCTAGCTAACGGTGGAATTACATGCTACAAATAAACTGATCTTATTGATTGACGACTTTAACGAACTATTGGAACCCGCATACAAAAAAGGAGGGGCATCTCTCCCTAATAATAAATTTGAAAAATTACAACAAATTTCACACCAATTTAGTCTAGTCGATCTCCCGACCAAAGACAATGAATTCACTTGGAAAAGGAAAAAAGAAGGAGTTGACAACATATACGAAAAACTGGACAAAGTATTGACATTTTTAGATATCATTCAAGAATACCCTGATATTTATTCAAGGAACCATGCTTTTACCATGTCTGATCACTGTATGATATTAATCCAAGTACAAAATAAACATACAAATGTTAAAAATAACTCTTCAGATTTGAATCCATGTGGATGCAAAGACAAGATTGTGAGAATCTTGTCAAACAAGTTTGGAGAACACAATTCCTACATACCCACATGTTCAATCTCGCAAAAAAATAAAAACAAATCTCCTCAAACAAAAGTTCAAACAGGGGAGTCGAGAAAATTTTGGAAATATTCATAAACAACTACAAAATGCTGATGTTCAAATTATAACTCTCCAAAAACAAAACTTTGAGTCTTTCGATCAAATCACCAATGACAAAATAATCAGATTAACTAAGAAAAGAGGATGTCTTTTGGACTATCAACACAAGTATTAGATGCAAAGAGTTAAGACGAATAATTTACAGTCAGGCGATAATAACACAAAACTTCACCATAGAAAAGCTACAGATAGAAGATACAAGAAAATCATCACAACGATTACCGCAAATGATGGCACAATTGTGTATAGAGATAATGAAATTATTGAGGAATTCTTAAAAGATTACAAAATATCAGATTCAAACCTCAACAATAGACCACAATAAACTTAAGAAACAATTAGAAGTCATCCGACCGGAAATTTCTAAAAATGAAAACCAAATACTAACAATGCCTTTCTCCACTAAGAAAATAAAAGACTCACTCTTTGATGTTGGTAGCGATAAATCGCCGGGTCCCAATGGCATGACAATTGGTTTCTATCAAAAAATATTGCATATCATTGGGCCGACTGTGACTCGGGCATTGAAAAGCTTCTTTAGAACCGATAAAATCCTCAAACATATTAATCATACCGATTCATACGTTTATTGCTCTCTTGCCAAAAATTGATAACACGACAACAACTAACCACTATAAACCAATTAGTCTATGTTCAACAATATATAAATAATTACCAAACTTTTGGCTAAATGACTAAGTATTGTCCTCCCAAAGTTAATCCACCCGTTACAAAGTGCGTTCACAAAAAACAAAGTGATTCATGATAATGTTTTCTCGCTCACGACATTTTCCACAACTTCAAAACAAAGAAAGGTAAAGAAGGGTTTATGATAATTAAGCTTGATATGGAAAAGGCATATGACAAAGATGAATGGGTGTTTCTTAAAGCAGTGCTTGAAAATTTTGGTTTTGGGGAAAATTTCCGAATATGGATTTTTGAATGCATTTCGACAATCTCTTATTCCATGCTAGTAAACGACTCCCCAACAACGATGTTTGTCCCACAAAGAGGACTTCGTCAAGGAGATCCCTTATCTCCTTTGCTCTTGAATGTATGTGCAGAAATATTGGCTAGAAATATACAAAAATGACTAATGAGAACCCTAAAACTCTAGGTTTCCTCATAACAAAAAACGGTTCAAGAATCCCTTTTTTAGCCTTTGCGGATGACATAATAATCTTTACAAAGACTACAACAGAAGCTAATAATAAAATTCTATCAACCCTAATTGACTATTGTGACGTATCGGCCAAATCATAAATTATCATAAATCAACATTCCAAACTACCACGAATGTTGATTAAAACAACAAAAGAAGAATTCAATCACACATTGGCATCAACACAACCACTAACCTCGAACAATATCTCGGTTGTCCTATTATTAATGGTAGAGTGAATAAGGACATTTTTAACACTGTCATAATTAAGCCCAAACAACAACTAACGAAATGGAAATCATCATTTTTCTCTCAAGAAGGTGGAATTACGCTAATAAAAGCAATCCTGAATGCAAAACCAAGTTATCTTATGCATACTTTTATGTTGCCAGCTAGCATTCACTATGAACTAGACCAGATAAACAAAAACTTCTTTTGGAATAAGGGACCTAACTTCCATCCACTTATTAGTTGGGACAAAATTTATAAACCAAGAACATTGGGGGGCACGGGAATAAGGAAATCTGAAGACATGAACAAATCATTACAGATGAAACTCATCTGAAAACTTATGACGGACCCGGATAACATATGGGTTAAGTAGTCGAAGAAAAATACCTCAAAGTCTTATGCTTATGGAATTATGTATGTGGAAAAAACACATCGTGGCGCAATGGAGGAACCTAATAAAACTGAAAGATGATTTCGATAAAGGTCTGAGATGGAATGTAGGAGATGGAAAAACGGTGGGATTTTGGGAAGACAGATGGATATCAGACCAACCACTTCAAGACATTATGACTAATAGAGCATTAATAAACTTGACCGAACTAACCGCCTCGTACATTACAGATAAAAAAATGAAACCACCAACGTATCAATCGGCTACACACATTTTTTCCTAACAACATCATTGAAAAATAAAAAAGTATTGTCATTCATTCATTCCAATGAATGAAATTAAAGACATGATTTATTGGGCGGCCACTGACGAAGGATGATACTCAACTAAATCAGCAATGAAAATGATACAAAAACAGAAGGTGAGAGTAACCACAAACAAAACCTGGATTTGGAAAATTAACATAATACCCAAAATAAAAAGTTTATTGTGTAAACTGGCATTAGAAGGATTAACGACCAAACAAAATCTTGACAAACGAAAAATCCTAGTGGTGATGAATTGTGACTTTTGCAATCACCATACAAAAAACACCAAACACCTGTTCTTTAAGTGTCAATATAGCTTGAAAACTGTTGATTACCCAAAAATTGTATCCGTTTTTAATAATTGTGACATTGATAATTGAAACATTACCGATATTTTGTCCGAACTACAAGGAAAATCACGCCTTCAGAATTAAGAAATCTTGTGGTTATTTGGTGGAATATTTGGTTGGCTAGAAACCAAGTCATCTTTAACAAAACCAAACCACCACAAAATTTGATTACTCGATCCATAAACCAAAATACTGATTGGGACAAGGCTAACCTAAACGTGAACATGAATAATATGAAAACTTCGAAACATCGAAAGTAAACCAAAAATATAAAATGGAATAGACCGCAAAATGGCTATGTCAAACTAAACTATGGCACCTCAAGCAATTCATTGAATCAATTTACCTTTGGTTTTATTATTAGAAATCACCTTGCCTGTAACAGTCAAAAATCAAATATGGCCTAATCGGGAATTTTAGGAAGTTAAACGGGTTTAACGGAATTAAAACCGTCTTAACAAGAGATCGATACTTAGAGGATATAAACCCGGTGTTATTTGGAGCATTTGGGAGCTTCAATTAATAAAAATGCAGTTGAGAAAAATGGTCAAGACATCGGACATGTCCTAGATATGAAAAAACATAAAAAGGCTAAACGGCCAAAAGAGTCGCTATTTCGTTTCTTAGCGGCTAAGAAAGACGGCTTAGGAATACGCGTTTCTCGAGACAATTGCGGAATAATTATCCATACAATATTTCAGATTTATTATTCCAATTTCGAGAAGTTTGGAGAAGGGGTCTTGAACCGCTTTCGGATCGGTGAAAGGATAATTATCGACTCCGCTAAAGGATAATTATCGTCTTCGCTATAAATAGCGGAAATAACGTTTATTAATTCATTTCCTTTCACGTTTTCTCGTAAAAGCTCTGATTTCTCTCAATCTTCAAACTCAGATCTACTCTCCGTTTCTAATCCGATTTCAAATCCGTTTGAGTTTTTGGATTCCTCTCTTCATTCTCTTCATTTTGGTACCGAGTTTCTACATTTCCGCGCAAGAGAAGGCCTGGTCGAGCATATATGATACTAGGGAGGTTCCGTCGCTCAGATTCCGGTGAATTTGATGGTGTCCGAGCGTAGCCTACGTCGTTGTGATTCCGAATCTTCTTTCGGATCGTCAATCGGGTTAGTAACGAATAAGTTATGAATTTATTCGTTTTCCGTATTGCGATTTAGCCTAAATTGACCTTAGGCTTGTCAAAATGGATAATTGGAAATTCCATTATGCTCGTTACTTTATTCTGGTGATTATGGGTTGTTTGTTTGATGAGATTTGATGACAGGTGGGTTCAGAAATTGCCTGCGGGCAAAACGTTGTTCTGGCGAAATTTAATTAATTAATTAAAGGTTAATTAATTAAATTAGGATTCTAGAAAATGCTATAAGCTAATTAAATTCAAAGGAATGAATTTAACTGGTGTTTGAAGCGAGAAGTTTAATACGAAGAATTTGATATTCTCCGCAAGTGTTGTTGAAGGTTTTGGTTAACTATAGTTTAGTTCTTTGTGAACGTATCCAAGCACGATAAAGGAGGATAGTCCGAGTGGGAAACGGACTCAATAGTTGGTTTGCGAGGTTTTATTGTTCTTACCTGCGAGGTAAGTGTATATGAATTACACTTGGTTAATATATGTTATGTATTTAATATGCTATGATTATATGCATGCTTGAGTGTATATATATGTTTGTTATGATTGTATGCATGCTTATATGTATATGAGTGAGACGATGATGATGATGACTTGATATTCCTTATGAAAGCATGCATGAGGTACATGAGATGATAGTGGAAAGAATGTGATGAAAGCATGAAATTGAGTTATGATATGAAAGTGATAATATAGGATGGTAATTGATTAATTAGCCCAACTGGGTCCCGCACGGGTTTCCGGGGGACGAGGTCGCTACCTGATCTACAAGGGGCCTCAGAGGTCGCTACCTGATCTACAGGGGGGCTCAAGATAAGAAAAACAGCCAGGGGTCGCTACCTGATCTACAGGGGGCCTCAAGATAAGAAAAATAGTCCAAGATCGCAATCTGATCTACAGGGGGTCTTAGGACAAGATGGCCGAGGTCGCTACCTGATCTACAAGGGGCCTATGACGCTATCGGGTTGGCCAACCGAAAGAAAAAAAAAGAAAGAAAGAAAAGAAATACGAAAGCACATGAGAAAATATATCGTACGATCAGTTGGGGCTAGTTAGTTAATTATCACCTATGCATCGATGCGATCGAGTCTAGCATGCTATATGTTATGGTATGATTATTTATATGTGATGAGATGATATGAGATGTTTATATGAGATGATATGTTTATATGTGATGTGTGATAACATGCTTGAATGTTTATGTGAAATGTGATGTGAATGGTTGTGGAATTATATGTGAATGTGGATATGTATGCATTGATCGACTTTGGAATGTGAGGAAGGGTATAGAGTGTCCTTTGGGGACGGGATATTAGATACTTATATATATTGGGAGAGTGCGATTTGTATACCCTTACTGAGCGTGTGGCTCATTGTTGTTATATCCACATATTTTTCAGCTACTCAGACTCGGCCTGATCAAGGCAAGGACGTTGGACCCAACACCTGGATTTGAGATCATATCAGGTGGGCTGTTATGGGATGCTACCGCCTAGGATGTTTTGCATGGTTTTAAAAAAGTTGTGTTTTGTTAAACAAAGTTCATGACGTATGTTAGTATGTATATATGTTGTGAATATGGTTCTAAGATAAAGTTTTAAAAATTTACGTTTTCCGCTTTTCCGCTTATTGTTTTAAACAGGGTTAACTGGTAATCAACTAGAAATGAAATAGGGGTGTCACATTGCCACTCATATTGCTATAGGTAATGGTAAATGCAATACCGACTCAATTCTAGATGTTGAAGCCTTAGCTTTACGTGAGGGCCTTAAAAAAGGCCAAGGAAGTAGGTGCAACACAACATCCATAGAGATTGAAGGAGACAATCTGATGCTTATCAATGCGATCAACCAGATATGGAAGCCTCCATGAAGGCTTCCATGGAGGCTTCCATATCTGGTTGAACCAACCATTCAGAATAACCACATCACAACCCTCGTCTTCCATTCACATAACCTCAAATCGGAATGGCTTCCGTCCTCTCCACACCAAGTCCGTAACCTCCTCTCCAATGGTGTTCAGAAGGATATGAGTATGGTCTAACATCAAACGTGGAAGTTGATTCATCTTAGCCCGAGGGAAAATATTAGACCAACACTCTGTAGGCTGTAGCAAAACACATATCCAGCCTTTCTTGGATGAATATGACCCCTTCTTGGTCGTCGCCTCATGTGAAGGCCGGCCTTCAAAGCTCAAATTAAATAACTGACCCTCATCTAAAACTTTCCGAAACAACACTATATTATCAAAATGCGTTGCTGCCCTCCCTTCTTGTCTCAAGGAGAAAGGATGTGATTAAAGTCACCCATAATCACCCACAGTTCTTTCACATCATGCATAATCCGTTTCAAAAGCTTGAAAAATTGAATCTTATCCAGCATTTTAGTATAGTTAATATGTATGATTATGATATGATATAAATTCTAACTTATATTTTGTGCTTTTTCACACTTATTAACTTTATATCAATTTAGAAACTTGCGTTCAAGATCAACAAGTTTCTAAATTGATATTAAGTTGTTCTTGACGCGTACACTAAGTTATACACGAAAGTTTTTTTTGGTGGGAAGGAGAGACAGTGGTCTCCGGCGCATCTAGACGCACTTTTATTATTAGAAAAGAAGGCTAAGTAGTCATCACACGGGGGATAGCCCGACCCCTTACATCATCAAGTAAAAGATCAACTACACTCTCCGGTGGGTCACTCAATACATTCAAACCCAAAGGAAGGTTTATAGCAAAACTAGCAATAAAATCCGCTACTCTATTCACCTCGCGGTAGGCAGGTCGAAGTTGGATGTTCCAGTTTCTTTTCAAAAAGTCTTGGCATATAAATATCAGAATAGTAAGAGGGTGGTGAGGGGCGATGTTTTTCTTGAGAAGTTTGGTAATCAATTGGGAATCGGTTTCAAGGATTACCCAGCAATATCCAAGCTCCCAAGCAACCATAAGGTTGTGCACCACGCCCTATAATCAGCCATGGGAACGGATCAAATGCCTAGATTGACACCAAACCCGCTCACCCAACCACATGCATTGTTTCTCAACACACCTGCCGTTGAGGCATACTTACCTATTTTCTTCGCACCATCCGTATTGATTTGACGAATCCCTCCGGAGGTGGTTCCCAAGCAATATTGACGACACTCATAGGGCTCCTGTTCTGGCGAACACCTCTTATGTTCCAAACTTCTACGTATTCCTTAACAATAGTTTGAATGAAATGAATCTTGTCCCCAACGTTGGTTGTATTGTTGAACGTCTTCTAGTTTCTCCATTTCCATATCCACCATAGACCTATTGCAAAAACCTCACTCCAAAGACATAAATTATTAAATTACATTTTGGTGAAAATATTACCTCAGATCCATGAAGCAAAGGAAAAGAATCACGAAAGCTTCTATCGAAACGAGTAACATGTAGACCTCTCCATGTGTGCTTGACTTTCGGACAATCTCTGAAAAGGTGCAAAAGGGACTCCAGTTCTTGATTGCAGCACACATTTATGTAACACACAAATGATGTCGTTTTATTTCCTCATTGTAGAGAACTCCCCCTTTTACAATTTCCAAATGACAATTTTCACCCTTTCCTGAATTCTGAGGCACCAAATACTTTTGTAGAGTTGTCCTTTATTCAGATGTAAATTCTCCCCATCCCCGTAAGAAGCTTGTAGCCAAAAGCAATAGTGTAATCGCCATCTTGTGTATATCTCCAACTCAGTTCATCTTGCATCAGAGCGCATTGTTGTGTACTGGATACATCTCCAGCGTCATCTTCTGCAGGTCTCGTTGCTACCATTTTGAGTAAGGTCTTTGAAGGTAGAAGAGTGCTCAGATTATGCCAATCCCATCCCTCACTTCTCAGCCAACAATGTCTCACATTCTTTGTCATAGCCTCAGGACTTATCGGGTTAAGGATAAGTTGTTGCAACGGTTCATCCTCAATCCAAACATCCCTCTAGAAGCTAATGGTGTTACTGTCCCCTAAAATCCATTTGTTGTCTTTTAGGATAACTTCATGCAGACCCGTAATGATCCCATTCCAAATGTGAGAAGAGGTTACACTGTTTCGGGTATTGTTTCTAAGGTATTTGCTTCTCAGAGCTTAGCCCCAAAGACTTTCATGATTTTTGAGGAATCTCCAACCAAGTTTCCCGAGGATAGCCGTATTGGTTAGATGCATATTTCGAACACCTAGCCCACCTTTCTCTTTAGAGAGACATACTCACTCCATTCAACCGTGTGTATTTTTCGATGCCCTTCTGAGTGCCCCAAAATAAAATTCCGACATATCTTATCAATATCCTCACAAATACTAACCGGCAACTTCATGGTGGCCATAGAGTAAACGGGGATGGAAGTAAGAACGACTTTAGTTAACATGACCCGACCCGCAAAGTTGAGAGTTCTACTCCTCCAACTACTCAACTTGTTGTTGATTCTATCCAGAAGAGGCATGAAAGTAGCTTTGCTAACTCTACCTTGAAGAATCGGGATTCCAAGATAGTTACCAAGGTTCTTGGTGACTTCAAACCCACTAGCTTCCTCTATACCATCACAAAACGCTCTTGAGACGTTGGGTGAAACAAAAATTTTGAATTTTTGAACATTCACCTTTTGCCCCGAAGCTTTGCAAAAAATATCGATACACTCCATGACCACTCTAATTTGAGCTAGCGAAGCTTCCGCAAAGAGGGTAATATCATCCGCGAAGAAGAGGTGGTAAAGCGGGGGACCTCCACGAGATAAAGTGATCGACTTCTAGTTACCATTTTCTACCGACTCAAGGATACGATGACTGAGCATTTCCACACAAAGGACAAACAAATACAGAGACAACGGATCTCCTTGTCTAGTGCCTCTCTTAGGAGCGAATTGTTCCGTAACTTTCCCGTTCTAAATGACATGCATTCTAGGAGTACTAATACATTCTTGAATCATTTTACCCCACTCAAGAGGGAAGCCTGCTTCAGTAATGGTGTCTTCTATAAGTCCCATTTGATCCTGTCATAAGCCTTCGCAAGGTTTACTTAAGGAACATCCACTTCTTGCCAACCTTTTTCTTCCTCATAGAGTGGATCACCTCTTGCATGAGCACAATATCGTCTTGTATAAGACGTCCAAGAATGAAGCTTCCTTCAGTAGGCCCTACAAACTTACCAATAATGCTTTGAAGACGTTGTACAAGCACCTTAGAGATGATCTTGTAACTGACGTTGCATATCGCTATTGGTCTGAACTGACTAATCAACTCCGGATTCCCAACCTTGGCAATAAGAGAGATGAATGTATCATTACTGCCCCCGGATATAATTTTTGATCCCTGAAGAACCTTGCCACCTCATCTTTCATCGAGCGCCCTACAATATTTTTGATAGAAGACCGGTTGGAAACCATCAACTCCGGGTGCTTTGTAAGCTCACATGCTCTTAGTGGCTTTCCATACTTCGTCATGTCTACCGGTTTACAGATATGAAACCAGTCCTCCTCATCAATAATTGGAAACTCTAGGGTATCCAAATGACAATTGTCACTCGGTTGGGGCGCATCACAACTGTATAGATTTTTAGTGCCCGTTTGGTTGGATGTTAGCATGAAATATTGTGATATTTTAGGCACGTTTTCTGATCGTAATTGATTCATATTGATAGTCTTTGATTGATCTTTGTACATATGTGAGCTAGTATTGCCTATATTGTCAATATGGATGTCTACACGAGTTCTATGTTGATTATAGGTGATTTGGAGCTATTTCCGAACGGAATCGAGCAAAAGAGAGATGAGTTGATGTGTCCATAGATCAAGGACACTTTTTGGAAGCAAATTGGAGTATTAGATTGAGGAATGCACGAATGAAGGCAAGAACCACGCTCTCACCCTAAATTACGGCCGTGGATTTTGAGTCAGAATTCGATGTTCATTCCAGGAGATATTACGGCCGTGGAACTAACCATAGTAGTTTTCACGCCCAAAATTACGGTCGTGGAATCTTCCACGACCGTGATCTTGGCGAATCTTTTCGCCATGTTCCGAAGCCATGATCTTTTGAAGATTGGGCCGGGCCGACACTTTGCCCTGCATTATAAAAAGACGGATGAAGCAAGATTCCGTCACCTCGCTTACGACCCTTCAACCCTAGTTTAGCGGCAAAAACGCACGCTTACAATTCACATTTTAGCAACGCACAAACCCTCATCTTGGAGGTAATTTTGGAGATCTCCTTGAAGATCAAGGTTCGTAATTGGAGAGTTGCTGTTTGTGATCTTCGCGTTTGTGGAAGATCGAAGTTCTTGGAGGATTTTGCAAGAAGATTCCTCTTCTTGTTTAGGTTTGATTTAGGATCGGATTGACATCCCGTTTCTTTTCTTTCCTAAGATTGTGATTGCTTATTCCGTTTTGAATCTTTTGATAAACACTTGTTCTTGACTGTGATTCTGAGATTCATTTGAAGATTATTGATAGTTCTTGAAAGTTCCCATCTTTTGCCTTTTAATTCTTGAATTAATATCAATATGACTGTTATTGGCTAAAAACCCTTAACAATTCTAAGGTGAAGGGTTGATAGTTGTGGCTTAGATGATGATAGATCGATCGCAAACAGATTAGACCCTGAGAGTTAGAGAATTATCGCCGACAACCCTAAATTACGGGCTGTTCTTGAGTTCCACGACCGTGGAATCTCAAGATCCAACCGTAATTTCCTTAAGTTTACGAGCTTGCTTTTACCTTAATCCAAAGTTAAAGATTTGCTTTAGCTTAGTTTAGACTTGTCTTTTCTAGGTGGTAGTGAAGCCTCAACAACCTCTACCTCGATTGTGAGCCTCAACAACCTCAATCGGATAAGTTAGTCTTGACCTTTAGATTATAGGTTTGGGTATTTGATGCTAATCCTTGTCTTTAGAACCTTTCTATATTGAGCCTCAACAACCTGTATAGGGAGTGTCTTTTAGGTGAGTTACATAAGGTTTTTGGAACCTCAACCGTACGATTACCTTACATTAGTATACCTTTGCATATCTCAACTCTGTCTTTATATCATTTAGTATATCTTGAATCGATTGCCACAGCTGGATACCTGGATCTTTAGGATTGTTGTTTTCCCAATAATTTGCAAAGCTCCACATATTTACTTGCTTGATAATCTGCAACTGAGTTCGTTCCACCCAAATCCCTGTGTTCGATACTCTGGAATTCTTGCTTAACTACGTCGATCCGTACACTGCGGGTTCGCTTGCTTGATTCTAGTTTTATAAATTTAAAGCTTATTTGCACACACCTCTAGGGGCGAACAAGTTTTTGCCGTGGAATGCCCCGATAGACCGTGATTTTTGAAAATTTGCCTGTGGGTATAAAAGTCACACTTCATCACAAAAACACCACAATTCCTCCCCAATTCCACGCCCTAAATACCGAAAACCCGCAGCTTCTCCCAAATCTTCGTTCTTTAATCGTTTTCAACGATTCTTCGCTCTAAACTGCAGCAAATCCAACCAAGAACAGGATCCAAGCAACAAATCGAGTGGAAAACGATCAACAAACCCGCATTTTGGATTTTTCAATCCGAAAAAGAGGTTATTTCCTTCTCTTCGATTCTAGTGGATTTGGTTCGTTTTTGCCATAGATTTTTAGGAAGAACTGATAAAGATTGGAAGGAATTAGATTAGGACTGCTTGTTGTGGTGAAATTTGGTGAATTTGCTGAGATTCACAAGATTCTGTGTAGAATTACGGTCTCTGGAGGTTCCACGGCCGTGGTTGCTGAAGAACAGCCCGTAATTTTGAACAGAAATGGATTTTGTAAGGAGGATGTCGGGAAGGATTAAGGAAAAGAAAGGGGAGCAAAACAAGAAAAGAAAGGGCAACCCCTCAACCTCTAGGGCACCACCACCCTCATCTCCCTCACCACCATCATCATCTTCACCTCCATCTTCACCCCCTCCTCCTAGCATCCCAACCATACACGAAAACCACATAGCTGCATTTGAGAAAATAGAGAAGAGGACAGTGATAGGTCCTAGATATTTGTTGTTGGAGGATCTACATCCTCTCAACATAGTAGATGACCTTACATGGCTCTTGGATAGAGCCGGATTGCTTGTCTTCACGAACATTCGTGAAGACGCTTATGAGGAGATCACCCGAGAGGTTGTGACGTCTTTCGAGCACAGCCATGTTGATAGGACCGTCTCCTTCCGTCTCATGAACAGAGACTACCATTTGAGCATTGTTGAATTCGGGACCATCTTTGGGTTCCATGAGACCTACAACGGTCGACTCCCTAGAAGCGTTCCCGCCAAGGATTTTTGGGAGGAAGTGGCTATGATCTACGCCGACGAGGACCGTTGGCATCCAGCTGATACCAAGGCTAGATTGATGTACCATCTAGCCTTGAAGATAGCTCACCGCGTTCTTTCGGAGTGTCTCTTTCCTAGGACGGAGACGCCCCAAAAGATCAAGACGGATGAGCTATTCCTTCTTTACGCTATGCTTCATGGATGCCGCGCAGATTGCGCTACTCTTTTGGCGGCGACGATGAGTAAACTCAAGAATAAAGCGAAGGGGAACATTGGATATGGTGGGATAGTGACCCACATAGCTAGGAGCTTTGGTGTAGATTTTTCAGCCTGCACCCGCATACCCGCTGTACCTCTAGGACTACATGCATTCATGGTTAGGGGACTCATCTTCCCCACACATAGAGGTCCGCCTTATGCGGGCATGCCCTGGGAGAGTAGGACAGGCAGGGGTATTGAGTGGCTGCCAGAGTATTCCATTGTGGCGGGACGCCACAATTGGAAGGA